>CAUDMG010000139.1:800000-947500 GCA_958450375.1 Homarus gammarus
AACTTGAAATCTTATGAAAATTCAGTATTCCCACCCTTTTACCAACACCACTAAATAGCTTATTTAAAGTAAAGTAAATGTATCAGGTTAATTTATTAGGATGAAAATGATCCAGAATAGTGAAACGAATGATCTTGACACATTTATTAAATTTAATATTCCTTTAGAAAACAAAATCATCAAATACAAAAACCGGTTTTACTACTACGACCCGGTGTTGCTGCACACCATAGAGAACATGTCTTTCTTGCTTCTGTTTCTACTCATCACCTCCCTGCTGACCACCTGAGCTCGGATGTAGCCTTCCCTCCTCTCCTGGCTGTACACGTGACTGCTGGCCTCGCTCACTTGCTGTGCACAACGCTCTATACTCTGGGTGTGCGAGGGCCAGGCAGGGACATGCATGGGGTTGTCCAGGAAAGCTCTGACTTGAACATTGGTGAGGCTGCAGGTAAGAGGGGGCTCACTGCCAGCCTGGATGTTATCCAGATCTATGAGATCAGTGAGGGTCTTGGCACCTAGATTGACTTCAGGAGTCTTCCTGACCCTGAAGGAATCGTCACCAACTGATTCGTCATGCCCAGATCCTCTCATAAGTCTCATATCCAAGATCTTTTTGACTGCCACTCTTCTCTCCTCCTCATCCTTACTGCAGAGCATTGTCTGCAGAACTACCTCAGGATGAGCATACCAGGAAGATCTCCTCACAGTCTGCTCCACAATCTGAACAACCTTCCTTGGCTGACTCCTCAGGAGCTCAAGCTGGAGGAGAACATGCCTCGGACCTTCGGAGAACGATGACTTGACCTTGGTGTTGAACCAATTTGGCAAGTAGACACTCACGATGAATTGGACAATAAGTCTCAGGTTGTGAAGCTGGTTCCCTTTCAGTTTATGATGAGCGACCCAAATTCTGCAGAACCTGAGAGCCGTTGTGAGCCACCTAGAATGTGAGACTGGGCCTATCTGCAGGTAAGCAAGTCTATCAGGCATGACCCCAGTTTTGATGGCACTGCAAATCATGTAACCATAGTACTGGTCAGTACTCAGGTCGTCAATGACAGTATGTGCAAGCTCAACGAGTGGAGGGCCAACTGTGATTTTTTCAAAGCTCGGATATATTTCTAACTCAGTGGCAGAGTCCAGCATCTTGCCAAGAGGACCAGACCATCTGTTGTTTGAAAGAGTCTTGCCATCCAGCTCCTGGATCAGATGTCTGAGTGGCAACTCGTTGGTGTGGAGGTCACAAACAATCCAGACCAGCTTCCTCCCAATCTTCCGCTCAATCCACTGTATGACCCCCCCTTGCCACCCTGTGTTCGTGTTGGTGCTGTCCCCTCCAATGGCCTGCAGGGTCTGGTCTACGTTCCTCTCTCTGAGCCAGTTCACAATGTTATCTGCCACTATCTCAGCTGGCTTCCTGATGTCATCTTTCTCTGGAGTGAAATGCCACAAATACTTCCCTCCTGGTTCACTGCAGCAGGAGTAGTGTCCCTCCTTCACCATGGCAGGGAACAACTTGTCAGAATCTCCAACTTTCATGAACACTTTAGTGTCATCCCTTCTCCCATCAAAGAACAAACAATTGATTCCATTTTCTCTTATCCCCTTATCAAACTCCTCTTCTAGGTTACTGACAAGTTTCTCCTGAGCTCTCCTTACTTTGTTATGATCTATCACCAGGTGAACATCATCAGGTGTTATCAAACCACCGTCAATCCAGGCAGCTGTTGCTATCTCTGCAGTTTCTCTGAGACCAGTGTGGTGTCGCATGCTGGCCAGAGCTATGCTCGGGATATCTTTCCTATTTCGAATGTTAAGCCTGGAAGGTTTGGGATAATTATTTTCTGGGTGAGGGACAAAGTCACCATTCTCCTGGTCAGCACTCGGATCAGCCATGGGGAAGTCATTAAACTCTGAATCAGCTTGACTCCAATCATCGGCCTTTTTTACCTCACCCTGGGCCTTCTCAAGTCTCTTTTCCTCGGCAACTCTTCTCCTCTTCTGTCTCTCTGTGGCAGCCTCCTGTCTCTTGGACTCCGGAATATCTTGGCTAGAAATCATGAGAGCCCCTATACTGCCAGTCTTCTCTCTCTGTACTTTGACAAATGCCAGTTCGATCACAGGAATCTTCAGTTCACGCTTGCAAATACAGGAGATGTGGGCCTCGGATTTACAGTCACGATTGCATCCAAACTCAGGCCAGAGAACAATTGGGCACTTGCAAGTAATTATGTCAAATAACTGGTGCAGTTGCTTGGCAAAGCTGTCCTTAACTGCAAGTTTTCCTCTCCCAAGAGAGATATCTCTTGCCTTTTCGCAACTGGCAAGCGGTCTCTCACTAATCTTCTTCTGACTTGTTATGACTGGAGGCTTGAACTGAGTGTTAGCCAGAGTGTACTGTGCCAAGACAGCTTTGGTCATATCACTGGCAATGTCTTTGTTTGTGTAAGTTCTTTGGTTCTTTTCACTGATTTGCCTGATTAAAACACCGTATCTCAAAGCATCTCTCAATGTAGGCAACTCCGACTTCAGGAGCTCTCTCCCAGACCCAAGATAGTGACTGAGATGGCTGGATTTTTGGTTCCTTGTCCTGACACAAGCAGCCATCGCAAATATTATCAACTTATAAATGCATCAGAATCTGAAACAGAAAAAAATATTGTTAGTTAGGTTGTTAAAGAATGAAGTCAGAAAGCAAAGTTCACTATTTAATTGTAATGCACTAATGCAGCTGTACGTTAGATTTTCGATAAATTTCACGCTAAAATTTACCTAGCAAAAGGTTGCAAAATATTGAAACTGAAATTATTTTCTGTTTATATACACTAAAATCTACCAAAAAAGTGATGGGCCATTAGTTTTAGCTGATCTTCCCTCCTATGACACACCCTAATGTACAGTGTGTTAGTACTGACCTAACACCACCAGCCTGTACAGTGTGTTAGTGCTGACCTACACCACCAGCCTGTACAGTGTGTTAGTGCTGACCTACACCACCAGCCTGTACAGTGTGTTAGTACTCACCTACACCACCAGCCTGTACGGTGTGTTAGTGCTGACCTTCACCAACAGACTGTACAGTGTGTTAGTACTGACCTAACACCACCAGCCTGTACAGTGTGTTAGTGCTGACCTACACCACCAGCCTGTACAGTGTGTTAGTACTCACCTACACCACCAGCCTGTACGGTGTGTTAGTGCTGACCTTCACCACCAGACTGTACAGTGTGTTAGTACTGACCTAACACCACCAGCTTGTACAGTGTGTTAGTACTGACCTAACACCACCAGCCTGTACGGTGTGTTAGCGCTGACCTTCACCACCAGACTGTACAGTGTGTTAGTACTGACCTAACACCACCAGCTTGTACAGTGTGTTTGTGCTGACCTACACCACCAGCCTGTACAGTGTGTTAGTGCTGACCTACACCACCAACCTGTATTGTGTGTTAGTGCTGACCTACACCACCAGCCTGTACAGTGTGTTAGTGCTGACCTACACCACCAGCTTGTACAGTGTGTTTGTGCTGACCTACACCACCAGCCTGTACAATGTGTTCGTGTTGACCTACACCACCAGCCTGTACTGTGTGTTAGTGCTGACCTACACCACTAGCCTGTACTGTGTGTTAGTGTCTGACTTACACCACGAGCCTGTACTGTGTGTTAATATTGACCTGCACCGCCAGTCTGTACAATGTGTTTGTGCTGACGTACACCACCAGCCTGTACTGTGTGTTAGTGCTGACCTACACCACCAGCCTGTACTGTATGTCAAAGCCCATCTATACCACCAGCCTGTACAGTGTGTTAGTTTTAACCTATACCACCAGCCTGTTTTGTGTGATAATATTGACCTACACACCCAGACTGCACTGTGTATTGGTGTTGACCTACATCTCCAGCCTGTACTGTGTGGTCGTGCTGATCTGCTCCTCCAGCCTGTACTATGTACTATGTGTTATTGTTGGTCTACACCACCAGCCTGTACTGTGGGTTAGTTTTGACCTCCAACCCCAGCCTGTACTTTATATTTATGTTGACCTACACTACCCGCCTGTACTGTGTGTTAGTGTTGACCTACACCACTAGTCTGTACTGTGTATTAGTTGTGACCTACTGTACACCACCGGCCTCTACTTTACTGTGTGTTAGTACTGACCTGCACCACCAGCCAGTACTGTATATTAGTGCTGACTGTATAATATGGACACGAAGTAGTACCTTAAGCTGTGTATTCTTATATTACTCTATTAATAATGTATAGTAAAGTATTACAGAACATGTATTAACCCTATGTAATATTTCCATTTATTATGCACCATGTTATGTATGTGAATTATCATCTTTACATATTATGTATTCAGCTTGTGAATGCTGGCATCTGTACATGCCAGCGCGGAGTGATACAGAGAGTTGAGATCGCTAGTCCTTATGGTGTGGAAGCCAGTTTATTTGTTCCTCTGTATTTATCTCCCGTACGAGAATAAGAACCTATTTTCAAGATAACAAGTGTTTGTGTATACCCTCAGTAGTGTAGAACATTTTGGGGGTATCAAAGACAGACATAGACTGACCTACACCACCAGCCTGTAAAATGAATTAGGGCTGGCTTACACCACCAGCCTGTACTGAGTGCTAGTCGTGACCTGCACCACTAGCCTGTACTGTGTGTCAGTGCTGACCAGTGACCAACACCACCAGCCAGTACTGTGTGTTAGTGCAGACCTACACCGCCAGCCTGTACTATTTATTAGTGCTGACCTACACCACTAACTAGTACTGTGTGTTAGTGTTGACCTACACCACCAGCCTGTACAATGTGTTCGTGTTGACCTGCACCACCAGCCTGAACTGTGTGTTTGCGTCTGACTTACACCACCAGCCTGTACTGTGTGTTAGTGCTGACCTACACCACTAGCCTGTACTGTGTGTTAGTGCTGACCTACACCACCAGCCTGTACTGTGTGTTAGTGCTGACCTACACCACTAGCCTGTACTGTGTGTTAGTGCTGACCTACACCACCAGCCTGTACTGTGTGTTAGTGCTGACCTACACCACCAGCCTGTACTGTGTGTTAGTGCTGACCTACACCACTAGCCTGTACTGTGTGTTAGTGCTGACCTACACCACCAGCCTGTACTGTGTGTTAGTGCTGACCTACACCACTAGCCTGTACTGTGTGTTAGTGCTGACCTACACCACCAGCCTGTACTGTGTGTTAGTGCTGACCTACACCACGAGCCTGTACTGTGTGTTAATATTGACCTGCACCGCCAGTCTGTACAATGTGTTAGTGCTGACCTACACCACCAGCCTGTACTGTGTGTTAGTGCTGACCTACACCACTAGCCTGTACTGTGTGTTAGTGTCTGACTTACACCACGAGCCTGTACTGTGTGTTAATATTGACCTGCACCGCCAGTCTGTACAATGTGTTAGTGCTGACCTACACCACCAGCCTGTACTGTGTGTTAGCGCTGACCTACACCACCGGCCTGTACTGTATGTCAAAGCCCATCTGTACCACCAGCCTGTACAGTGTGTTAGTTTTAACCTATACCACCAGCCTGTACAGTGTGTTAGTGTTAACCTATACCACCAGCCTGTACAGTGTGTTAGTTTTAACCTATACCACCAGCCTGTACAGTGTGTTAGTTTTAACCTATACCACCAGCCTGTTTTGTGTGATGATATTGACCTACACACCTAGACTGCACTGTGTATTGGTGTTGACCTACATCTCCAGCCTGTACTGTGTGGTCGTGTTGACCTGCACCACCAGCCTGTACTGTGTGTTAGTGCTGACCTACACCACCAGCCTGTACTGTATGTCAAAGCCCATCTATACCACCAGCCTGTACAGTGTGTTAGTTTTAACCTATACCACCAGCCTGTTTTGTGTGATAATATTGACCTACACACCCAGACTGCACTGTGTATTGGTGTTGACCTACATCTCCAGCCTGTACTGTGTGGTCGTGTTGACCTGCACCACCAGCCTGAACTGTGTGTTTGCGTCTGACTTACACCACCAGCCTGTACTGTGTGTTAGTGCTGACCTACACCACTAGCCTGTACTGTGTGTTAGTGCTGACCTACACCACTAGCCTGTACTGTGTGTCAGTGCTGACCAACACCACCAGCCAGTACTGTATGTTAGTGCTAACCTACAACACCAGCCTGTATAGTGTGTTAGCGCTGACCTACACCCCCAGCCTGTACTGTGTGTTAGTGCTGACCTACACCACTAGCCTGTACTGTGTGTCAGTGCTGACCAACACCACCAGCCAGTACTGTATGTTAGTGCTAACCTACAACACTAGCCCGTATAGTGTGTTAGCGCTGACCTACACCCCCAGCCTGTACTGTGTGTTTGTACTGACCTACAACACCAGCCTGTACAGTGTGTTAGCGCTGACCTACACCACCAGCCTGTACAGTGTGTTTGTACTGACATACACCACCAGTCTGTACTGTGTGTTTATGTTGACCTGCACCACCAGCCTGTACTTTACTCTGTATTAGTTCTGACCTAGACCACCAGCCTTTACTCCTTGTTAGAAATGACCTACACCAACAGCCTGTACTTTACTGTGGATTAGATGCTGACCTACACCAACCTGTACTTTACTGTGTATTAGTGCTGACCTACACCACCAACCTGTACTTTACTGTGTATTAGTGCTGACCTACACCACCAACATGTACTTTACTGTGTATTAGTGCTGACCTACACCACCACCCTGTACTGTACTGTGTACTAGTGCTGACCTACACAACCAGCCTGTACTGTCCTGTGTGTTAGTGCTGACCTATACTATACAATCAGCTTTTACTGTGTGTTGGTACTGACCTACACCACCAGCCTGTACTTTACTATGTATTAGTGCTGACCTACACCACCAGCCTGTACTTTACTATGTATTAGTGCTGACCTACACCACCAACCTGTACTTTACTGTGCATTAGTGCTGACCTACACCACCAACCTGTACTTTACTATGTATTAGTGCTGACCTACACCACCAGCCTGTACTTTACTATGTATTAGTGCTGACCTACACCACCAACCTGTACTTTACTGTGCATTAGTGCTGACCTACACCACCAACCTGTACTGTACTGTGTGTTAGTGCTGACCTACACCACCAACCTGTACTGTACTGTGTGTTAGTGCTGACCTATACTATACAATCAGCCTTTACTGTGTGTTGGTACTGACCTACACCACCAGCTTGTACTGTACTGTGTGTTAGTGCTGACCTACACCAACAGCCTGTATTGGTGTTTGTACTGGCCTACACCACCAACCTGGGCTTTGTGTTGGTTCTGGCCTACACCACCAGCCTGTACTCTGTGTTATGGCTAATCTACACCACCAGCCATTATTCACGATAACCCTTACCATTACATCACCTGACTCTTCCTGCACTTGGTACTGGGAGTGTGCAGGGATTCATTTTATTTAATGGAAGATGTTCTTTATGTAATGGAGGGATTTACTTAATCTAATATAGGGATTTACTTTATGTAATGGAGGGTATTTACTTTATCTTGATTTATGAACAAAAATATATTATTATTGTCAGGCTAATAATTTCTCCGGTTATTTTGCTCTAATTTTCACCTCTAGTGATTGTTGTTGTTACGTAAATACACACACACACACACACACACACACACACACACACACACACACACACACATATCCTCTCACCCTCCCCCAGCCAAGTAGGGTCAGGCAGAGGAGAGAGAGTCAGTCTCCCACGCTGGTTAACCGGACATCTTGGGGGGAAAGTCCACGGCCTCCTGGCTGACATTCCTGCGTCCAGGTGTGTCCGTTCTAGGACATCTGGTGGACAATTGTGCTAGGACGTTCGTTAGTAAGAAGAAATCTCCTTGATAAAATACTTAGGACATCACGACCATTAGGACACCACGACCATTAATACACCACGACCATTAAAACACCACGACCATTAGTACACCACGACCATTAATACACCACGGCCATTAGGACACCACGACCATTAATACACCACGACCATTAGGACACCACGACCATTAATACACCACGACTATTAGTACACCACGACCATTAACACACTACGACCATTAGGACACCACGACCATTAATACACCACGACCATTAGGACACCACGACCATTAAGACACCACGACCATTCACACATCATAACCAAAAATATATCATGACCATTAAGACACCATGACCATTAGGATACTACGACCACTTGGACGCCATGACCTTTAGGACACCACGACCATTAGGACACCACACCATTAAGACATCACGGCCATTAGGACACTACGACTACTAGGACGCCACGACCTTTAGGACACCACGACCATTAGGACACCACACCATTAAGACATCACGGCCATTAGGACACTACGACTACTAGGACGCCACGACCATTAGGACACTACGATCATTCGGAGACTACAACCAAAATACTGTATATCATGACCATTAAGACACCACGACCATAAGGACACCACGACCATAAGGACACCACGACCATTAAGACACCACGACCACTAGGACGCCACGACCATTAGGACACCGCAATCATAAAGACACCACACCCATTGGAACACTACGACCTTTAGGTCCACGACCATTAGTCTTCCCATGAATAAGGGAAGACTGAAGTTTTGATGGAAGGGTAGAGAATTAATTAATAAGAGAGAGAGAGAGAGAGAGAGAGAGAGAGACAGAGAGAGAGAGTTATGAGTGAATTAATGTGAGTGAGTGAGTGAGTCGATTCCTAACATGTTATTTCAACTTCTTCCTGTTATTTTCTACACTAATATTGTAGTTTTCCCCTTAGGCGCCTATTCATTTTTTGATAGGCCTCTTGTCCTTGATCAAACCAACACATGACAAATTAAAAAAAATGACTTAGAGGCTCTTTACAACTAATAACCAAAATAACTCAGAAATGACAACGAAACTTCAATCGTAGTTATTTTAGTTATTTTACATCATATAATTGATAAAGTAACGTATGAACCTTTAAGGATACGAGACGAAACAATAATTTTCACAACAAAAACATAAACTGGAAGATATTGGTCTTTTTTTTTGTATACTAAGAATCACAATCTCTAAGTACTTACAAGATGTTTAGGTTGTTTCAGAAAGCAGAACCCAACAATATTCAAAACCTTTTCTATATCTTAGAAGCCAAGACCGGTCATAAAATCAAAGATGAAAAGTCAATCATTATAAACCTAAGATTTATAAAGCTTAAGTAAGACAATTTTACCCCAAGCGATCTCTGTAGTTAAATATTTCGCGTATAATATCTTTCAGCACAACAAGGTCACGTCATCTCCAACACAAAAGCTTTCAAATGTTAAGAATTTATACAGTATAGCCTTACCAATATAGATTTTCACAATTTGTATTCCAGGTAAGACGTCGACTACATCATGTCAAGTCTTATTCAACAACTTCTAATTACAATATGTTAAGTGGAAATGCAACACCTTCAAGTACATTATCTTAAGTCCTAACACAACATAACACAACATAAAACAACACAAAACAAAATTTGCCACTAGAAAAAGTTCAGTTTATCTCTACTTCCAAGACCTCAGGCACCACATCGCCTCACGAGAGACTTCATTACCCGTGATATCGAAACCTGCTGTTATCTTAGAAATCAATTTTTTACCATGATATGTATCTACGATTATCGACAAGGACTCATCATAGCTACGATTATTGACAAGTTATCTCACGTTATCTCTACGGAATCTGAGAATGTAAATCCAATTTTATCTCGATCTATCAGACAGACAGAATAAAGATAACCCATCCCCTCACCTCCTACCCTCCGATGATCCGGAAAGATGGTGATGATAGACTGTGAGGAAGATGAAATGGAGGCTGATCAGTTCATACGTTCATTATCTTTCATGTGTGGGATAGACTTTAAGAAACGCGAGAGACAGACCATGACCAGACCAGGAGTGAAGGTAAGGGTAGTGAGTCAGCGTTGGTTGTGCCCCCGTGTGTTTGGTGTCTCGTATGTGTTTGACAAGGTTCCTATTTGCTCGTAATTATTTGAGAATGTCTGTATTCGTCCGTATCTGTTTGAGAATGTCCGTATTCGTCTGTACCTGTTCAAAAATGTCCGTATTTCACGTCTGTTTCACACCCATATTTATAATTTGCATATGAAAATACTCAAATACATAGAAAAGTCAGATCGCTTTCTCTTGTTTTTGTATCACTCACATTCATTATTAATTTACTACAAAAAAAGAAAACCACGAATACCACAAAATAATAATTTGAGGCTTATCCCCCACCCTTTCTCTCCCCGGATCTTTCTCTCTTTATTTCTCTTTCTTTCCCTACCTTTACAGCTTTCTCTCTCTTTCCTTTTCTCTCTCTCTCTAATTCTTTCTCTGTCTCCTTTCAGCAGCTTTCTCATTTTCTCTCTCTCTTTCTGTCTTTCGACAGCTCTCTCTCTCTCTCTCTCTCTCTCTCTCTCTCTCGTTATTATACCCATAATAACATCTCCTCGCCTCCCACAGAAGCACCTGTGTGGCGGAAGACTCAGGTATGAGGGGAGTCGAGCGGGCAGAATGTTTAGGAGATAATCTGATCACACATCGACGTTCTTGAGAGCCAGTGACCAACGTGGGAAGGTCAAGATGCTGAGTGGGTGGAGTGGGTGAAGTTGGGTTGGTATTGTATTTTTTTGTAGTGGGTAGGTAGGTGGGTGGAGTGGCTAAGTGGATGGGTGTAATGGTTGGATGGGTTGAGTGAGTGAGTTAGTGGGGTGGAGTAAGTGGGTGAGTGGGTGGCTTAGTGGGTGGAGTAATTAGAGAAGTTGAGTGAGTGAGTTGTTGAGTGGAATGAGTGAGTGGGTGAATAGGTGGGTGCTGTTGCTGCTGTTTCTGTTGATGCTTCTTCTGTTATTGCTGTTGCTGCTTCTGTTGATGCTTCTGTTATCTGTCTTGCTGTTGCTGCTGCTTCTGCTGTTGCTGCCTCTTCTGTTGTTGCTTCTTCTATTGCTGCTGCTTCTGTTGCTGTTGCTTCTTCTGTTGCTGCTGCTTCTGTTGATGCTTCTGTTGTAGGTCCTGCGGTTGTTGCTGCTTCTGTTGTTGCTGCTTCTGTTGTTACTGCTGCTTCTGCTGTTGCTGCTTCTTCTGTTGCTGCTTCTTCTGTTGTTGCTGCTTTTGTTGTTGCTGCTTCTTCTGTTGCTTCTACTGTCGCTGCTTCTTCTGTTGTTGCTGCTTATTCTGTTGCTTCTACTGTCTCTGCTTCTTCTGTTGTTGCTGCTTCTGTTGTTGCTGCTGCTTCTGTTGACTGCTGCTTCTGTTGTTGCTGCTTCTGCTGTTGCTGCTGCTTCTGCTGTTGCTGCTTCTGTGTGTTACTGATGCTTCTGTTGCTGCTTCTTCTGGTGCTTCTGCTTCTGCTTTTTCAGCTTCTTCTGTTGCTGCTACTTCTTTTGTTGCTGCTTCTTCTGTTTCTGCTTCTTCTATTACTGCTGCTTCTGTTGTTGCTGCTTCTTCTGTTTCTGCTTCTTCTATTACTGCTTCTTCTGTTGTTGCTGCTTCTTCTGTTTTTGCTTCTTCTGTCACTGCTTCTTCTGTTACTGCTGCTCCTTTTGAAGCTCCTCCTTTTGCTGTTCCTGCGTCTCCTGCTTCTCTTGCTGATGCGAATTCTTTTGTTACTGCTTCTATTGTTGCATCTGTTGGTGCTGCGTCCCCCCTTCGCTGCTTGTTCTGTTGCTGTTCCTTCTTCTGTTGATGTTCTAGTGCCATTTTTGTTCATATGCAACATACAGGTTTTATTACTGTTACCGTTACTACTATCTTGTGACTGCTCCTGTCGATGCTTTCACCGTTACTGCTGTTGTAGATGCTTTCACCGTTGCTGCTGCTGTTGATGCTTTCACCGTTACTGCTGCTGTCGATGCTTTCACCGTTGCTGATGCTGTCGATGCTTTCACCGTTACTGCTGTTGTCGATGCTTTCACCGTAACTGTTGCTGTCGATGCTTTCACCGTTACTGTTGCTGTCGATGCTTTCACCGTTACTGCTGCTGTCGATGCTTTCACCGTTACTGCTGTTGTAGATGCTTTCACCGTTACTGCTGCTGTCGATGCTTTCACCGTTACTGCTGCTGTCGATGCTTTCACCGTTACTGCTGCTGTCGATGCTTTCACCGTTACTGCTGTTGTAGATACTTTCACCGTTACTGCTGCTGTCGATGCTTTCACCGTTACTGCTGTTGTAGATGCTTTCACCGTTACTGCTGCTGTCGATGCTTTCACCGTTACTGCTGTTGTAGATGTTGTCACCGTTACTGCTGCTGTCGATGCTTTCACCGTTATCGCTGCTGTTGATGCTTTCACCGTTACTGCTGCTGTCAATGCTTTCACCGTTACTGTTAATGTTGATGCTTTCACCGTTACTGCTACTGTTGATGCTTTCACCGTTACTGCTGCTGTCGATGCTTTCACCGTTACTGCTACTGTTGAAGCTTTCACCGTTACTGCTACTGTTGATGCTTTCACCGTTACTGCTGCTGTAGATGCTTTCACCGTTACTGCTGCTGTTGATGCTTTCACCGTTACTGCTGTTGTAGATGCTTTCACCGTTACTGCTGTCGATGCTTTCACCGTTACTGCTGCTGTTGATGCTTTCACCGTTACTGCTGTTGTAGATGCTTTCACCGTTACTGCTACTGTTGATGCTTTTACCGTTACTGCTGCTGTCGATGCTTTCACCGTTACTGCTGCTGTTGATGCTTTCACCGTTACTGCTGTTGTAGATGCTTTCACCGTTACTGCTGCTGTTGATGCTTTCACCGTTACTGCTGTTGTAGATGCTTTCACCGTTACTGCTGCTGTCGATGCTTTCACCGTTACTACTGCTGTCGATGCTTTCACCGTTATTGCTGCTGTCGATGCTTTCACCGTTACTGCTGCTGTTGATGCTTTCACCGTTACTGCTGCTGTCGATGCTCTCACCGTTACTGCTACTATTGATGCTTTCACCGTTACTGCTGCTGTCGATGCTTTCACCGTTACTGCTGCTGTTCCCGCCTCTACTGCACCTCCTGCCATTGATGCTCAACGAGGCATGACATCCCCCTGCCACCACCCACCCCTGTTACCACCCTCCCCTGCCACCACCCACCCCTGCTACCACCCTCCCCTGCCACCGCCTACCTCCGCCACCACGCACCCCTGCCAACACCCACACTGCCACCACCCACCGCTGCCAACACCCGTCCCTGCCACTTGCCATTACCAGCCCTTGCAAAATCCCATCCCTGACTACACCTAGTCGTGCCAACACCTATCCCTGCCAACACCCACCCCTGCCAACACCCACCCCTGCCAACACCAGCCCTGACAGTCCACACGTACTCTTTATCTAACAATATAAAGGTTACCTCATAGGTCGTCAGCTGCTCAATGATCCACGTCGTGAGGCACTAATTACTACTGCCAATTAGAGGCTGTAATGATGTGTTTCAACTGTCTGGTCTTAGTTAAGGCCAGTGTGTGGTGGTGGTGGTGGTGGTGGTGGTGAGTAGGACTGTGTACAGTAGTTGTGATGATGGTTGGGTGTGAGAATGTGTGGTGATGAAGGTGGTAGTGGTGGAAAAGTGTAGGAATGTGTGATGATGAAGGTGGAGTGTGGGGATGTGTGGTGTGGGTTGGGGCGGGGGGGGGAGGAGGTTAAGTGTGGTGGTTGACTGTGGAAATCATTATAAATATTATTTTTTGTTGTTTTGATACAGATAGCGGCTAGTTTATTGTGCACCTGGTACTTATCATATGAGCGGTGGTGGTAGAATTTGGTAATGTGTGGTAGTGATGGTGGAGGTGGTGGTGGTGGTGTTGTTGTTAACGGTGGTGATGGTGGTGATGATGAAGTGTGGGTGGTAGTGGTGGTGGTGACATCAACGTGCTGTTCCTCCTCCGCACCTGACTAATATTTCACAACCTCTATCTATTTATCTATCTATCTATCTATCTATCTATCTGTCTGTCTGTCTGTCTGTCTGTCTGTCTGTCTGTCTGTCTGTCTATCAATCTATCTATAATAATAATAATAATAATAATAATAGTAATAATAATAATAATAATAATAAACGGTTTATTGATAGAGTTGCAGCCGGTGGCTGAAAATATACAAACTTACATTTGATTTAGACATAATGATATACGTTCAATACATTTACAGGGCTGTACAGTACATAAATCAGGAGTTGTTTGTCTATCTATCTATCTATCTATCTATCTATCTATCTGTCTATCTATCTAAATATCTATCTATCTATCTATCTATCTATATATCTATCTATCTGTCTATCTATCTATCTATCTATCTATCTATCTATCTATCTATCTAAGAGGAGACAGGTCAGCTGATTGGTTCTTCTGTCTCTCATCTGTATGTCTCGCTGTTTATATGTGTATGTTTTCTGTTTATTTCTCCGTTTCTTCCCTTATCTGCCTTTATTATCTCCTCTATCTCTCTCTCACTGTTTTTACCTAACCTTCTTACTTTATTACTCTTTCTAAATATAATGAATAATTTTCTAGCATTATTGTTATAACTACGAGGGTATTAGTGTACTTATATGGTACAAGTGATGTGATTCTGTCTCAGATGTTCAAGTCTTATGCAGAATGGTTCGGTCATGAGGTTAACTTTAATTTGTTAGGTCATCACATCACTTATAATTAATTTGTGATGGTACAGATCAATTCGATTTCTTAAAAAATAGAATCGAAAATATAATGAAAATTATCACTAGGTTATTATCTAATATCTAATATACTATAGGACTAGGCGCTAGGGTGTGTCAATTTAGGGGGTGAACTGGCTAAATTGAAAATCGAGTAATTTGGTAGCAATTTATTGTAGTCTTTAAGCATGCAAAACAATATTCTGGCAAATATTTTTTTTTATAATAAGTCCTACCTACATCAAATGGATTTTTAAATGTACATATTTGTGAATTTATAACATAACCAGCGTTTGCACACATGTTACTGTTTCAAGTTTCAAATTATTATATTTTATTATCCGAAGTCTATTTGAAAGTAACCAATGCCTTCATACTCTCTTTGCTTTGGTTTCTTGTCATCAGTAGTCTGCTTGCTATTTGTGCTTTGATGTAACCTTCTCGCCTCTCGTGGCTGTAAACATGGCCCGCTGCTTCTGTGACCATTTTCACACATCTCTCCACACTTTGAGTGTGGGAAGGCCACTTCGGCACCTGCATTGGAGTCTCTTTAAGGTTTCTCAATTCTTGGCTAGTTAGACTTGTTGTCAATGGTGGCTCTAAGACTTCCAAACTCAAGTCAACCAATTCTGACAATTTGGTGGCATTGACGTTTATTGGGGGAACTTTTCTTGAATGAAACGAACAGTCTCCCAACTGGTCGTCATCTATTAGCGTTCCTCTAATCTTTAGAATGACTTCTACAGCCTCGGTTCGGAGATTGGTACATTGACTGCAAAGCATTGCTTGCAAAACTGCTTCTGATCGAGCATACCAAGCGGACCTTCTTGCCACAGGTAACACGATGTCCCTCACTACCTTCCTCTGTGTTCTTACTAGCTGCAATTGAAACAAAAGGTGATTGGGCCCATCCACCCACATAGGATTAAGTTTCACACTAAACCACTGGGGAAGATAAACTCCAATAATTAATTCAACAATTAACCTCAAATTCTTCAGCACTTTGCCCTTCAATTCGTGTTTGGAAATCCAAATCCTGCAGAAACGAAGAGCTGTAGTTAACCAACGGCTGTGACTGACAGGTCCAATCTCCAAGAGAGCCAATGACTGAGGCACTTCTCCTGATCTTATTGCTTGGGCAATAAGATAAGCATAGGATTGATCTGTGCTGAGATCTTTGATGACTCCTTCAGACAACGCCGGAAGGGGAGGGCCAACTTCGACCTTTGGAAAGGTTGTATTTATTTCTAGTTGTGTTGCTTCATCCAGCATGATGCCAAGGGGACCTGACCACTTGTTGTTGCTCTTTGTAGGACCATCAAGTTCCTGGATGAGATGACGAAGAGGTAGCTCGCCTGTATGTAAATCACATACAATCCAAACAA
The DNA here is from genome assembly GCA_958450375.1 of Homarus gammarus. Taxonomy (NCBI): domain Eukaryota; kingdom Metazoa; phylum Arthropoda; class Malacostraca; order Decapoda; family Nephropidae; genus Homarus; species Homarus gammarus. The sequence goes on from CAUDMG010000139.1 coordinate 816,142, forward strand.
GTCTTCTTCCTAGTTTTTTCTCTAAATGCGTCATTACACCCCCCTGCCATCCGGTGTTCACTGCAGTTGAATCTCCACCAACAGCCTGCAGTGAACTGCCAAGTCCTCTCTCCTGAACCCAACATAAAATATGATCAGCAATGACCTCTGCATGTTTCTTCCCTTCTACTTCAGTTTCGGGAGCAAAGTGAAACAAAAACCGACCACCAGGCTCAGAACAGACAGAGTAGTGTTCTTCTTTGATGAGACCTGGAAACTTTCTGTTCACTCCCTCTACTTCTAGCAAAACTTTTGTGTCATCTATTCTTCCATCAAACAAAAGACAGGAGAGCCCTCCCTCGCTTAAATCTTTTTCATGCTGATCAGATATTTCCTTCATTATTTTTTCTTGTGCTCTTCTAATTTTATTATGATCTATCACCAAAGATACATCCTCTCGGCTGATGAGGCCTGCATCTATCCAAGCGGCAGTTGCAATTTCTGCAGCCTCACGAAGTCCAGCATGGTGGCGAATACTAGCTAAAGCAATGTTTGAAATATTTCTTGTGTTGTATTTCATTTTCTTTGGTAAAGGTTCAGATGGCTCTTTGGAACTATCATCTGATGTTGCTTCCTGTTCATCAGAAGAACTATCAAAGAAGTGATAAACATCTTGACACAGCTCTTCCTCTCTTTGGATGGCTTCTTCACTCTTCATTTTCTTCTTTTGTTCCCTCTCTCGGATTTGTTCTCTCTTCTTGGCATTAGCAATCTGCTTCTTTGTTTCTGAATAATCTATTGAACCCATTTGCATACTTCCTTGGCCTTCTGCCTTTGTCCTCTGTGCCTTTATAAATTCAAGCTCTAAAACAGGGATCTTCTTTTCACGAGGACAACCACAATCAATGTGGGAATTATTTTCTCTCTTACCTGAGTGAGAACAGTTGGATTCAGAACATAATTGTATGGAGCACTTGCAGGTCAAAATGTCAAACAGAGTATCAAGTGTGTGCAGAAATTCATTTTTCCTGGCCAAGTTTCCTTTACCAAGTGATGTTTCAACTGCTTTGTGCCATGATTTCGTTAGTTTTAGCTCAATAGTTCGACACTGATTAATCACAGGTGGTTTGAATAGTGCATTAGCTTTTGTCCATTGATGCAGAAGAGGGACTATCATGTCATTTATGAGTTCTTTATCTGTATAGTTCCTTCTGTCCTTTGCATTTTTTTCTCGAAGGAGTAACCCTAATCTTAGCATGTCTCTCACTGTTGGAAGTTCTGATACAGGAAGCTCCTTCCCTTTACCAACTAGCAGGCTCAAGTGGGTTGACAACTGACTTCTTGTCTTCAATTTTGACATCTTCACACTATCTGACAAATAGAAAAATATTTCAATGTTTCATAATTCAATTGTTGTTTCAAAAAATATCAATTTGCTTATCAAAAATGCTGTAACAGAAATAACATAATAATTTCTTAGAACATAATGTTTTATACAATGATATAAGTAACTGCGACAATCAATATGCCCTACTTACAATAATTAAAATGTAGAATTCGTCTGGTAGAGTAGGTGCAAGTGCAATGAGAGCAAACCACCGTCTATGATATCTAGAAGGAGAGTGAGCCGGGCGCCTTATCCTCACGCTTGGTACAAGTCAAAACAAGAATTAAACTGTCCCACACGGAGAGCCTGTTCATGTTCATGTTCTGACATGCATATTGTACACAAGCTATAGAACCATAAAATACTCCATAATCCATATGCTTACATGAGATTAGTTAATATCAAGTGAATAATTCTAATCAAGTCTCATTAATTTGTTGAAATACTGATATTTGAAACTTTAAGGTATAATTGATGTAGGTGAGGGTTATTTCAATTCATTTTTGTTTGCTAATCTCAAGTTTAGACATAAAGAGGCACAATATTTTGACTACCAAATTTGATTTTTAACATGATGACAAAATTGACACACCCTACTAGGCGCGTGTCTCTCTGTCTGTCTGTCTGTTTGTGTGTGTGTGTCTGTTCTGGGCAGCCGAAACTGCACAATCGTTTTTCATCAAACTTGGTGGAAAAATCGCAAAAAAATCGTAGAGTGGAACAAACCTGGTCCCATGTCGATGGTTTTTTTTTAGGAAGGCATTAATTAACAATTTTATTTACGATGGAAAACCATGCAAGTCTACGGACTTGGCGCACCCTAATTAACCATGCAAGACTATTGACTTGGCGCACCCTCATTCGCTGTACGCTGTCAGCCGGACGGCGAACCTGGCATGAAAGGCCCACTGTCATACAATACAATACAAAACAAAAGAAAACAGTACAGTACAGTACAATACAGTACAATACCATACAATACCATACAATACCATACCATACAATACACAACGAACTATAAATATTTGTAAGAATAAAACATAATTATATAGACATGTAAGACTCACAACTTGATAAGATATCCGTAAGACATTAGGTATTGGAAATTTGATTAAATGTTTTGTTATTAGTCCTGTGTGAAATGTATAGGTATTGGTGGTAAATTCCTAATGGTCTCTAATCCTGTTGATTAGGTGAGATTAATCTGGGTTTATTGAGATTAAAGATTAGGTGTGGGGTTTATTCTACCTGTGATATTCTCAGGTACGACCCTTATTGTAACAATCACGACCATGATTATAACAACCAGGACCATGATTATAACAACCATGACTATGATTATAACAACCACGACCATGATTATAACAACCTCGGTAAACTGTACTGCCGGAATCGCCACCGGTCACGAAGGGTTCCACGATCACTTGTCGTCCCTAAAACACAGGATATAATATATTCACAAGTAAATTTCCCTTCATAATAAGCATTCATTATTTTATTACAACAAATAATGTATAAAATAGGTCAATGACAACAGAGAGATCATCACCACATGGCAAACTGTGCAGGATCTTGGTTTCTCTTGGGCACGTCGGACGAGAGGACGGACGGACGGACAGGTTGACGGATAGAGGGGCACAAGAACGCTCCGTCCCACACCCGGACGATTTTTTTTCACCTCGTCGACAAGGTCAGGCAATATTTCATTTTAGGAAATCACTGCTCCTGCCCCTTCACGAGCTCGGTTCCCACACTTCCCCTTCCCTCGGCCATCGTCCGCCTCCATACACCATCGCTCAACCCAACGACAAACACAGGAGGTCGAGTCTAAGCATTGTGGAACGGCGGGCGAGTCACACGGGAGGCCATTGTCCACTAAAAGACAATGGACCAATTACAGAAACTTGTAGCGTGTTTGTCAGGAGTTGTGCCGCATAAACTCACAAAGGTTTTTATGGCACGGTTTTTTGTGTGAGTTGTGTGGTCTTATCAAAACCGGTTGAGAGAACCTCGCGTCACTCGCATCGTCGCTCTTGGTCGTTTTTTTTTTTCCTTACTTTGTTCTTATCTAAAGCCTATCTAGGTGTCATTTGTTCCAGATAATTTTTCACATAATTTTCTGGGGTACTTGACCAGATACACGTTAAGGAACTTGGGTGATCAGGCTATTCTACTTTTGTTTTTATCCCAGTAAGTGGAGTGATGGTCAGTGTCCACCTGTTGTATAATGTACAGGCTGAACTAAAGTTGTCCTTGTTCTATGAATAAAATTAAGCTGACTATTCGTAGTTAAGACATTCGAATTGAGAAGTGGGATAAATAAATAGCTAGATAGCTAGACAGATAGATTGATAGATAGACAGACAGACAGAGAGACGGACAGACGGACAGACAGAGAAAGAGATACCAATATTACTTGTCAGAAGCTACAACATTTACCCAGCCTTGTGGTGTGTGTTATAATGGGTGTATTAACATATAGCAGGAAGTGTATGAGGTGAGCGGCAGAGGCAGCTATTTCCTGGACTCTCAACACCTAGGGAGAATGTCTCATGTGATGCAACTGTCTCTTACTCTCCCACCAAACTGTACCTACTGCATTAATGTTGATCTTTGTTTAGTCTTATCTCGACCATCTGAAATGTATGTGCAGAAAGTGAAAATAGATTCACTTTTATGACCGTCTCACTGTATCACTAATTCTCTTCCTCTGTCTGTCTGTCTGTCTGTCTGTTTGTCTGTCTGTCTGTCTACTCTGCTATATACATTTATAATTATTATTTTCGACCGTTCTGTTAAACTGTCTATTAACATCGGTAACACATTCTTCCTATCTAATTAACTGTCTGTCTATCTGTTTCTCTGTCTTTCTTTCTTTGTCTGTCTGTCTGTCAGTCTGTCTGCCTGTCTCGGGTCACAAAGCCAAACACTGAGAGGTACAGCTGTGGGTCTTGGGATGAGATGATTAGTATGTGATCAAGACTGTCGATATGATCATGTGTAGAGGAGGTTAAGGAATGTGGAGATGAAGGATGATGGAGCGTGTGAAAGGTGAGCGTAAGAGAGGAGGTGGGTGTGAGAGTAGGAGCTGGGTGTAAGAGTAGTAGGTGGGTGTGAGAGTAGAAAGGTGTGTGTGTAAGTAGGAGGTGTGTGTGTGAGAGTAGGAGATGTGAGTGAGAGTCGCAGGTGGGTGTGTGAGAGTAGGAGGTGTGTGTGAGAGTAGGAGGTGGGTGTGAGAGTAAGAGATCGGTGTGAGAGTAGTAGGTGGGTGTGAGAGTAGGAGGTGTGTATGTGAGAGTAGGAGGTGGGTGTGAGAGTAGGAGGTGTGTGTGCGAGAGTAGGAGGTGTGTATGAGAGTAGTAGGTGGATGTGACAGTAGGAGGTGTGTGTGAGAGTAGGAGGTGGGTGTGAGAGTAGGAGGTGTGTGTGTGAGAGTAGTAGGTGGATGTGAGAGTAGGAGGTGTGTGTGAGAGTAGGAGGTGGGTGTGAGAGTAGTAGGTGGATGTGAGAGTAGGAGGTAGGTGTGAGAGTAGGAGATCAGTGTGAGAGTAGTAGGTGGGTGTGAGAGTAGGAGGTGTGTATGTGAGAGTAGGAGGGTGTGTGAGAGTAGGAGGTGTGTGTGAGAGTAGGAGGTGGATGTGAGAGTAGGAGGTGTGTGTGTGAGAGTAGGAGGTGTGTGTGAGAGTAGTAGGTGTGTGTGAGAGTAGGAGGTGGATGTGAGAGTAGGAGGTGGATGTGAGAGTAGGAGATGGGTGTGAGAGTAGGAGGTGGATGTGAGAGTAGGAGGTGGATGTGAGAGTAGGAGGTGTGTGTGAGAGTAGGAGATGGGTGTGAGAGTAGGAGGTGGGTGTGAGAGTAGGAGGTGGATGTGAGAGTAGGAGGTGGATGTGAGAGTAGGAGGTGGATGTGAGAGTAGTAGGTGGGTGTGAGAGTAGTAGGTGGGTGTGAGAGTAGGAAGTGTGTGTGAGAGTAGGAGGTGGATGTGAGAGTAGGAGGTGGGTGTGAGAGTAGTAGGTGGATGTGAGAGTAGGAGGGGTGTGAGAGTAGTAGGTGGGTGTGAGAGTAGGAAGTGTGTGTGAGAGTAGTAGGTGGGTGTGAGAGAAGTAGGTGGATGTGAGAGTAGTAGGTGGATGTGAGAGTAGGAGGTGGATGTGAGAGTAGGAGGTGGATGTGAGAGTAGGAGGTGTGTGTGAGAGTAGGAGGTGGGTGTGAGAGTAGGTGGTGGCGTGAGAGTAGGAGGTGGCGTGAGAGTAGGAGGTGGCGTGAGAGTAGTAGGTGGGTGTGAGAGTAGTAGGTGGATGTGAGAGTAGGAGGTGGCGTGAGAGTAGGAGATGGGTGTGAGAGTAGGAGGTGTGTGTGAGAGTAGTAGGTGGGTGTGAGAGAGCAGGAGGTGGGTATGAGAGTAGGAGGTGGATGTGAGAGTAGGAGGCGGGTGTGAGAGTAGTAGGTGGGTGTGAGAGTAGTAGGTGGATGTGAGAGAGCAGGAGGTGGGGGTGAGAGTAGAAGGTGTGTGTGAGAGTAGGAGGTGTGTGTGAGAGTAGGAGGTGTGTGTGAGAGTAGGAGGTGTGTGTGAGAGTAGGAGGTGTGTGTGAGAGTAGGAGATGTGTGTGAGAGTAGGAGGTGTGTGTGAGAGTAAGAGGTGTGTGTGAGAGTAGGAGGTGGGTGTGAGAGTAGTAGGTGGATGTGAGAGTAGGAGGTGTGTGTGAGAGTAGGAGGTGTGTGTGAGAGTAGGAGGTGTGTGTGAGAGTAAGAGGTGTGTGTGAGAGTAGGAGGTGGTTGTGAGAGTAGGAGATCGGTGTGAGAGTAGGAGATGTGTATGAGAGTAGATGTGTGTGAGAGTAGGAGGTGGGTGTGAGAGTAGGAGGTGTGTGTGAGAGTAGGAGGTGTGTGTGAGAGTAGGAGGTGTGTGTGAGAGTAAGAGGTGTGTGTGAGAGTAGGAGGTGTGTGTGAGAGTAGGAGGTGTGTGTGAGAGTAAGAGGTGTGTGTGAGAGTAGGAGGTGGTTGTGAGAGTAGGAGATCGGTGTGAGAGTAGGAGATGTGTATGAGAGTAGATGTGTGTGAGAGTAGGAGGTGGGTGTGAGAGTAGGAGGTGTGTGTGAGAGTAGGAGGTGTGTGTGAGAGTAGGAGGTGTGTGTGAGAGTAAGAGGTGTGTGTGAGAGTAGGAGGTGGGTGTGAGAGTAGGAGGTGTGTGTGAGAGTAAGAGGTGTGTGTGAGAGTAGGAGACGGGTGTGAGAGTAGTAGGTGGATGTGAAAGTAGGAGGTATGTGTGAGAGTAGGAGGTGTGTGTGAGAGTAGGAGGTGTGTGTGAGAGTAAGAGGTGTGTGTGAGAGTAGGAGGTGGTTGTGAGAGTAGGAGATCGGTGTGAGAGTAGGAGATGTGTATGAGAGTAGATGTGTGTGAGAGTAGGAGGTGGGTGTGAGAGTAGGAGGTAAGGCGTGAGAGAAGTAGGTGGGTGTGAGAGTAGGAGGTAAGGCGTGAGAGAAGTAGGTGGGTGTGAGAGTAGGAGGTGTGTATGTGAGAGTAGGCGGTGGGTGTGAGAGTAGGAGGTGGGTGAGAGGGTAGGAGGTGTGTGTGAGAGTAGGAGGTGGATGTGAGAGTAGGAGGTGTGTGTGTGAGAGTAGGAGGTGTGTGTGAGAGTAGTAGGTGGGTGTGAGAGTAGGAGGTGGATGTGAGAGTAGGAGGTGGATGTGAGAGTAGGAGATCGGTGTGAGAGTAGGAGGTGGATGTGAGAGTAGGAGGTGGATGTGAGAGTAGGAGGTGTGTGTGAGAGTAGGAGATGGGTGTGAGAGTAGGAGGTGGGTGTGAGAGTAGGCGGTGGATGAGAGAGTAGGAGGTGGATGTGAGAGTAGGAGGTGGATGTGAGAGTAGTAGGTGGGTGTGAGAATAGTAGGTGGGTGTGAGAGTAGGAAGTGTGTGTGAGAGTAGGAGGTGGATGTAAGAGTAGGAGGTGGGTGTGAGAGTAGTAGGTGGATGTGAGAGTAGGAGGGGTGTGAGAGTAGTAGATGGGTGTGAGAGTAGGAAGTGTGTGTGAGAGTAGTAGGTGGGTGTGAGAGTAGTAGGTGGATGTGAGAGTAGTAGGTGGATGTGAGAGTAGGAGGTGGATGTGAGAGTAGGAGGTGGATGTGAGAGTAGGAGGTGTGTGTGAGAGTAGGAGGTGGGTGTGAGAGTAGGAGGTGGCGTGAGAGTAGGAGGTGGCGTGAGAGTAGGAGGTGGCGTGAGAGTAGTAGGTGGGTGTGAGAGTAGTAGGTGGATGTGAGAGTAGGAGGTGGCGTGAGAGTAGGAGATGTGTGTGAGAGTAGGAGGTGTGTGTGAGAGTAGTGGGTGGGTGTGAGAGAGCAGGAGGTGGGTATGAGAGTAGGAGGTGGATGTGAGAGTAGGAGGCGGGTGTGAGAGTAGTAGGTGGGTGTGAGAGTAGTAGGTGGATGTGAGAGAGCAGGAGGTGGGTGTGAGAGTAGAAGGTGTGTGTGAGAGTAGGAGGTGTGTGTGAGAGTAGGAGGTGTGTGTGAGAGTAGGAGGTGTGTGTGAGAGTAGGAGGTGTGTGTGAGAGTAGGAGGTGTGTGTGAGAGTAGGAGATGTGTGTGAGAGTAGGAGGTGTGTGTGAGAGTAAAAGGTGTGTGTGAGAGTAGGAGGTGTGTGTGAGAGTAAGAGGTGTGTGTGAGAGTAGGAGGTGGGTGTGAGAGTAGTAGGTGGATGTGAGAGTAGGAGGTGTGTGTGAGAGTAGGAGGTGTGTGTGAGAGTAGGAGGTGTGTGTGAGAGTAAGAGGTGTGTGTGAGAGTAGGAGGTGGTTGTGAGAGTAGGAGATCGGTGTGAGAGTAGGAGATGTGTATGAGAGTAGATGTGTGTGAGAGTAGGAGGTGGGTGTGAGAGTAGGAGGTGTGTGTGAGAGTAGGAGGTGTGTGTGAGAGTAGGAGGTGTGTGTGAGAGTACGAGGTGTGTGTGAGAGTAGGAGGTGGGTGTGAGAGTAGGAGGTGTGTGTGAGAGTAAGAGGTGTGTGTGAGAGTAGGAGGTGGGTGTGAGAGTAGTAGGTGGATGTGAGAGGAGAAGGTGTTTTGTGAGAGTAGGAGGTGTGTGTGAGAGTAGGAGGTGTGTGTGAGAGTAAGAGGCGTGTGTGAGAGTAGGAGGTGGTTGTGAGAGTGGGAGATCGGTGTGAGAGTAGGAGATGTGTATGAGAGTAGATGTGTGTGAGAGTAGGAGGTGGGTGTGAGAGTAGGAGGTAAGGCGTGAGAGAAGTAGGTGGGTGTGAGAGTAGGAGGTGTGTATGTGAGAGTAGGCGGTGGGTGTGAGAGTAGGAGGTGGGTGTGAGGGTAGGAGGTGTGTGTGAGAGTAGGAGGTGTGTGTGAGAGTAGGAGGTGGGTGTGAGAGTAGGAGGTGTGTGTGAGAGTAGGAGATGTGTGTGAGAGTAGGTGTGTGTGAGAGTAAGAGGTGTGTGTGAGAGTAGGAGGTGTGTGTGAGAGTAGGAGGTGGGTGTGAGAGTAGGAGGTGTGTGTGCGAGAGTAGGAGGTGTGTATGAGAGTAGTAGGTGGATGTGAGAGTAGGAGGTGTGTGTGAGAGTAGGAGGTGGGTGTGAGAGTAGGAGGTGTGTGTGCGAGAGTAGTAGGTGGATGTGAGAGTAGGAGGTGTGTGTGAGAGTAGGAGGTGGGTGTGAGAGTAGTAGGTGGATGTGAGAGTAGGAGGTGTGTGTGAGAGTAGGAGGTGTGTGTGTGAGAGTAGGAGGTGGGTGTGAGAATAGTAGGTGGATGTGAGAGTAGGAGGTAGGTGTGAGAGTAGGAGATCAGTGTGAGAGTAGTAGGTGGGTGTGAGAGTAGGAGGTGTGTATGTGAGAGTAGGAGGGGTGTGTGAGAGTAGGAGCTGTGTGTGAGAGTAGGAGGTGGATGTGAGAGTAGGAGGTGTGTGTGTGAGAGTAGGAGGTGTGTGTGAGAGTAGTAGGTGCGTGTGAGAGTAGGAGGTGGATGTGAGAGTAGGAGGTGGATGTGAGAGTAGGAGATGGGTGTGAGAGTAGGAGGTGGATGTGAGAGTAGGAGGTGGATGTGAGAGTAGGAGGTGTGTGTGAGAGTTGGAGATGGGTGTGAGAGTAGGAGGTGGGTGTGAGAGTAGGAGGTGGATGTGAGAGTAGGAGGTGGATGTGAGAGTAGGAGGTGGATGTGAGAGTAGTAGGTGGGTGTGAGAGTAGTAGGTGGGTGTGAGAGTAGGAAGTGTGTGTGAGAGTAGGAGGTGGATGTGAGAGTAGGAGGTGGGTGTGAGAGTAGTAGGTGGATGTGAGAGTAGGATGTGGGTGTGAGTATAGGAGGTGGGTGTGAGAGTAGGAGGTGGGTGTGAGAGTAGGATGTGGGTGTGAGAGTTGGAGGTGGGTGTCAGAGAAGGAGGTGGGTGTGAGAGTAGGATGTGGGTGTGAGAATAGGAGGTTTGGTGTGAGAGTAGGATGTAAGGTGTGAGAGAAGTAGGTGGGTGTGAGAGTATGAGGTGGGTGTGAGAGTCTGAGGTGGGTGTGAGAGAAGGAGGTGGGTGTGAGAGTAGGAGGTGGGTGTGAGAGTAGGAGGTGGGTGTGAGAGTAGGATGTGGGTGTGAGGATAGGAGGTGGGTGTGAAAGTAGGAGGTGGGTGTGAGAGTAGGATGTGGGTGTGAGAGTTGGAGGTGGGTGTGAGAGTAGGAGGTGGCTGTGAGAGTAGAAAGTGGGTGTGAGAGTAGGAGGTGGGTGTGAGAGTAGGAGGTGAGTGTGAGAGTAGGATGTGGGTGTGAGAGTAGGAGGTGGGTGTGAGAGCAGGAGGTGTGTGTGAGAGTTGGGGTATGCTAGGTTAGGTTATGTTAGAGGGGTAGGAGTTAATTTTAGTTTACCAAATTTATTGGCAGAGCTTGTAGTACAGTTTGCCTATTCTGAGTAATTCAGTCAGGTCTTGACACTGAGGGTGGTATCACTTCTCACTGCCACGCAGGACAGAGGTTCATACACAAAGAAATACATCATATTCATTAACAGCTATATATATATAGAGGTCAGGTTCATGTGGGTAATGTCACTGTTCACTGCCATGCAGGACAGAGGTTCGTACACAAAGAGATACATCATATTCATTGACAGTACATATACATATATGTACACACACACATACACATAAACATACATATACACATTTACATGCATATATACATGTACATATATATACACATATGCACACATACACACATACATACACATATGCACACATACATGCATAGGAAAAGGGGAAGGTGGAAAGGGGAAAGAGGGGATAGGTAGAAAGGGAATAGGGGAGCTTGGGAAGAGGGGATGTTGAAAAGGGAAGGTGGGGGTTGAGAAAGACTGATGGGGGGAAGAAGAGCAAGGGGAAAAGGGGAAAGAGGGAATGGGAAGAGGGAGAGAAGAAGGACGAGGAATGAGAATTATAAGGAAGGTGGATAACGAGGCAATCATTCCATTCTGATTAAAGTTTGCTGTATAGGGCAACTAAGGCGGTTGACAGTACAGTATAGTAGTGATGCTCCGACCAGTGACAGTCTACAGGAGTCACATGTAATGCTCTGAAAAACATCTTGAAATATCTAGACTAATATTTCCTTGGATAATAACAGATTCGTAATATTTCCCATAATAAAACAATCGTGATGATATTTATCATATATTGCAAGTTTGGTAATATTCCTCCTATAATTACGTGTCTCCCACAATATGGGCAAATAATCCTATAGGGCGTTGTTCTGTGTGTCAATTAATTATATCAGACAGGTGTTAAGGTGAAGGTGTGTGCCTCGATGTTATTACTCTCACTATTACAGGTGAGTGCTTGATACCCTCCCTCAATTCTCACAGGCACTCATGAATGCTCACAGACGCTCACATGCTCACACATACATTCACAGATTCTCACAGATTCTCACAGAGTCTCACAGACGCTTACTGATGCACAAGCACTCAAAGACTCTCGCAGACGCTTACTGATGCACAGACACTCACAGACTCTCGCAGGCGAGTAGACTCTACAGACTCATACAGAATCCCTGGTCACTATTATTATCATCATCATCATCATCAACTTCATTATTATTATTATTATTATTATTATTATTATTATTATTATTATTATTATTATTATTGTTATTATTATTATTATTATTATTATTATTATTATTATTAATTTATATTTCGCTAAGAATGTGAGTAGGGTTTTCTGCCTCTGTCAGTCCCTACGAGTTGACTTTCTCGAATGTTGTTGGTCAATCTAACAAATCACTTGTTTTTGATTAACAATATTTCGAGAAAGTCGACTTGTAGGGACTGACAGAGGCACAAAACCCTACTCACATTCTTAGCGTAATATAAATTAATAATAATAATAATAATAATAATAATAATAATAATAACAATAATAATAATAATAATAATAATAATAATAATAATAATAATAATAATAATAATAATAATAATAATAATAATAATAATAATAATAATAATAATAATAATAATAATAATAATAATAATAATAATAATAATAATATTTGTGTAAGGTCTCCCTCTTGCCAACAAAAGTATGAGTCGTTGTGCTCTAACTTTTGGCACTGGGTTAAATTTTGGGTTTACCTTTGTATTTAGATGATTAGTGTAAAGTACTTAGACCACATTTATATAATTATTACTGTCCATATATTTGATAGAGGCTAAGGAGCCAATTCAGGTAACTCCAACTAGTAACTCGATTCACATAAGAGATGTAAGCAGCATAAATTGGATTACAGTACTACAGTGTTAACAAGTACTCAGCATTTCAGAATGGGGAAATAACCAGAGCCACTGTTATGTTACCAGATGTTTTCACTGGAACTGACCTACTACGTCTTAGCGAAAGTGTAAAAGTAAGATACCTGTCATTTGAGTCTACCTGTTATCTTTGTAATTTCCTAGTGTACCATAATACTATCGTCACACACCCATTCAATTACCAATCACCCAACAAACTCACATTCAAACCAGACAGGAGAAGATGGATCACATAGCTCCACACGTCAAAGTAATTGACCATCTTGAAGGCAAGAATGACCTCCTTGAGTTACTTGCTGACTACAAAGACATAGTAGCATTACCTAGGAAACCACTACGCCAAACAAATTTAACCTCACACCACATACATTTAAAGTCGGATATACATACCAGCTTACAGACTACCTCATAGCCAAAGGCCAGTAGTTGAAGACATGGCATAAGAGGTTATCACACATTCCTCATCACCGGTGATCATGGAACTCCCCATTTTCCTAATTCCTAAGAAATATGGTGGGTGGCGCCCTGTAATTAACTTGCTACCAGTCAATGAAACAACCATCCCAGATAGGTACCCTCGACAAGGATAATGCAGTTTTTAGTAACCTCGATCTTAGCGGTTATTGGCAAATTCCTCTCAATGAGAAATCCTGAGAGGTGACTGCATTCAGCAGTCCTATGGGACATTTTGGATTTTAAGGACTCCTTTCAGACTATGAAATGTACCCTTAAGTTTCCAAAGACTGATTAACGCCTAGTTCGCTTATCTCGATAATCTTATTGTAAGGGCGGTAACTAGCAGGATGATTGTTCGCCGCCTTCTTGCTTGTTCGCGTCCCCCACTTGGGGGGTTAGACTTAGGTGAGAACGTCACAGGCCAGATCTACCCAGCCGTCAGTACAGCTACACTACCCCGCTGTTTGTCAAAACTTGGTTGTGATCTCATCATATGTCCTGGTCTCGTGGGCTGTTTCCCCAGACCTTCACAAATCGACTGTCAATCTCCGGACACCTACCTCAGCTACTACCGCGGCTGCCACGTCATCGCCAGTTCCTCCACACCCTCTGTGCACCTAGCCAGTTCTCCTTTGTAGCAAGACATCGCCCGCCGTCGCTCGAGTGAGGAAGCTGACTTGACCTTCCCCTGAGAGTGGATCACTGCTTTCCAGAACCTTCCCCAGGGCCGCTGCCGTAGTAAATATCTGTTCATTGTTTGACTCCAGCAATTGTGTGACTCCCGTAATTGTTTGATTCTCTTAATTTTTTGATTCCATTAATTGTTGACTCGATTAATTGTTTGATTCCCTTAATTGTTTGACTCCGTTAATTGCTTGATTCTCATAATTGTTTGACTCCCGTAATTGTTAGTTGATATTTGTTTGAGTGGTGTCAGAGTTTTGTGTTATTTTCATAGTAAAGAGATGTCAATCTCGAACGGTTGTTTGTTATCCCTCAGAAAACCATGGTTCTTGACTTTCCTTTTATAAGATCCTGATTAGGCTGGCAAGGGATTCATATCCCTAAGTCCCAGGACTTTAAACTTATCAGTGTCAGTAACAATGTACAAAGTTATTTTATATCAAACTTCGTGAAATATTTCAAAGCTTCATCTTCCAGGCCTGAAAAATAAACTTTCTAAAAGTGAATTCCTCAAGTCCAATATCTAATTTCTATGAGACACAGAAGACGACAACAATATTCGCACTGTTGAATGCATAGTTAAGGCCGTTTACCAATTTCCCCATCCTACGAATGTAGATAAAGTGAATAACTTTCTCATTCATTTATTCAAGGGCATGATAAATTAATCTTCTTCACTAACAAAACTTCTGAAAAAGTTGCAAAATTTGACAGGAATGATAAACAGGAAAACAGCTCTAACACATTAATAACCAGTGTTGGCTTTCCCTGAATGCAATCTACCTTTCACAATGGGATAGGAGCGGTTTTCATGCAGCTAGACACTTGGGGGGAAATAGAGTGATTGCTAACGCAAGCCGCACACTTAATGGTGCAGAAGTTACGCTATTAAACAACGCATCAGGAAACGTTAGCTGTGTCTGGTCATTGAAAAAATGACATAATCTATGGAGAACCAATTAAATTTCACACTGATCATACAGCCGTGACAGATTTATTCCATGGAAAAAACCTCTCAGGTAGACTTGTGCGCTGGTATTTGACCATTCACGAGTTCGTTCTTGACTTCAAATATTTACCGGGACGAACGAACGAGATGGATTGTCCCGCCACATAGGCCCTGTCACGACAGTAACCTCATTCACTCTACAGCAGTTAAGAGATGAACACTAACAAAATACCATGTGATGTAAAGTAATCTATGCTCTCGAATCAGGTGATGAGGCCGATCTACCAAGGTTACATCTTCCGTACACACATTTTGAACTGCGACAGGACATACTGCACCGCACAACAAAGACAGTGCATAATACTGCCATACAAATTATCGTACCTGGCAAATTCCTTACAGAAATACGAAAAACTTATTATTGGAGTATCAGGACGAAAGACATCGAGCAACATATTACTAAATGTTTATCTTGCGTACAACACAAGGGAACGACGATGCTACCCGCTCCAATAATAGAATACCCAACACCCTCCCCTCCTTATTCGATACAGTCGCAATCGACTTATTACAATTACCAAAACTCACCACTTCTTCAGATTCATGAGTTTAGTCCCATTGCAGGTAAAATCAGCCGAGCTTTGGGGCCCACGCACTAGTGATGCATCTGACATACCCATTCATTACACCTAAGGTTCTTCTATCCGACAACAGATCAGCAATTAACAATCAACTCTGTCAACAATAAGCCAATAGTACGGCTTTCAACTAAACTTCACAACCGAATATCATACAGCACCAAATGACCTGGTTGGGTGGACTAATCGTAAAATTCTATTGATTCTCAGACATACAGTGAATCCAATGTATGTAGTATGGGAGGATTGGATATATCTGGTACCAGCATCAATAAATAAGTCGATAAATAGCTTCACAGGCAAATCACCCTATACTATATAATATATGGGGCGATAAACGCTTGCCCTATGACATACTAACAGGAAATCCATTACCTAAGGTGTATAACGTGGACGATTTAAACAAAAATAGCAAATCACCGTCTACTGTACACAGACATCCATGGAAAGGTGTAAAATTAATTAGAAGCATCACGTGCTGAAATGATTTACAAGCATCATAAACAGGCTAAGCTATCAGGCTAGAAATTGGTGACGCTATATTGGTTAGAGAACATGAAAGAATCTCTAAACCTTCGCCCAAATTTTCAGGTCTATTCCTAATAACAATCAAAGAGCAGAGCAACAAATTGATATTACTTATAACCAATATACAAATTAGAGACGTAGTACATGTGAGCCAGATTTACTTCCCAGTAATGTACACGACATACCTACACAAGCTTCAATATGTAAATATTAAAACGTCTTCATATTTTTCAGAAGGGCGTAGATTGTAGCTAAATTTCGAGAACCTATGACTATTATAACACAATCTGTTGTTCAACAAAATAAGGGCAATTAGTCAGATATACCGGGCCATTCAGTCATTGCAGTCTAAAGTTGATGCAACATTCATGAAATTAACCAACTACAGTAACATGGCTTGGCATATCTGTTCCTACTCTAGAAACGCTTGTACTTTTCACTCAGTGTTGCTGAAACATCTGCTCAAGTTGTAATAGCGACCGATGATATACTAATCTTTTTGATGCTCTGCGGATAACCACGAGAAATCACCATTTAGCTCCTGTCTTCTAAGACAGATGGATTATTATTATTCCCTATTAGAAGCTACGTTCACGCATGATGCAAGTTTGGTACATATTCCAATGGTTTCAACTAGTAAGTTTAATGCATGACATTTGGAACCATTCCCAATGGAAGCAAATGACACACTTCTAACCTTAGACAAACAGAGTAAACTTCTAATAGTGTCGGATGACTATTCCTTAGTGGCCATAACTAATCAGTAGATGCTGACACTGTATGTCGTCTTATTTACATTTACATGTACGCCCAGTATGCCCAGTATATTTACACCTGCTGGGGAAACAATAATTTGTGAATTAGCTTTCATTCAAAAAGATTCTCCTACAGCCCTTCAGCAATGTTCATACACATCTTGAGCACGTTTAGTATTCTTACTTCCCTACAGTACACAGACCAGTGTCATATTTCTGTGTCAAGATGGCGGCAAGGATTTATTAGTTCAGGGTTATTATACGGCTCCAGTCTACTGTGAAATTAGTTGCCGTTCTCTGAAAACTTTGCCAACTCGTCATAACTTGCTTTTAATTAAAATTTTACTTCAGAATTTGTAAATATACAGCCGTTAGTTAGTGTCACCTTTAATAAACTTAACACAGTTTCTGATAAATTGAAGGGTATTATTTCACGTGTTGCCAATAAAAGAATTTTGGGAATTTTATATTTGTAATCGGTAGTTCTGACAAATCTAAGACACCTTTCTTCAATGACATTCCTGGCGCAAATTACGTTTAAGCGAGATATTTAACACTATATTATGTTCTCGTACATAGTGGTACACATCCAGAACATCGAACTACTGTGGAGCTCACCCGGTTAGGTTAGGTTAGGTTAGATTCAAAACTGTTTTTCCGATGGTTTTCAATGTGTTTTGAAAAAAATTTATCTTGATTATTTATAGCAATTCTCTAGATTCTGAAATACTGAGGGGATGGGGCTTATCTCAGAAACTATTGATTTGAGCCAGAAACGAAGGTTAAATTCGTTCATAACACAACACAAACCATTGGGAAAACATAGTTTTATCTTTGATTTCGTATAATGGCAACAAGTAAAAATTTACCAATTAAAGTTTATTTCTTAAATAAATGAAACTAACTTTGCATCATTAGATAATGGACTTCCTTTCTATTTATCCTCAAGATTTGTAATTCCAGGATTTGTAATGCCAACCACATTGTGTTATCCGTGTTACAGTATTAATATTTTGCTATTATAAGAAAGTATCATCAAAGTATATTGCCTTGTATACAACACCTCTTCACAAGGCAATGACAACATTTCTCACTGAATCCCAACCTGATATTGCGGATTCCTCAGCTTAGGTAATATACACATGTATTATGAGATGATTAGGTATACATAAGGATTATCTGCTGGATAGTTTAAACCACGTGAAAGTCTGTTGGTGGTGGCCGAGCAATGTATTAGCCTCTGTCAACTATATGGACAATAACAAATGCAATTATATAAATGTGGATTAAGTGCTGTACATAAATTGCGTCAGCCGAGTTAATTAATAAATGATCAATTAAGCAATAGTTATGACTTCCATGTCACGTATCATACGAAACTGCCACGACCTATTGTTCAAACAGGTCATCAATTTCCTGGCTGCTTCACCTCAGTTCAGTTGATACCAGAGGCCAGCTCAACCATCTCTCCGTGGAGGTCTTATTTAGCCTCCCCTCTCTCTCATTATCAGTCAATTTTGCCCATTACCGGTTAATTCGTCATCAAACAAGACACTATGTGCATCTTCTTTGGATAATAAACGCAGAAAATAATAGAGTCCCTTTAACTTAACATAAGTTCTCTAATACGTACGAGTTACATGTTACCAGAGTGAATCCGCCGAGCAAACCCAACCAGACAAACATACGGTAACACATTTTCGGAAAGTTATCCTTTATGTTTCGGTTAGTTCATGTGGTTAATTTTTTTTGTTAATTAGCAGACCTTAAGCCCACCTTTCTAGACACTGCAGATTATTTAATTTTATGTTTAAACACCTTAACGCAAACCTAACCTAACCTAACCTAACCTAACCTAACCTAACCTAACCTAACCATCAGGTAGAGTAAGCCGGGATGACTAATCTTCCCGTAATCCCAAGAAAAGTGCCAAAATGATAAGCAGAAACATCCACAGTCCCACACTCAGTTGTTCTCATTCTCAACTTACATACACAGTTAACAAAATAAATTATTACTTATGATATCTAATACAATAATACAATAGTCTCCTATGAATAATTTATTTCTATATACATTTTCGATAATTCCTTATATATGAGTTAACATAATTATTCAACTACTTTCTTCTTTTTTTTTTGTCCACCCAGCGCCCCTATATTCTGACTTGACAAAGGATGGGTTTCGAACGAGGAATTTGAGGATCTAGGGTTTGGGGAGTGTCTGGATAGCTGGGGTGATGGAGGGAATGTGGGGAGAGAAAATAAGATTATGGTGAGGGAAGGTGTGGGTAGTGTGGGAGGAGAGGTGAGGTTAGTGTGGGAGAAGAGGTAAGGTTAGTGTGGGAGAGGAGGTGTGGGTAGTGTGGGAGGGTAGGTGTGGGTAGTGGGGGAGGGGAGGTGAGGTTAGCGTAGAAGGGTAGGTGTGGGTAGTGTGGGAGAGGAGGTGTGGGTAGTGTGGGAGAAGAGGTGAGGGTAGTGTGGCAGGGGAGTTGTGGGTAGTGTGGGAGGGTAGGTGTGGGTACTGTGGGAGAAGGGATGAGGGCAGTGTGGGAGGGGAGGTGAGGTTGGTGTAGAAGGGTAGGTGTGGGTAGTGTGGGAGAGGGGGTGTGGGTAGTGTGGGAGGAGAGGTGAGGTTAGTGTGGGAGGAAAGGTGAGGTTAGTGTGGGAGGGGAGGTGTGGGTAGTGTGGGAGGGGAGGCTGAGGGTAGTGTGGGAGGGAAGGTGATGGCAGTGTGGAAGGGGAGGTGTGACGAGTGTGGGAGGGTTGATGTGGGTTGTGTGGGAGAGGAGGTGTGGGTAGTGTGGGAGGCGAGTTAGGGGTAGTGTGGGAAGGGAGTTAAGGGTAGTGTGGGTGGGGAGGGGAGGGGAAGGGAGGGAAGGGGAGGAGACTAAGGTATTAGATGCACTAATCAAAAGCAGGTGAAAGAAGAAAAGGAGGAGGAGGAAGAGGAAGAGGGAGGAGTAGGGGAAGGCGAGGGAGAGGGAATGGGAATAGTACGGAGAGGGGGGGTAAGGTGGAGTGAGAGGGAGGAAGTAGACAGGGGGAGTTGGAGGGTCGGGGTGAGAAAACACCTGGACACCACACCTGATTACGTCACAAAAGGTGGAGGAGAGGGAGGAGTGGGAAGAGAGTGGGGGGGGGGGGGGGTAGCAGGGGGGGGAAGAGGCTTACGTATTTTTACTCTATTGTTTATAATTTTCCCCCAATAAAAGACACGCCCGTCGCTCTTCATGAGATAATAATCAGCTTACGTCCCATTTATACAGCGCCATTACCTCGGCTTATGGGGACGTGTGGTCGATAACTTCAAGTCTTAATGAGAGGAGAGCGAGAGATACAGACAGACAGACAAAGACAGATAAGGGGAACAGTGAGAAAGAGAGAGAGAGAGAGAGAGAGAGAGAGAGAGAGAGAGAGAGAGAGAGAGAGAGAGAGAGGGGGGGGGGGGGAGGTGGTGAAACAGATCTAAATAAACTCTTAAATACTTAGGGGTGTCGTGATAGTTTGCCCTTTATGTGTGTTTAGAGAGCATACATGAGTGAAAGCCTGTGGCATCTTTAGAGTGAAAGTTGGAGTGATATTTACACACAGTGAGTTATATAGCAAGAGATTTTAAAATATGACCCCTGGAATAAGAGACCTCACAACACTGCACTCGACTGCTTTCTCTTTCCCAACTGTAAATTTAGGGAGCCATTTACAACTGGGTGTTCTGGGAGTGTTGTGCGATCGAATGTGATACTTAGGACAGGAGGCGAGCGTTATGTCCACCCAGCCGCAGCACCCAATAAGTAGAGTTCTACAGACAGAAAAGAGAGCGGTGCTCTGTGTCCCTACGATTTATAATAATAATAATAATAATAATAATAATAATAATAATAATAATAATAATAATAATAATAATAACCTCCAAGTGTAGATAAGCATTAGGTACCTTTACCATACAGTATACACCTGTTCTTGAGGCTTGGCGGCGGTGAACAGGGGTCAAGCTACGGTATCCCAATACATTATGGCGGCATAACTCAGAATTTAAGAAGGAGCAGAAGTTAGTGATAACATCTGATATCTTGGTCTGGTTCTTCCAGCCTTGTTATCGTCATATCAGATGACAGTGCATTTCACCGTTCCAATTAGACGGTGGCTAGCAGGTGGCGGGCAAAACAGGGGCAGTTCTTGCACTATATCTGGCTTCTAGTTGTAATTTCAGACAGTTTTGAAACAATTGAATGCTAATTATAAGTTCCCTCTCTATCTCGAAATTATCTAATATAATTTGCGACATTTAAATAACAATTACTAAAAAATAATGAGGAATATTCATATGGTGCTAAAAGACAACCATAACAAAATATAAGGGATACGAGCCTATGAGAACAACTTTGTGATAACAGAATCATGAAACTATGTAAATATACTAACGAAATCTCCATTAATTCCCCGAATTTTAGCCTTTAAACAAAAACAAAAACATAATACATGAACGGAATACGAGCCTGGCCAATAGTGACTGGATTTTCTCTTTTCTCACGATCAGAACTCTCAGCAATTCTAACACTCTCACACTGACATTTTCCCTTTGAATGAAAAATAGCATCTAATTAAGACAGATTCCTAGTATAATGTCGACGCCATCTAGGTCATAACTTTGATGTCGTGGCATATGTTAATGTGACGCGTCTTTCAACCCTTAGTTAAGAATGAACAAAATAAAAAAATACCCGACAAAGCTATGGGATCCCGGGCTGAGGTCAGTCAACTGGGTGGTGTCATCAGGCGTGGAATCTGGTCATGCATTCTTGATGTGTTGTGGAGAACTTAGTAACGCTACCTGGTTATGTGGCAGTACCGAGACACGACAGACAGTGCCTATAGACAGGTGTTAGGGGCGACAGGGGATTGGTAAGTTGACGAGTGTGTAGGGGTGAAAGGGGGTTAATATGGTGATGGGTCTGTTGGGTGTTGGTAGGGGTGGTAAGGGTGAAAGGGGGTTAATAAGGTGATGGGTCTGTAGGGTGTTGGGAGGGGTGGTAAGGGTGAAAGGGGGTTGGTAAGCGTGGTAAGGCTGGCAGAGGGTTGGTAGGGGTGACAGGGAGTTGGTAGGGTAACAGGGGTTGGTAGGGGTGGTGGGGTGGCAAGGATGATAGTGAGTTGTTAGGAGTGACAGGGGGTTGGTAGGGGGTGGTGGAGGTGGTAGAGTGACAGGGGGCTGGTAGGGGTGGCAAAGGTGATAGGGAGTTGGTAGGGGTGGTAGAGGTGGCAGGGTGTTAGTAGGGGTGCTATGGATGGCGGAGGGCTGGTAGGGGTGGAAGGGGTGAGAGATGGTTGGTAAGGGTGCTATGGGGTTGATAGAGGTGGCAGGGGTGATAGGGAGTTCGTAGGGGTGGTAGGGGTGATAGGGGGTTAGTAAGAGATGGTAGAGGTGACATGCGATTGGTAGGGGTGGTGGACTCACACTTTACATAGGGATGGAGTAACTTCTTGCACACACACACACACACACACACACATGCACACACACACACACACACACACACACACACATACACATACACACACACACACACACACACACACACACACACATACACACACACACACACACACACACACATAACAAAACGCGTACAATAAGTAAACAAGGCGTCCGTCAGCTGATGAGCGCCATGATACTCTCAGCTGACAACCCTCGTGTACGACCAGCAAGATGAATACTAAAATCCCATCACTTGTAGCGATGATGGTATTATTAATCCACCATATGGAGATTAATGTGATGGCTGTGTATTAATCTGTTAGACCATAAATCCCGCTCCTACTTGGGTGGTCATGATTCCTCAATAATAATAAGGATTTTCACACACAAACTATAATTAATTCTCTCTTCGTAGCTTTGATGGGATTACCCTCACTCACCACACTCACATGGCCATATCATCCCGCTCATGTAGGGGAGGAAATTGTAGCCAATATTGTAGGGAATACCGTCCATATGATCGATGATTGTCTGGGGTGTAAAGAGCGTGGAAGATTGATTGTATGGCTGGTGTGTGATGCTCGTTCAGTCGTGTAATGCTGGAACACGTCCCCCCACACACACGTGCCGCCACCCTCACCAATATTATCACAAACATATGCCTCTAAACATCATCTCCTTACTATTTTGAACAGAACGTCTTTCTGATATATCTCTCACTAATTACACCCACAAGAGAAACAAATTTTCCATGAATGATATTGATCTAGTTAAGAGTTATTGATGTGAAGTGGTGAGGGTAGAGGAGAGGGGTATTGTGTGCGTGTGGTGAGGTTCGTACACGGGTCCCCACGTGGCAGCAATATCCCCGGGGTAGCTGCACGTGCACCTCACCCATGAATTTAATTTGGCTCGCCTCTCTACCAGACATTACTAACAAAATGCTCCATTATTTCTTCCCTATCTCTCTATCACTCTGTATAAAAAACTATACAGTATCTTAATAACCAAAATCTTTACCACAATTTTATTATGTTAGTTTATGTGATATATTTAGTATATTGTACAGCACTCTGGACTGTAATGGATACACTCATGAAGTCTCTACACTGTCTATTGCCTTCATATATGACGAATAAGCCTCAATCATCTGTCTGTGTCTGTCTGTATTTCTCTGTATCTGCCTGTCTTTCTGCCAATCTTTCTATGTCAATCTGTCTCTATGCCTGTATATCTTGTCTATTTGTCTGGGTGTGTTTACTGTCTGTTTGGCTGTCTGTCTGTCTGTCTGACTACATTCCGTATATTGTCTCTACAAACAGATAGACTAATTTCCCCAGGTAGATTAATTATCCCGGGTAGACTATTTATCTCATGAAGACTAATTGTCCCAAGTAGACTAATTATCCTAGGTGGACTAATTATGTTAATACATTAATCCTACCAGGTAGAAACTTTTTGTCCCAAGTAGATTAATTGTCCCAGGTAGAATACAATAATTAGCCCAGATATATTAATTGTCCCAGGTAGCTCAATTGTCCTAAACAGATTAAATAACCCAGGTATATTTATTGTCCCCTGTCTCGAGAAGAACAAAAGACGATATTTTAGTTAAGAACTGTAAATTAACATCAGGTGTCAGGAGGACGTAGTAGCCTTGAAATCTGTGACGAAGTGATTGAATCTGGCTCCTATTGGAGGAGAGGGAGTGTGAGGTGAGGAGGGAGAGTGTGTGTAGGGGGGGGGGATTTGGGGGAAGAGAATGTATGGGGTAGGGGAGGGAAAGTGTGTGTGTGGGTGGGGGGGGGAGATTAAGTGGGGGAGGAGAGAGAATATGTGGGCTATGATGGAGAGTTTGGGGAGGAGGAATTGTGAAAGGGAAGAGTGACTTGTGGGGAGAGAGGGGGGAGGAAAAGTGTGTGGAGAACGAAGAAGAGTATTGTGGAGGAGGGAATGTGTGGGGTTAGAGTGTGTTGGTGAAGAGAGAGTGTGAGTGGGAAGAGGGAGAATATGGAGTAGGAGGGAGTGTGTGGTGTACGAGGAAGAGAGAGCGAATAATCCCAGTATCACCACCACCACCACCACGGACGCCTCACACCACCACCACAGTCGCCTCACAGCACCACGGTCGCCACACACCACCACCACAGTCGCCTCACACCACCACGGTAGCCTCACACCACCACCACGGTCACCACAGCACCACGGTCGCATCACACCACCACGGTAGCCTCACACCACCACCACGGTCGCCACAGCACCACGGTCGCCACAACACCACAGTCGCCACAGAGTCACAGGCGTCTCACCACCACGTTTGCCACAACACCACGGTCGCCACAGCACCACGGTCGCCACAGCACCACGGTCGCCACAGCACCACAGTCGCCTCAGCATCACAGTCGCCACAACACCACGGTCGCCACAGAACCACGGTCGCCACAGAGTCACAGGCGTCTCACCACCACGTTCGTCACAACACCACAGTCGCCACAGCACCACCGTCGCCACAACACCACGGTCGCCACAGCACCACGGTCGCCACAGCACCACGGTCGCCACAGCACCACAGTCGCCACAGCACCACGGTCGCCGCAGCACTACGGTCGTCACAGCACCACGGGCGTCTCACCACCACGGTCGCCACAGCACCACGGTCGCTACAACACCACAGTCGCCACAGCACCACTGTCGCTACAACACCACAGTCACCACAGCACCACAGTCGCCACAGCACCACAGCACCACTGTCGCCACAACACCACAGTCGCCACAGCACCACTGTCGCCACAACACCACGGTCGCCACAGCACCACGGTCGCCACAACACCACAGTCGCCACAGCACCACTGTCGCCACAACACAACAGTCGCCACAACACCACAGTCGCCACAGCACCACGGTCGCCACAGCATCACGGTCGCCACAGCACCACAGTCGCCACAGCACCACGGTCGCCACAGCACCACGGTCGCCACAGCACCACGGGCGTCTCACCATCACGGTCGCCACAGCACCACAGTCGCCACAGCACCACGGTCGCCACAGCACCACGGGCGTCTCACCACCACGGTCGCCACAGCACCACAGTCGCCACAGCACCACGGTCGCCATAGCACTACAATTGCCACAGCACCACGGTCGTCATAGCACCACGGTCGCCACAGCATCACGGTCGCCACAGAACCACAGTCGCCACAGCACCACGGTCGCCACAGCACCACGGTCGCCACAGCACCACGGGCGTCTCACCACCACGGTCGCCACAGCACCACAGTCGCCACAGCACCACGGTCGCCATAGCACCACGGGCGTCTCACCATGGTCAGAAGTATCCTAAAAACCTCTCTAAGACTCACAATGGAATGCCGATGAAAGTCTCGGCTTATTGGTCGTGACAAAAATTTATCTACATCGGTTTTTTTTAATTGTTGGCGACAAGAGGAAAAATATCGACAAATTCCTCCATTTCTTTGATTTTTAAGTTTTTGTTTTGTTTTATGTTCGACCGATTTTGCGTGTGTGTGTGTGTGTGTGTGTGTGTGTGTGTGTGTGTGTTTTGTTACAGTTCTCTTAATTTTATTGTTGTTGTGGTTTTGGGTTCCTTTGCAATGTATTCGGATTCACCCTTTTTAATCACTTTTGTAATTTATTCTTTTAGTCAAATAAAATATTATTTTCTCATTTTTCATCGGTTATAATATGTTGTTTTACACCGCTCACACTCTACACGAGAGACTCGCACTCTACACGAGAGACTCACTCTACACAAGAGACTCACACTCTACGAGTCACACTCCCCAGACACTCACACTCTACACGAGACACACTCCCCAGACACTCACACTCTACACGAGACACTCTCCCAACACACTCACACACTACACGAGACACTCTCCCAACACACTCACACACTACACGAGACACTCTCCCAACACACTCACACACTACACGAGACACACTCCCCAGACACTCACACACTACACGAGACACTCTCCCAACACACTCACACTCTACTCGAGACACTCTCCCAACACACTCACACACTACACGAGACACTCTCCCAACACACTCACACACTACACGAGACACTCTCCCAACACACTCACACACTACACGAGACACTCTCCCAGCACACTCACACACTACACGAGACACACTCCCCAGACACTCACACTCTACACGAGACACACTCCCAACACACTCACACACTACACGAGACACACTCCCCAGACACTCACACTCTACACGAGACACTCTCCCAACACACTCACACTCTACTCGAGACACTCTCCCAACACACTCACACACTACACGAGACACTCTCCCAACACACTCACACTCTACTCGAGACACTCTCCCAACACACTCACACACTACACGAGACACACTCCCCAGACACTCACACTCTACACGAGACACTCTCCCAACACACTCACACTCTACACGAGACACACTCCCCAGACACTCACACTCTACACGAGACACTCTCCCAACACACTCACACTCTACACGAGACACTTTCCCAACACACTCACACACTACACGAGACACACTCCCCAGACACTCACACTCTACACGAGACACTCTCCCAACACACTCACACTCTACACGAGACACTTTCCCAACACACTCACACACTACACGAGACACACTCCCCAGACACTCACACTCTACACGAGACACTCTCCCAACACACTCACACTCTACACGAGACACTTTCCCAACACACTCACACACTACACGAGACACACTCCCCAGACACTCACACACTACACGAGACACACTCCCCAGACACTCACACACTACACGAGACACACTCCCCAGACACTCACACTCTACACGAGACAATACCCTCAGAAACACATACGTTCTTAACACCGTCTCCTCATTTATATAATTGGCGCCCTTTAAAACTGACTCCCCGGGCACATAAACACCCCTTAAATCACCCAGCTATAGGCTGTGACCCTCGCCAGCACTAGGCCTACACACTAATGGGTCGTACAACCAACTATTTTTACTCCTCCGAAACTATCGCAAAAGTGACGTGTGATTGTCTTCTTCCAATGAGAAGTTTTCCCCATGGAGGAGTTTTCCCCAAGTATGCGTCTTCCCCCAAGCAGGAGTCTTCCCCAACCAGGAGTCTTCCCCAACCAGGATTTTCCCCAAGTAGGAGTCTTCCCCAACCAGGAGGAGTGTGTGCTAAGGAGACCCTAAAGACGAGATATCTTCTCTGTCTTACGGCTGACCACTGGTGACTCAGCTGACCACTAGTGACTCAGCTGACCACTGGTGACTCAGCTGACCACTAGTGACTCAGCTGACTACTTATGACTCATGTAACCACTGGTGACTCTTAGCTGACCACTGGTGACTCTCAACTGACTACTGGTGACTCATGTGCCCACTGGTGACTCTTAGCTGACCACTGGTGATTCATGTAACCAATGGTGACTCTCATGTGACCACTGGTGACTCTCATGTGATCACTGGTGACTCTCATGTGACCACTGGTGACTCTCATGTGACCACTGGTGACTCTTAGCTGGCCACTTGTGACTCTCAACTGACTACTGGTGCCTCATGTACCCACTGGTGACTCTTAACTGACCACCGGTGACTCTCAAGTGACTACTGGTGACTCTCATTTGCTAACCGGTGACTTTCAACTGAAGGCTGGTGACTCTCAACTGACTACTGGTGACTCTCAACTGACTACTGGTGACTCTCAGATAACCACTGGTGACTCTCAACTGACTACTGGTGACTATCAGCTGACCACTGGTGAATCTTCTGACTACTATTGACTCTCAGCTGACAACTGGTGACTCTCAGCTGACCACTGGCGACTTTCAACTGACTACTGGTGACTCAGCTGAGTACTAGTAACTCTCAGGTGACAATTGGTGACTGTCAACTGATTAATGGTGACTCTCAGCTGACCACTGGTTACTCTCAACTAACTACTAGTGACTCAGCTGACCACTGGTGACTCTCAACTGATTACTAGTGACTCACCTGACAAATGACCACTGTATTGGATATTTTCATTTCATCTGTCCGTTTAAGCGATGAGGTGAGTGGCATTTATATGGCCAGTGTGGAGAGGTGGAAAAGGAATCGGAAAGAGTAGAAGAAGAAGAAGAAAGGAGAGAAGAGAGGAGGAAGAAGGAAGAGGCGGAGAGGAAGGAGAAAGAAGAGAAAAAGAGGAAGGAGAAGGAAAAGAAGAGGAGGAAAAGGGGAGAGAAGCGGAGGGAGGAGACAGGAGAGAAGAGGGGGAGAAGGGAGAGAAGATGAAGAAGGGAAAAAAGAGGAGGAGAACGGGAGAGAAGATGAGGGAGGATAAAGAAGAGAAGAGGAGGAAGACGGCAGATAAGAAGATGAAAGAGAGGAAGAGGAAAAGAAGGAGGAGAAGGGAAAGAATATGAGGTGGAAGGGAGAGGAGAGGAAAAGAAGAGGGCGAAATAAAAATAGGAAGAAACGAAAAGTAAGGAGGAAGCGAAGAAAAGTATATTGATAAAAGGAAAGTAGAAGAGAAGAGGGAGGGCAGAAAATAAGAAGATTAAGGAGAAGGAAGAGAAGAAGAGGAAGGAGGTTAATCGAATCCTATTTTACTTAATTACATAAATTGTAAAGTTATTAAGATTAAATTAAATTAGATTAGGTTTGGTAGGTTCGTTTTGTGTGTCGCCATTAATGATTTGGTCCGACATTAGTGTAAAGCGTCACCAACATGTCACTCTTTTTTCTTTTTCTTTTTCTTACGGGGATTATCCCACCCGTGGATAGGTCACTGACCAACTGACCAACTGGGAATGAATAAAAAAAAACTATAAGAAAAGATAAATATTATATAAAACTACTACTACTACTACTACTACTACTACTACTTTTTTTTTTTAACGTGGCCTCCAGCCTCCCCCAATAGCCACACCTTCGCCACCATTTAATTACCTTAATATTAAACATCCTAATACATATGTAGTTATCCTATCTGTGTTAAATTAGTTGAGCCGCAGATCTATGAGGCATTCAGTGACAGTAGCCTCATAGTCAATATCTGCAGCAGTTGTCGGAGTTAGGGCAGATGCTCTCGTTCCCCTGAGGCAGAGCAAAGCCGACCGAAGGAGAGAGAAAGACAGTCGACGTGGCCTCCAGCCTCCCCCAACAGCCACACCTTCGCCGTTATTTTATTACCTTAAGATTAACTATCCTAATATATAAGTAGCTACCCTGGTGTGTTGAGTTAGTTGAGCGGCAGATCTATGCGGCATTCGGTAACTGTTGCCTCAAAGTCGATATTTGCTACTGTTGTCGGCTTTGGGGCCGTTGCTCTCGTTCCCCTGAGGCAGAGCAAAGCTGACCTAAGGAGAGAGAAGGACAGTCGACATCTCATCCAGGCTGTAACATAACTTCTGGGCTGCTGCTTCTGTTTGGATATCATCTCCGCGAGTCTGGCGTAGAAGCATCTTGCACTTGGTCCCATCCCACCAGAGGTTGTGAACACTAGAGGGGTGAAGCTGCCTTGATCAACGTTCTGAATTCTCTCCCCGCATGCCCTTATCTTGTCGTTCTCGTTCCTCCTGTGTGCAGCATCGAGAGCTAAGTTACGGTGACATGCGGCCATGGGATCAAAAATCCTGATGTCGAAGAAGGCTCGCTGTCCCCGAGTCCAGAACCTTCGAGCATTGACGTCAACATGGGCTTCGTTGGCTGTGTTTGAAGTCCTATGTTGGAAATTCTCACCATCCAATGGAAGGAGGGTCGGTTCTACCCTGATGTCACGACAGATTTCCTTCAACATATTAGCTGTGAGATCCCTTACTTCGTCATGCCTCATGCATATGAAGCCCTCTTTCTTGCACACCATGGCGTGATCGACGTCATAGGAAGAGCCACACGCGCATTGGGAGGGCATACCTTCTACTGGCCTACCGTATCTTAGAACAATGGCATCTGTAATTCTTGTTTATTGAGACTGAAACCATTTTCCCTTATCGATAACATAGTTAACCAGTTCGAGGCGCTCACCTCCTGCACTATAGCTACTTTTTTGTCAAATTCTCTGGTACTTGCAGCATCAGTTGCTGCAACTTATCACTTTGGCCGTGCTGTCGTTCTGTCGTAATGGACCTTCGAATCTTGTTTACTTCACTGGTATCCACCTCCCCTGTTGCATTCTGAGCTATTATGTGGTCCGTGAGGGCTGCCGTGAGCTTAACTGAGTTTTAATGTTCGGTGGCAGCAATCTCCTCTGGATTGGTCACTCCCATTCCTCCCAGTCTCGGTGGTAGTGCAAGGAGTGGTCTTTCTGCTGGGGTTAAGTGAAGATGTTTCACTATTTTGGGAACGAAATTGACGCTGATAACTTCTCCCAGTACTACTACTACTACTACTACTACTACTACTACTACTTCTACGACTACTACTACTACTACTACTTTTTTTTTTTTTTTTTTTTTAAATGTGGCCTCCAGCCTCCCCCAATAGCCACACCTTCGCCACCATTTATTTATCTTAATATTAAATATCCTAATACATAAGAAGCTATCCTATCTGTGTTAAATTAGTTGAGCCGCAGATCTATGCGGCATTCAGTGACTGTAGCCTCATAGTCAATATCTGCAGCAGTTGTCGGAGTAGGGGCAGAAGCTCTCGTTCCCCTGAGGCAGAGCAAAGCCGACCGAAGGAGAGAGAAGGACAGTCGACATCTCATCCAGGCTGTAACATAACTTCTGGGCTGCTGCTTCTGTTCGGAGATCAGCTCAGCGAGTCTGGCGTAGAAACATCTTGCACTTGGGCCCATCCCACCCGAGGTTGTGAACACTAGAGGAGTGAAGCTGCCTTGATCAACATTTACTACTACTACTACTACTAATAATAATAATAATAATAATAACAATAATAATAATAATAATAAAAATAAAGAACCTTAAATAAATACAAGCTTGAAAAAAAAGGTTAAGAATGATAAGCGAGACGTAGTATGTTGTATTGTCAATAGTAAGAGAAACAATTGAAACCCTGCAATTGTGTGTAAATGAGGCAGAAAGTCAGATCAGCAACCTGGGATTTGGTCACAAATTTCGTGATGCCATATGGCAGCAGGGTCTACCATAAGACAACACACTATGCTTCCAATATCTTCCTAGGCGGTAGTACCTCCCTGTTTGGTAGCTGCCTACTACCTACTAACATAAGAAAGAAAATATTACGGAGAAAAATTCGAATCGCGTGAAGATTAGGCACCTCAGCTTATTTCACCTTATGATTAATCACCTTAGCACTACTAAATAAACTAGCTGCTGTCTGTTCCCAAAATTAAATTCAACCTAACCTAAACTAACCAACCAAACCTAACCTCACCTAACCAAACCCCCCCGAGTAGAGTTAGGGGGTTTAATTATCAGGTGAGATAAGCTGGGGTGTCTAGGTGTTAGACAATCCCCAAATTCTTTCTTCCTTCTTCACAGTGTTCCCTTAAAGTGTTGTAAATGAGGAGACATGAACGTTGATGGCTGTGGGCCGTCCGTGCCTCTCTCTCTCCCTCACCTCTCATACACCCTCCCCTCTCACTCTCCCTCTCACCTCTCGCACACTATCCTCTTCCCTCATTACACACCTTCACATCCTCTCTTCCTAAACAAAGAATTTATTTGAAATACTCTGTAACATTCAATGCCATAATATCCTGAAACGGGGGTTAGTTGTACTGACCCTTTATGAACTCTGTAATCCTTTTGCGCTACCGCTCACATGATGAGTATGGGATGCACAATAAACTTACCGCTGCAAGTGGCAAAATTAAAACTATAAAGTTAATCCCTCCTTTATCGCACACCCTCACATCCTCTCTCCCTCTCTCACCACACCTCACGACCTTCCCTTATTGAGCTCTGAAGTAATGGTTGTTTGCCAGACTTGTTCTAAACGAGGCATTGTGCTTAATGGCCGCTACTGCTGAAGACGCTATTCTCCTTCCGTACGATACTCTCTGACGACCCTCCCTCACGACCCTCCCTCGTGACAATCCCTCATAATATTCCCTCACGACTCTCCTTCACGACTCTTCCTCGTCACGACCCTCCCCAACGATCCTCCACCATCACTACCACACCCAGTCTCCGGTTAGAACGTAGTCTTGGGAACCTAACCTAACCTAACCTAACCTAACCTAACCTAACGATAATACAATATTTCTTTAAGTTAGTATATTTTAAAATAGGTAAAGTTAGGTTAAGTTTATCTACTCCTCATCCCCTTCTCAGTCTCTCTCTTTTTCCCTCTTCTTTTTCTTCCTAAATTTCTCTCCTCTTCCTTCTTGCCCTATCTTGATCCTCCATCACCTCCCCTCTTTTCCATCCTCATTTTCTTCCTCTTCGTTCTCCTCCTTCACCCTCACCCTCCACTTGTACCTCCCCTTCTTGTCTGTCCCCCTTGTCCTCCTCCACTTCTCCATCCTCTTTCTCCTCTTCCTCCCTATTCTTCCTCCTCCACCCACCCCTCTACACCATTATTCTCCTCGCCTTCCTTCCTCCTCCTCCCGTGTACCCTCTGATGACCATTTTAATTACTACAAACGTCGGGAAACAAAAAATACCACCAAGTGCATTTTATCGCCAAATTCCTCAACCAAACTTTTTTATTATTTTTATTGTCATTTTTTGCAATTACTTTGAGGAAATTTCTTAATTAATTATCTATACTCTAGATTATTACTATTATTTTCTTGTCTATTTCATTAATTGTTTTGAATTATATATCAATGGATTTTTATAGATTTTTCTATATTTTTATTAACTTATGTATTATATTACAGATTTTTATTGTGGGTTCTAAAGATATATTGTAAACCCGGCTCCTTTGCCATCCAAGAGAGAGATAGAGAGAGAGAGAGAGAGACTTACCAACAGGCACAACATTCGGGTTTTTTTAGAAGAAGAAATAAAAGAAGAAGAAGAAGAAGAAGAAGAAGAAGAAGAAGAAGCGAGGGATAGAGAAGAAGGAAAGGGGAAGTTGCGAGGATAGAGAAACAAAAGAAGAAGGAAACAGAGATGGACTAGACATTTTAGAACAGATTTGAGAAGTGGGATGGAAAAGAGAACAATAAGAAAGGGAAGAGAAGAAACAGGATGGAAAAGGATGAAGGAAGAATAAGACAGGAAAAGAAGGATGTGGGAAAGAGAACAAGAAGAATAAGAAAGGAAGAAACAAGAAATGAGAGAACGTAAGGCGGAGGAAGTAGAAGAGGAGGAGGATGATGGATTAAACACCTGAAATAGAAGAACGTGAGAGGAATGAGAGAAGAGACGAGGAATAAAAAAGAAAGAGAGAGAGAGAGAGAGAGAGAGAGAGAGAGAGAGAGAGAGAGAGAGAGAGAGAGAGAGAGAGAGTTGAGCCGTGTTGGGGATGAGGAATGCTTGGAATGGGGACCCGACGACTGCTGAAATCAAAGGAGAGGGAGGAAGAACTTAATAAAAGGTGGGGGAGGGGGAGACCGATGTTGATAGGGGGGGAAGGGAAGGGGAGTGAAGGGGAGAGATCGGGGGGGGGGGAAGGAGGGGGGGAGAGGTCAGGGAGGGGAGGGAGGGAGAGGTGAATCACGTGACAAGGGAGAGTAAATAGGAAGCCGCTTGATATAAATGTGAGAGAGAGAGAGAGAGAGAGAGAGAGAGAGAGAGAGAGAGAGAGAGAGAGAGGTTATAGGGTATTTCATCACCTTGGTTAGATGCTAGTGAACCCAAGTGTTGTCTTACCGTCAGGACCAACAACCATTAGTGTACAGTACTCATTTACTGCCGAGTGTACAAGGGATAATGTACAAGGCGAATGTACAAGGGCGTGTATACAAGGGCGAGGGTACAACGACGAGTGTACAGAGGCGAGAGAACAAAGTAGTGTGTACAATAGCGAGTGTACAAAGGCGAGTGTACAAGGGCAAGTGTACAAGGGCGAATGAACAAAGGCGAGAGAACAAAGTGAAGTGTATAATGGCGAGTGTACAAAGGCGACTGGCGAGAACGACTGAACAATAAGTGTACAAGGACGAGTATACAATGGCGAGTGTACAAGGGCGAGTGTACAACGACGAGTGTGCAGAAGCGAGAGAACAAAATAGAGTGTACAATAGCGAGTGTACAAAGGCGAGTGTACAAGGGCGAATGTACAAGGGCGAATGTACAAAGGCGAGAGAACAAAGTAGAGTGTATAATGGCGAGTGTACAAAGGCGACTGGTAAGGTCGACTGCACAATTGTAAGTGTACAAGGACGAGTGTATAATGGCGAGTGTACACTGGCGAGTACAATGTAGAGTATACAATGGCAAGTGTA
Organism: Homarus gammarus; assembly: GCA_958450375.1. Lineage (NCBI taxonomy): Eukaryota > Metazoa > Arthropoda > Malacostraca > Decapoda > Nephropidae > Homarus > Homarus gammarus. The sequence goes on from CAUDMG010000139.1 coordinate 850,098, forward strand.
GAAAGGCGAATGTACAAGGGCGAGTGTACAATAGCGAGTGTACCATGGCGAGTGCTCAAGGGCGAGTGTACAAAGGCGAGAGAACAAAGTAGAGTGCATAATGGCAAGTGCTCAAGGGCGAGTGTACAAGGACGAGAATACAAAGGCGAGTGTACGATAGCGAATGTACAAGGGCGAGTGTACAATAGCGAGTGTACAGTCGCTAGTGCTCAAGGGCGAGTGTACAAGGACGAGAGTACAAAGGCTAGTGTACAAAGGCGAGAGAAGAAAGTAGAGTGTATAATGGTTGGTGTACAATGGTGAGTGTACAATGGCGAAATGACAAGGACGAGTGTGTAATGGCTAGTGTACAAAGTTTAGAGTACAATGGCGAGTGTACAGGGTCGAGTATACACGGGCGAGTGTACAAGAGTGAATAAATAATGGCAGGAGAACAAGGTGTAGTATACAATGGCGAGTGTACAATGACGAGTGTACAAGGGCGAGTGTATAAGGGCGAGTGTATAAGGGCGAGTGGACAAAAGCGAGAGAACAAGGGCGAGTGTACAATGACGAACGTATAAGGGCGATTGTACTAGGGTGAATATATAACAGCTAGTGTACAATAGTGAGTGTATAATGGTTCGTGTACAATGGTGAGTGTACAATGGTCCGTGTACAATGGTGAGTGTACGATGAAAGACAAAAGTCGTGTCGTGAAATTTTGGTGAAAACATATGCCGAAGGACTAAACTTTTGGTGCGCTCTGCCTTGTGGTAGGGCTCGCTTAATGTTTCACGAGTTATATTTAATCTTCGGACAAAACCGCAACACGACTTTTGTCTTTGATTGTACAAAGGCGAGTGTACAAGGTCGATTGGACAATTATAAGTTTGCAAGTGCGAGTGTACAATGGCGAGTCTACAAAGACGAATGTTCAAGGGCGAGTGTACAAGGTAGAATGTATAATGGCGAGTGTACAATGGCGAGTCTACAAGGACGAGTGTACAAGGGTGAGAGTTCAAGGGCGAGTGTAAAATGGCGAGTGTACAATGGCAAGTGTACAATGGCGAGTGTATGAGGGCGAGTGTACAAGGCCGGGTGTACTAGGGTGAGTGTACAAGGGCGAGTATACAAGGCCGAGTGTACAAGGGCGAGTGTACAAGGGCGGGTGTACAATTGCATATGTACGAGGTTGGAGCTCAATCCCTAACCTCGGTCGAGAATAGAACCTACGAAAATAATACTCTATTAAATGAGGCATATGTGTGTGTGTGTGTGTGTGTGTGTGTGTGTGTGTATGTGTGTGTGTGTGTGTGTGTGTGTGTGTGTGTGTGTGTGTGTGTAATAATAATAATAATAATAATAATAATAATAATAATAATAATAATAATGAAAAGAAGAAGAAGAAGAAGAAGAACACTAATAATAATAATTAATGGTTTATTAAAAGAACATGGCAGCCAAAACGTTGAAATTGTGCAATAAACAGAGGTGATGAGTTACATTTGGTGAAATTGGAGAGTGGGCCACTGGACTGACTAAAGCTTCCAGTATAAAAAGATAAGAAACATGGAGTGAACATATTGATTAACTACAGATCTGGTGCGGTAGGAGCTGGTCTTGTAAACAGTCTTGTGACTTGATATTGTGTGTGTGTGTGTGTGTGTGGGCTGCTGTGTATAATGTAGCTCCTGGTGGCGGTGAGAGCACTATCGGTACCCCAGGGAATGCCCAGGAAAATGTCCCAGACCTTCCCTTTATCTGGGGAATGTTACTTACGGCAGATATTTAATTCACTCTCTGCCAAGCATCTTAGCAGCGTTTTTACTCTCTCTGTGTATGTGTTTGTGTGTATTGTTTTGTGTCTGTATAGCTGTACACGTGTGTATTTGTATATGTGCGGACAGTATGTGGAATTCATCAAGTGAGGACCGTGTCAAAAATGGGTGAACTTTTTTAATAAGGAGTTATCATGTGATGTGTATACTCAATTGACATTTTCTTCCATGTTCAGGTGCGTCGAGTGTTGAGGGAAGGGAGGAAGAAATAAAGGTAAAGGGGAGAAGGTGTGGAGAAGGAGGGGGAAAGAAGAGGGAAGGAGGGATGGGGAAAATTGTTCAGGGGAGACGGAAGGGAAGCGAGCCCGAGGTGTTTTGAGGACGACCAGGTGAGGCTCCTGTGGTGTGTGTTGTTGTAGTTGTGGACACTCTCTGTTTACCTCTAGTCACATACTTTACCTTTATGCTATCATACTGTAGTATGTACACACACACACACACACACACACACAGTCACACACAAACTAATTGTCAGTTTTCTAAGATGGTGGGAGAGAACATAGACTAGGGTTTGGTCTTTGGTGATATCAGAGGGTTTAAAATCCAGTTGATAAAAATATATCTTAGAACAATTTTACCTCAGTGCAAGAGAGAGAGTTTCATATTTTACCGAGAGAAGATAGTAATAAAATTTCTTCTTGCGCTTAAAGCTCCTGGTCCTGTTGTACACAGCGGCGCCACACTAGGCGTTGTCGAATATCCGGAATAAGATGTACACCGAGTGTAATACTACACAAGTTACGTAATACACATCCAAGAGAATATAGTGATGACGACTTAGTGTTGTCTGAAGTCATCAGATCCAAAAAGACAAGATTATTTTTTTGAGAAATATAGTTGCGGAAATGTGGTAACCCGTGTTTCCAAACGGTACCGTCTCAGTATAGTAGTATCACTGTTTATGAATGAGTGGGTATTGGTCGTGTAACGACGGACGTGACTGGTGGACAGGTTTGCTATAGGTCATATAGGTTGGCCGTTTGGAGATCATGGGTTACCATAGGAGTGTAGGAACACATTTTCGCAACTCTAATAACCGTAAAAAGCTTTCTTTTGTTGGTGTTATAGTCTTAAATATCTTGTACAGTCAATCTGGAGTGCGGTAGTTTAGTGGCTAAAGGGCTCGCCTCCTGTTCTGTGGGTCGGTGTTTCGATCCCCTGGCACTCCCAGCTCACCCAGCTGTAAATGTTCTCCTAAGTTTGCAACTTGGAGAAGTGAATGCTGTCAAGTGCATACCGACCATGCTACCTCCTTGTGTACCGAAGGTTTAGTATACAGTGTGCTATATTTAAAATGTACCAAACTGGCAGTAATGCTTGTAGGACCCACTTTCACTTTCACAATCTGCCTAAGAAGAGATGTCACTGTCTTCAATATGATTCGTGCAAATAACGGTATCTGACAACTATATCTTATGAGGGGTGGAAGCCGTTACGTGGTTAGTTAGTAGTCATTTTCATCAAACCCATGAGAATTGTGTTCCTACCTTTTTTTTATTGTTGATTTGCGTAAAAGGGGCTATTCACACAAGATTTAGCTCCTATGTACCTCTGAAAAATGTCAGCCAACTCCGCGGGACTACAAATTCCGGGTCCTCCAGGGATGGAGGACCTGCTGGGTAGTCAGGCCATCCACATCAGTGTTTTCGTTGAGCAGTGAATGGTAGTGCTCTTTCCTGAGCTGAAGAATGCCTTCTTCGTCTTTAATTAGGGAGTTACCGTCGCATGAGTGGAGGGGGGGGGGGGGTGCGCCATGAGTAGTTGGCCCTTAAAATGCTTAAGTGGATTTGAAAAATTGGCGCATCTTGTGTTGATCTGCAAGTTTTTGTGTTTCATAATGCTTTATTTTTCAACCATTCGTTCTTTAGATTGCGAAGTTCATGCTGGACCGCCGCTTTCTTCTTGCCGAAGGTATCAGTTTTGATCCTAGACTGAGGGTTGTTCTGCCAGTCAGTGAAAGCAGCACGTTATCATCGAAGACTACGTTGATTTTCAGGTCATTTTTATCAAACCAGTCGTAGTGTATTCTTTCGATGTGGCCGAGGATCTCTCTGCAGATTTTTTGTCATGACAGTGTCAAGAATACCCCATTAGGCACTTTGATTTGGGTTGCTTGCTGTCAGGTTGTTTATCAGCTCATGTTCGAGCGATGTGAAGCGAGAATTTGGCTCTGACGAGCCAATGATCAGCATCACAGAGGTCTGAGCCACGCATGGCTTGGGTGATGAGGACATCTTGGTGATCTCTTTCTCTGACAATGATGCAGTCTATGAGATTCCATTGTTTGGATCGTGGATGTTGCAACGAACCCTTGAACTTGTCGGTCTGTCTAAACAAGGTATTGGTGATAGTAATTTTGTGTGCAGCACACTTGCTGAGGAGAGGTAGGCCGTTTGGATTACACTTGCCTAGTCCATTTCTCCCTATGGTTCCCTGCCAATTGTCAGCATCTCTGCCAATTCTGGCATTGAAGTCACCTAGGAGCACAACCGTATCTTCTCTGGGGGTAGAGGTTAGCACTCTGTTAAGGTTGGCATAAAAGGCCTCCTTGGTGTCATCCTTTGCATCCACTGTTGGGGCGTATGCATTGATGAAGAAGGCATGCCAAGAGTGATTTAGTGGGACTTGGAGCGTCATGAGGCGCTCGTTGATCCCAATAGGCATTTCAGTTAACCTATGTAGTAGGGTGTGTCAATTTAGGGGGTGAACTGGCTAAATTGAAAATCGAGTAATTTGGTAGCAATTTATTGTAGTCTTTAAGCATGCAAAACAATATTCTGGCATAAATTTTTTTTTATAATAAGTCCTACCTACATCAAATGGATTTTTAAATGTACATATTTGTGAATTTATAACATAACCAGCGTTTGCACACATGTTACTGTTTCAAGTTTCAAATTATTATATTTTATTATCCGTAGTCTATTTGAAAGTAACCAATGCCTTCATACTCTCTTTGCTTTGGTTTCTTGTCATCATTAGTCTGCTTGCTATTTGTGCTTTGATGTAACCTTCTCGCCTCTCGTGGCTGTAAACATGGCCCGCTGCTTCTGTGACCATTTTCACACATCTCTCCACACTTTGAGTGTGGGAAGGCCACTTGGGCACCTGCATTGGAGTCTCTTTAAGGTTTCTCAATTCTTGGCTAGTTAGACTTGTTGTCAATGGTGGCTCTAAGACTTCCAAACTCAAGTCAACCAATTCTGACAATTTGGTGGCATTGACGTTTATTGGGGGAACTTTTCTTGAATGAAACGAACAGTCTCCCAACTGGTCGTCATCTATTAGCGTTCCTCTAATCTTTAGAATGACTTCTACAGCCTCGGTTCGGAGATTGGTACATTGACTGCAAGGCATTGCCTGCAAAACTGCTTCTGATCGAGCATACCAAGCGGACCTTCTTGCCACAGGTAACACGATGTCCCTCACTACCTTCCTCTGTGTTCTTACTAGCTGCAATTGAAACAAAAGGTGATTGGGCCCATCCACCCACATAGGATTAAGTTTCACACTAAACCACTGGGGAAGATAAACTCCAATAATAAATTCAACAATTAACCTCAAATTCTTCAGCACTTTGCCCTTCAATTCGTGTTTGGAAATCCAAATCCTGCAGAAACGAAGAGCTGTAGTTAACCAACGGCTGTGACTGACAGGTCCAATCTCCAAGAGAGCCAATGACTGAGGCACTTCTCCTGATCTTATTGCTTGGGCAATACGATTAGCATAGGATTGATCTGTGCTGAGATCTTTGATGACTCCTTCAGACAACGCCGGAAGGGGAGGGCCAACTTCGACCTTTGGAAAGGTTGTATTTATTTCTAGTTGTGTTGCTTCATCCAGCATGATGCCAAGGGGACCTGACCACTTGTTGTTGCTCTTTGTAGGACCATCAAGTTCCTGGATGAGATGACGAAGAGGTAGCTCGCCTGTATGTAAATCACATACAATCCAAACAAGTCTTCTTCCTAGTTTTTTCTCTAAATGCGTCATTACACCCCCCTGCCATCCGGTGTTCACTGCAGTTGAATCTCCACCAACAGCCTGCAGTGAACTGCCAAGTCCTCTCTCCTGAACCCAACATAAAATATGATCAGCAATGACCTCTGCATGTTTCTTCCCTTCTACTTCAGTTTCGGGAGCAAAGTGAAACAAAAACCGACCACCAGGCTCAGAACAGACAGAGTAGTGTTCTTCTTTGATGAGACCTGGAAACTTTCTGTTCACTCCCTCTACTTCTAGCAAAACTTTTGTGTCATCTATTCTTCCATCAAACAAAAGACAGGAGAGCCCTCCCTCGCTTAAATCTTTTTCATGCTGATCAGATATTTCCTTCATTATTTTTTCTTGTGCTCTTCTAATTTTATTATGATCTATCACCAAAGATACATCCTCTCGGCTGATGAGGCCCGCATCTATCCAAGCGGCAGTTGCAATTTCTGCAGCCTCACGAAGTCCAGCATGGTGGCGAATACTAGCTAAAGCAATGTTTGAAATATTTCTTGTGTTGTATTTCATTTTCTTTGGTAAAGGTTCAGATGGCTCTTTGGAACTATCATCTGATGTTGCTTCCTGTTCATCAGAAGAACTATCAAAGAAGTGATAAACATCTTGACACAGCTCTTCCTCTCTTTGGATGGCTTCTTCACTCTTCACTTTCTTCTTTTGTTCCCTCTCTCGGATTTGTTCTCTCTTCTTGGCATTAGCAATCTGCTTCTTTGTTTCTGAATAATCTATTGAACCCATTTGCATACTTCCTTGGCCTTCTGCCTTTGTCCTCTGTGCCTTTATAAATTCAAGCTCTAAAACAGGGATCTTCTTTTCACGAGGACAACCACAATCAATGTGGGAATTATTTTCTCTCTTACCTGAGTGAGAACAGTTGGATTCAGAACATAATTGTATGGAGCACTTGCAGGTCAAAATGTCAAACAGAGTATCAAGTGTGTGCAGAAATTCATTTTTCCTGGCCAAGTTTCCTTTACCAAGTGATGTTTCAACTGCTTTGTGCCATAATTTCGTTAGTTTTAGCTCAATAGTTCGACACTGATTAATCACAGGTGGTTTGAATAGTGCATTAGCTTTTGTCCATTGATGCAGAAGAGGGACTATCATGTCATTTATGAGTTCTTTATCTGTATAGTTCCTTCTGTCCTTTGCATTTTTTTCTCGAAGGAGTAACCCTAATCTTAGAATGTCTCTCACTGTTGGAAGTTCTGATACAGGAAGCTCCTTCCCTTTACCAACTAGCAGGCTCAAGTGGGTTGACAACTGACTTCTTGTCTTCAATTTTGACATCTTCACACTATCTGACAAATAGAAAAATATTTCAATGTTTCATAATTCAATTGTTGTTTCAAAAAATATCAATTTGTTTATCAAAAATGCTGTAACAGAAATAACATAATAATTTCTTAGAACATAATGTTTTATACAATGATATAAGTAACTGCGACAATCAATATGCCCTACTTACAATAATTAAAATGTAGAATTCGTCTGGTAGAGTAGGTGCAAGTGCAATGAGAGCAAACCACCGTCTATGATATCTAGAAGGAGAGTGAGCCGGGCGCCTTATCCTCACGCTTGGTACAAGTCAAAACAAGAATTAAACTGTCCCACACGGAGAGCCTGTTCATGTTCATGTTCTGACATGCATATTGTACACAAGCTATAGAACCATAAAATACTCCATAATCCATATGCTTACATGAGATTAGTTAATATCAAGTGAATAATTCTAATCAAGTCTCATTAATTTGTTGAAATACTGATATTTGAAACTTTAAGGTATAATTGATGTAGGTGAGGGTTATTTCAATTCATTTTTGTTTGCTAATCTCAAGTTTAGACATAAAGAGGCACAATATTTTGACTACCAAATTTGATTTTTAACATGTTGACAAAATTGACACACCCTACTATGTAGGCTGCATTGGCGGATGGCAAATCCAACTCCATAAATGCAGTTTCTCTCTGCAGCAGGCTTACCCTCCCAGACGAAGGTATAGCCACACCCACGTTCTGTGAGTCGACCCTCGTCTGGGAGCCAGGACTCACTAATGGCTGTTATGTCGATGTTATACCTAGCCAGCTTTTTTACCACAAGGGCGGTTCTTCTTTCTGGACACTCATTTGTGCCAGTATCCAGAAGGATCCTCACATTATGATTGTGTTTTCGACCACATAAGGATGACTTTATTGGGTGTGGTTGCCCGGTCAGATTGTGTTTTCTTTAGGCAGGCTATGTTTAGGGCACCTTTTCTAGCCAATGGACGCGCTGGCGCACCACTCCTCACAAATGCCCTATATCAGCCTTCCACCTTAGGGAATCCTTTAAAACAAGGACACACACTTTAACACTACACACACGAGGGGCACTTAGCACTACACACACGAGGGGCACGTCACTGAAACATTGCTCAAAACTCGTTGGTAATTCAAACGAATTTTTGTGGGAGACAATGGCGACGGATGACGGAGTTGACGGAGGAGGTCTACTGGCCTTGATTTTACACGAACGCACTTATTTCCACTTAATCGATCACTTGATACTCGCTGCGTCATGGAGCTGTTCGGGGTACTTGGTTCTAACTACAGGGGCGAACATAAACACCTGTAGAGTTCCGTAGGTTTTTATTAACGGAAATATACAGGAGTGCACTTACAAGCGCAGGTAGTCCTTACACTCCTATAGGGTCAACTGACCTCACTCTGACCTCTCAGGCGACATGTGGTAAGTGGTATACTAGCAGCTTCCAGATGTCGCCAGGCCCATTTATCTAAGCGTGTGGTGACATGAAACAGGGGCATTGCCACACGCTACTGACTAGAGAAATAATGTGTATATATAGAGTACATACATGGTATACATACAACATACATAATATACATACAGGGTGAGCAGAGTGGCTGCTCAGTTGCATAGACAGGACCGGATTGCACTGCTGCCTAGATCCCAGTGCATAAACGACCATCTTACCTATGCCGCCTACGTGTAGAGCTGTGACTAAAGACTCCTGCAGTCATCTCTGCCTGTCCGCGTCATAACTCGTTCATCGCCATAGGACTTTTGGGGGTATGGGGGTTTTGATGATGAGGAGGAGTATGATGAGCTGGATGATGGCTGCGCGTGAGTTGATTTATATGGTGAGGCAGGAGCGCAGGCTACAGCCACACATCTTTGCTCTCCCTTTTCCTGATCCAGTGGTGCACGTGTTGCAACGACTGGGGAGAGTGAGAGTTGTAATGGAGAGTTGCCCAGTTTGTTGACTTTCGCATTAGTAGTCTGTCCATCATGCTTTGCCTTCATCCGCCGGTGTAGTCGTTGGGTTCCCATGTTGGTCACCTCTTCCGCCAATACCGCAGTTGGGGTCTTGTTGGAGCTCTGTAAGCATGTCTGCCTTATGCGGGGCTCCACTGTGGATTTTTCGTTCTGGGTAAATACCCGTAGCCATATACCTACCAAGATTAATCCTCAAGGCAGCAGGGCAATGGTTACTAGGTGTCAAAATATGTCCACATGCTAGTAGGCCGATGCGCCGTCCTTCTGGGGCCCACTGCTGCTCCGAGATCCCCTGCTGCTGCCTGGGCCCACGAGGCACCTAGTTACCGTGTGTTGCCACAAGGAGGCACAGCGGTAAACAGGAACAATAAACGCTTAATTAAGCCAATAGTTTATCTAAAGATCAAAGCGTTGTTTTAAGAATGTTTTTCAACCTTACATCATCGTCCATCGAGGCGGAAACTATGGAGTATATTTGTTTACATATTCAGTAGGCAGATGGCATAAACGTGGTGAGTATGAATATTATTTCACTTCATATTTTTAATGCGCTACTGAACAAAAATAATGTATAGCTATTCATTTTGACTTCCGATTTAACTTCACGAATTATTGCTGAATATCTCTGAGTGATAATCTGGTATGTACAGTAATATTATTTCATTAAAAAATATACTAATTTTAACTGCATAACTTTTCTTACACTAATACTATTTCGAAATTTATTAATTAATTTCTGTTATTGTTTCATAAAATTGCGTTCCACCTCGAAAAAATAAAAACGAAAATATAGGGAGTTTTTTGGTTGCAGATGCACTTTGTGACTGATGGCTACTGGCCGTGGTGACATCATCATTTGGGCGAATATACACCAGCCATTACGAGTTAGGGTCACAAAGATCGTATCAGTCAACCAAAAAACTGAACCAACACTGAATCAACCAACAAACTCAAAAGTATTTACAATATTGTATTTCCCAGCTCCCTCGAGGTTGTAAGCTCCCTCTCTGTAGCGATACCCAAAACAAAATATCCGCCATCTTGTGACGTCACATATTGTACCTGTAGGCCATAACTTTACAGGACCTTAGGAGCTCCTATAACGGAATAAACCCTAGAAATAAGAGTGTATATTTCCAGCTTGAATAAACAATATATACCTTCCAAGCTATGATACAGCTCATTAAAGCTGTTTTGTCATAGAATATTACTTAGAATAAGTTTCATATATCATTTCAATGGAAAACAATATGAAAAGATAAATTTTTATCGGCAATTGTGTTTGTTTATGTTATAGCAGGCAAGATGAAGGTGATCGATGTATATGTTTAAAAGATCAGGTTTTGCGACGTGACAGGAGGTACAGCTGCGGAAATGTGTTCCTCCACCCCCTTTGGTAACCCGTGACTCCAAACGGCAACATTGCAGTAGTAGTATCACTGTTTATGAATGAATGGGTACTGATCGTGTAACGACGGACGTGATTCGTGGATAGGTTTGCTGTAGGTCATATTATAGGTTAGCCGTTTGGAGACATGGGTTACCACAGGGGGCGTAGGAACACGTTACCGCAACAGTACCAAGACCCTTTGGACCATCACGGAAGTGATGAATAATTGGTGGGTTCTGCATATTTCCTTGATGTAAAATTTATAAGCTATTCGAGGAATTAGAGACCTCTATAAGGCGGAGAACGAAGAGGTCATACGCTGTACCCAACTGTTAATATCATTTGTATTTTTCATATATTTTTTTAAACTGTGCAATTAGTTTCTTGAATCGTTAAGTAGCGTATAATAACTTTTTAGTATAAATTGTACGTATTTTTTAAGCTACTTAAACCCCCTCTTTTTATATAAAACTCGAGCCCTTAAGCCTGCTGACATCCTTAGCTTGTGATTGATCGGCATATTTTGAAAGCGTAACTGTGATTGGTCAACTGGCCCGCAAGATAACTTGCTCTAGAACAGGGGTTCTCAACCAGGGGGGAATTCCCCCCAGGGGGGGAATTCAGGTTTTCAGGGGGGGGGGGGGGGGGAAACTGATTCGGGAGCAAGAGATATGTTCGATGAGAAATCAATCACAGAATTTTGGCCATTGCTGTGCGATTCCTACCCAAAAGTGGCAGAAAGAGCTATCCGTGCATTGCTTCCGTTTGTGTCGACATATCTTTGTGAGTCAGGCTTTTCAACTCTGTTGCAAATTCAAACGAAGCACTCCTCCGCGTATCCCAGAATTGGCGAAGAAAAAACAATCACATGTTTCTCATTGACTGTAATCTTCACCTGAATAAAATTAATTACAAATTTACAATATCCTGGTATTCTATTGAACTTTTTGTTTATTGCATTATTAGGGTGTGTCATAGGAGGGAAGATCAGCTAAAACTAATGGCCCATCACTTGTTTGGTAGATTTTAGTGTATATAAACAGAAAATAATTTCAGTTTCAATATTTTGCAACCTTTTGCTAGGTAAATTTTAGCGTGAAATTTATCGAAAATCTAACGTACAGCTGCATTAGTGCATTACAATTAAATAGTGAACATTGCTTTCTGACTTCATTCTTTAACAACCCAACTAACAATATTTTTTTCTGTTTCAGATTCTGATGCATTTATAAGTTGATAATATTTGCGATGGCTGCTTGTGTCAGGACGAGGAACCAAAAATCCAGCCATCTCAGTCACTATCTTGGGTCTGGGAGAGAGCTCCTGAAGTCGGAGTTGCCTACATTGAGAGATGCTTTGAGATACGGTGTTTTAATCAGGCAAATCAGTGAAAAGAACCAAAGAACTTACACAAACAAAGACATTGCCAGTGATATGACCAAAGCTGTCTTGGCACAGTACACTCTGGCTAACGCTCAGTTCAAGCCTCCAGTCATAACAAGTCAGAAGAAGATTAGTGAGAGACTGCTAGCCAGTTGGGAAAAGGCAAGAGATATCTCTCTTGGGAGAGGAAAACTTGCAGTTAAGGACAGCTTTGCCAAGCAACTGGACCAGTTATTTGACATAATTACTTGCAAGTGCCCAATTGTTCTCTGTCCTGAGTTTAGATGCGATCGTGACTGTAAATCCGAGGCCCACATCTCCTTTATTTGCAAGCGTGAACTGAAGATTCCTGTGATCGAACTGGCATTTGTCAAAGCACAGAGAGAGAAGACTGGCAGTACAGGGGCTCTCATGATTTCTAGCCAAGGTATTCCGGAGTCCAAGAGACAGGAGGCTGCCACAGAGAGACAGAAGAGGAGAAGAGTTGCCGAGGAAAAGAGACTTGAGAAGGCCCAGGGTGAGGTGAAAAAGGCCGATGATTGGAGTCAAGCTGATTCAGAGTTTAATGACTTCCCCATGGCTGATCCGAGTGCTGACCAGGAGAATGGTGACTTTGTCCCTATCCCAGAAAATAATGATCCCAAACCTTCCAGGCATAAGATTCGAAATAGGAAAGATATCCCGAGCATAGCTCTGGCCAGCATGCGACACCACACTGGTCTCAGAGAAACTGCAGAGATAGCAACAGCTGCCTGGATTGACGGTGGTTTGATAACACCTGATGATGTTCACCTGGTGATAGATCATAACAAAGTAAGGAGAGCTCAGGAGAAACTTGTCAGTAACCTAGAAGAGGAGTTTATAAGGGGATAAGAGAAAATGGAATCAATTGTTTGTTCTTTGATGGGAGAAGGGATGACACTAAAGTGTTCATGAAAGTTGGAGATTCTGACAAGTTGTTCCCTGCCATGTTGAAGGAGGAACACTACTCCTGCTGCAGTGAACCAGGAGGGAAGTATTTGTGGCATTTCACTCCAGAGAAAGATGACATCAGGAAACCAGCTGAGATAGTGGCAGATAACATTGTGAACTGGCTCAGAGAGAGGAACGTAGACCAGACCCTGCAGGCCATTGGAGGGGGCAGCACCAACACGAACACAGGGTGGCAAGGGGGGGTCATACAGTGGATAGAGCGGAAGATTGGGAGGACGCTGGTCTGGATTGTTTGTGACCTCCTCACCAACGAGTTGCCACTCAGACATCTGATCCAGGAGCTGGATGGCAAGACTCTTTCAAACAACAGATGGTCTGGTCCTCTTGGCAAGATGCTGGACTCTGCCACTGAGTTAGAAATAAATCCGAGCTTTGAAAAAATCACAGTTGGCCCTCCACTCGTTGAGCTTGCACATACTGTCATTGACGACCTGAGAACTGACCAGTACTATGGTTACATGATTTGCAGTGCCATCAAAACTGGGGTCATACCTGATAGACTTGCTTACCTGCAGATAGGTCCAGTCTCACATTCTAGGTGGCTCACAACGGCTCTCAGGTTCTGCAGAATTTGGATCGCTCATCATAAACTGAAAGGGAACCAGCTTCACAACCTGAGACTTATTGTCCAATTCATCGTGAGTGTCTACTTGCCAAATTGGTTCAACACCAAGGTCAAGTCATCGTTCTCCGAAGGTCCGAGGCATGTTCTCTTCCAGCTTGAGCTCCTGAGGAGTCAGCCAAGGAAGGTTGTTCAGATTGTGGAGCAGACTGTGAGGAGATCTTCCTGGTATGCTCATCCTGAGGCAGTTCTGCAGACAATGCTCTGCAGTAAGGATGAGGAGGAGAGAAGAGTGGCAGTCAAAAAGATCTTGGATATGAGACTTATGAGCGGATATGGGCATGACGAATCAGTTGGTGACGATTTTTCAGGGTCAGGAAGACTCCTGAAGTCAATCTAGGTGCCAAGACCCTCACTGATCTCATAGATCTGGATAACATCCAGGCTGGCAGTGAGCCCCCTCTTACCTGCAGCCTCACCAATGTTCAAGTCAGAGCTTTCCTGGACAACCCCATGCATGTCCCTGCCTGGCCCTCGCACACCCAGAGTATAGAGCGTTGTGTACAGCAAGTGAGCGAGGCCAGCAGTCACGTGTACGGCCAGGAGAGGAGGGAAGGCTACATCCGAGCTCAGGTGGTCAGCAGGGAGGTGATGAGTAGAAACAGAAGCAAGAAAGACATGTTCTCTATGGTGTGCAGCAACACCGGGTCGTAGTAGTAAAACCGGTTTTTGTATTTGATGATTTTGTTTTCTAAAGGAATATTAAATTTAATAAATGTGTCAAGATCATTCGTTTCACTATTCTGGATCATTTTCATCCTAATAAATTAACCTGATACATTTACTTTACTTTAAATAAGCTATTTAGTGGTGTTGGTAAAAGGGTGGGAATACTGAATTTTCATAAGATTTCAAGTTAAAATTTACCTAGCAAACAATGAAAACTTTTCAAATCTGAAGATATCACATGATTCTGCACATAGAACTACATCATTAATACCATGGGCCGATTTTTCAAACTCAAAAAAAAAAATTCGCCTCCGTCTGACACACCCTATTGCATTATGCTTCAGTTTGGTCTGTTAAGTAATTCATTATAAATAAAAAAAACTAATTTACTTTTATTCAAGTTTTATAAATCCATCAACATTTTCAATTGGCATTTACTTTGTAAAACTCCACTATAAAAATAATCCATGTAAAATTGTAAATGTATATGTACTAATATGGAAAAAATAAAGGATTTTCAGTATTATATTCATATTATTTGGAATGCACTTTTTGAGGCAGACAATCTTGGAAAGGAGGGGGGGAATGACATTCTGACATATGGTGAAAGGGGTGCATGGGGCAAACAAGGTTGAGAACCACTGCTCTAGAATATTTACATTCGAGTTTTGAGTATGGGAGATTTACAATATTGTTCGCAGTTTGTAAGTTACAATACCGTAAGTCGGTTACGCCAAGTGTATAACTTACAAGGTGCTTTGAGTATCCGACATCGTGGAGGACAGCCAGCGTTAGGAGGTATTATGGACGGTCGGCAGTGAGTCGTCAGAGTTAGGAGAATAGTACACCTTTCGTGGTTGTTGAAAATCCTCGTACAATTTGCCAGTTCAAGCATATTGGAGACAGGCCCAGCAGCTGCTTATAACAGTGACTAGTCGCTTACTTCATCCTGACTGCAGGTAGAGTACAGTACCTGGCCCCACGTCCAATACCTTGTTTACACACTTCTCATGCCTGATTACGCAAAATAAACAAGGATGGGATCAAGGACAACAGACATATTACGTCCGTGGATCTGCTGGAATCTCGTGTGCTACAAGTCTTGATGAAACTTGATAGTCTTTTCTCGGACCAATCGGCATCTAGGCAAATCATTAGTGGCACCTGAGGTACTGTTCAGTACCTATATACGCAGGTAAAACTGACTAGGGAGGAGGAAAGAGACGTTAAGGAACCTAACCTAACCAAACACACACACACAACCTGTATATTTGGCAAGAGAAAGATCAGAAGAAATTTATTTCAAGTGCTTCGGATATTGCCAATGGAGTGTGTTATGTTTTTCGGGCGTGCGACGTAGATTAAGTGTAAATTCTCGTCCCTGTAGCCACACATCACCATGGCCACACACCATGGCCACACACCACTATGCCCCTGTGTTGTCTGGCGCACTAACACAGGGTGACATGACTCGGGCACGGACAAGCACCAGAAGAAAAAACCCCCAGTAATTAGTGTACCTGGGGATGCGCAGAGTCAAGGAAGTGACTTAGACAGTTACCGATGACCGTCTTAAGTACTTCCCACGACATGGTAGGCTCAACACACCTGATTTTTTTTCCTGTTTCTTTTGTTTTGTTTTCTCTTCGGGGGTGTTTTGAGGAGAAAGATAGAAAGGGGAAGAGGGATATATACATAAATAGGCTACTGTATATATACATATATATATATATATATATATATATATATATATATATATATATATATATACATATATATATATATATATATATATATTTTATGAAAATCCACAATGAAAACGTCGATAAGATAAATCTTGATAAAATCACACGGGAAAATGGAAACAACGGAGTACCTTAGCTTTCGTCTTTATTCAAGACATCTTCAGAGGCAACTGGATTACATGGACAGAGAGAGGCTTAAATATACAGGGTGACCTAAAAAACATGAGGTCAGGTCAAAATGATGACATCCACTAATCCCCACACCAACACACACGTAGAGGAGCTTAAGAGAAGGGTGGTGACGTGACTAGTCAAGTCAGGTCAGAAAAAAGGGGGCCCACAAAATAACTATCATACATCTAGATCAAAGGTTTTTAAAGCATTTTTAACCTTGGGCCACTGACAAATAAATTTATGTAACATATTATCGGTTTTGAACTGACCATCACTAAGGTTTATTGATTTTAATTCCTTAATCAAACTAGCTTCAACAAGAAGTCTTTCTGTGACACAAGATGATTTGAAAACTTCTAAGCTTCCTAACATGAACGAACAAGGCACTGCTTTCAGATGCAGTTCTAATATTATACTTATGTTGTTTGATTCTAAGCTGCAGTGTTTTTCCTGTCTGACCTACATAATTACAATTACATTTGCTACATGGAATACAATAAACACTACCATTGACATTCAAACTTGGGCTATTCCTTATTAACATATTAGTTATGGTTGAGTCATACTTGAAAACAACATTAATATTTAGAAGCTTGAGGGACCGAACTAACGGGACAAATTCATTACGATAGGGCAGAGTCAAAATATTCTTAAGTGTAGGAACTTGTCTGGTTTGAGAGGAATGAAAGGATTTTTTAGCCCTATTAAAACAACGATCAACAAACACAGAAGGGTACCCAAGTTTATGTGCAATAGAACGAATGTGTTTCAATTCATCGTCAATAAATTCAGAGTCACAAATACTAATGTGTATATCTATATGTGAATACCTTTACTAATCCTCGTGAACTTTTATGCGTTTATGCGTCTGTTTTCGGCAAATAATTCAGTTTACAAATGTACTAAGGTTCATAGTACATACCTACATATATACATACATACATACATACATACATACATACATACATACATACATACATGACATGTCCATCTCAATGGCTCTGCATATCAAGGCTAACTGACAGCCGTGGGTGTTTGCGTGTGTGTGTCGGTCATGTCACTAATATCAGCCCCGGCAGTCTTCAACGTCAGCAGTGTCAGCCCATGACAGGTGACGATGACCTGACCAATCTGTGGCAGAGTCAGGAGAGGGAGGAGAGGAGGGGGGAGGGTCGGTAGAGGGGGGGGGGGTGAAAGGGAATGATGAGGGAGGGAGGAAGGGAGGGTAAAAGGGAGGAGGGAACGATAGAGGAAAGGGGGCGGTAAGAAAGAAAGGTAAGAGGGAACGAGGGAGGGAGTGTGGCAGGGAGGAATGCTAGTAGGGAGAGAGAGAGAGAGAGAGAGAGAGAGAGAGAGAGAGTTGAGCGTAAAATTAGGGGGTAGAAGAGAATTGTTGACTGAAAGGGATTACCAACAGACGGAATACTTTTCTTTCAGGTACGTCGAAGATTTTTTCCGTTCATAATTCGCCTAAACTATCTTGCTCGGTGGACGAGTTCACTGCATTCAGAAGTTCACCTCATCGTATACAAGGGGTTAAATAATATCAGAGACAATATGAGAAGTATGAAAAAAAAGATCCATCAGTTGAATCAGGAAAGACACAGGAAAATGAAGGAGGATTTGTTAAAAAGAGGATCAAGGGAAAACAAAAACAAGTGTGATTTATGTGAAGGAAAATATATTCACAGCGGATAAACAATATCTGAGAGAGTTAAAGCCGTATATATCAATTAACCTCAATATTAAACGAAAAAAGACTATTCCAAGCTGGATCAAAAAGTGAAATAAATTGTGACGGTAAGATAACTTTACAATTTTTTATGGAAGATTTGAATAATTTTGAACAGGTTGAGAAAATTTCATAGAAATTGATGGGCATAACTTATTAAATCACTGTCATCAAAGGGTTAAGTCATTGCTGTCAAAGGGCTAAAGTCTCGTCATAAAAGGGTTAAGTCATCGTCGTCAAAAAGTTAAGATAAAATTAAATTATTACCTACAGTGGGAACATGGGAGTGAGACTGACGACGCCTTGAGTTCACTAACATAATGGACTGTGCGTGGCGTCTGTGACCTTGGTGAGATGCTACACAGATCATGTACATCTACAAAACTCCCCCTGTTAGGTCTTTTCACTCATACGTACAAGAAGAACAGTAATAAAACCGAAGGAAATACTGAAAGAATGAGTAAAGGCAACTATGATAATGGGATGGGAGAGAAAGAGAGTGAAACGAAGGGGAAGAATGACAAATGAAGAAAGATGAGACAGCTGATGGTAGGTGAGCGGAGTAAATGATGGGACGAGATAATATTGATGAAGAAGAAGAAATACGTGTGGAGAGAAAGAAAACAACCAATTTATTCATATTTTAATTCACTCACTTATTCTATCTATCTATCTATCTATCTAAAATATTCCACACCAGCTACTAACGTCGAGGTACGAGTGACTAATATTAGACTCCAGGGAAAAGTCCGTCGTCAAACCACAGCGGAAGGAAGATCTCACTATAGTAGAGGAACAACCTGGCGGAGGCACTAGAGGACCTCACTATAGTAGAGGAACAACCTGACGGAGGCACAAGAGGACCTCACTATAGTAGAGGAACAACCTGACGGAGGCACTAGAGGACCTCACTATAGTTGAGGAACAACCTGACGGAGGCACTAGAGGACCTCACTATAGTAGAGGAACAACCTGACGGAAGCACTAAAGGACCTCACTATAGTAGAGGAACAACCTGACGGAGGCACTAGACGACCTCACTCTAGTAGAGGAACAACCTGACGGAGGCACTAGAGGACCTCACTAGAGTAGAGGAACGACCTGACGGAGACACTAGAGGACCTCACTATAGCAGAAGAACAGCCTGACGGAGGCACTAGAGGACCTCACTATAGTAGAGGAACAACCTGACGGAGGCGCTAGAGGACCTCACTATAGTAGAGGAACAACCTGACGGAGGCACTAGAGGACCTCACTATAGTAGAGGGACAAACTGACGGAGGCACTAGACGACCTCACTATAGTAGAGGAACAACCTGACGGAGGCACTAGACGACCTCACTATAGTAGAGGAACAACCTGACGGGGGCACTAGAGGACCTCACTAGAGTAGAGGAACAACCTGGCGGAGGCACTAGAGGACCTCACTATAGTAGAGGAACAACCTGACGGAGGCACTAGACGACCTCACTATAGTAGAGGAACAACCTGACGGAGGCACTAGACGACCTCACTATAGTCGAGGAACAACCTGACGGAGGCACTAGACGACCTCACTATAGTCGAGGAACAACCTGACGGAGGCACTAGCAGCAGCAGTAGGTAAGATGTAAAAGGAAAAACTCTTAACTAGTTGCCGCTTGTGTGGGTTCAGCTAAGAGGTGAGTGAGGGGAGGAGACCTTTTATACCTGTTGGGTCATGAAAGAAAGAGAGAGATAAGAGAATGATAAAGATTTATAAATAGATAAAGATTGGGACAGAGAGATAGAGAGGGAGAGAGAGAGAGAGAGAGAGAGAGAGAGAGAGAGAGAATGTGTTCCATCATTCATCAAAGGTAAACATACAGTGATAGCTGTATGTGTTAGGCTTCACTGGACGATACACGCACGTCATCCATCATGTCTCGTGTATCACTACACATCCTACGCCACACCAACTGTCAGCTGAAGTACACCCACGAGCTAAAGTAATGTCTGTTTTCATTTGTTTTCTTCTTGAGACGCTAAAATGTCTACATGTCTTCAATGAATGAGTAAAACCAAACCTAATAAGAAGACATAAATCACTTCCACGGTCTCTATGGAAGAATTTGGGTATACTGTCAGCTGTGCGTGGAAGGTTCCAATATTTGGCAAAACATTTTAATTTCGATCTAATTTGAATCTGATAAAATTAAACAATATCGATTCTAGTAAGCAAGTTCCTTAAAATGTTAAAATAATTAATTCAAGAATGAAAATGTATTCCAAGCAGAGAGAAAGGAAAAAAAAAGGATCCCCTGCATGACTGCCCGTTAGGGACAGTATGGATACAGCACACTTTACAGTATATTAAGCCTTCGGTACACAAGGAGGCATCAAGGCCAGTGCTGCATTCACTTCTCCAAGTTGTAGACTTAGGTACCTATTTATAACTGGCTGAATTAAAAGTACCCGGGAATCGAACCACCGACCTCTGGAACGGTAGGTAAGCAGAGTAACAGAGTATGATAAAAAATAAATGTGCTGTGTTAGCTGTAGAGGGGCAGGAAGAGGTTGGCAGTCACAGTTCGTTATGAAAATAGAATCACATTTTAAAACCAGTAACGCTAGACTAAAGTTTTATTACTAACAAAAACAGTTTAAAATGTGTTAGGAATTTATTTCTACATACCATGACTCTACCATGAGTATGAGTGACCAAAGCGACAACACAACACAACACAACAACAGAACATGACAAAACACAACACATTAACACAGCACAGCACAACAACACAACATGACACAACACAACATGACACAACACAACATGACACAACACAACATGACACAACACAACATGACGCAAAAACACAACACAACACAACAACACAACCAACATAACAACACAACCAACACAACACAACACAACACAACACAACTCAACTCAACAACAACACAACCAACACAACACAACACAAACACATACAACGTTTACGTTACACCATTAATTATCATTATTTTTTTTCCAATTCTGTCTCGTTTAAGCGGACACACAAAACAACCATCTCCCCTCCCTTCCTTTAGCCTTCCCTCCGTTCCCCTCCCCTTCCCCTTCCCCCTATTCCCATCTACCCCCATCCTCCCATCCTCCTCCCTATCCTCTTTCCCCTCTCCCCCTCCCATCCCCTCTTCCGTATTGTCCATCCCTAACTCCCACCTACCCCTAACCCCCTCTTCTCACCCTCCCACAGGCATTTTATATAAGACTGGAGGAATTCGTGCTAAAGGATTGTAGTCTTACACGTATACAATTAATGGAGAGTTGATAACAGGATCCTTGAGATGACTGGAGGCCACCCGAGCGGTTCACTTGATAACTGGAGGAATTAGGAATGCACTTGATAAATGGAGGAGTTAGGAATGAACTTGATAAATGGGGGAGTTAGGAATGTACTTGATAAATGGATGAGTTAGGAATGTACTCGAATGAAATTGAAGTCAGAAATACTCGAAATGTCGAAAAATTTAAATTTGAGAAGGAAACGTAATAATTAATTTTTTGCTCTATCTCCCGTGGTCGATCTTCTCCAAATCTTAACCAAAACATCAATACAGTATGATGCACACATGGAAAATTCTTAAGCAGCGATTTTACGTGATTTATGGCTATGCCACGCACCTTCTAAATCCTGTACCACGACAGATGCTCTGTGTCTGAACAATTATTCCACTTTTTGCCTATCTTGTAAGCATTTTTTCATTCGAAAATATATCGGCTAAGGTGCCATTTTGATGGCACTTGCACAAACCGAAGACCATGACTCCACTGGGCGCATTTATTATCGCGCCATCATCCAGTCCTCAGTTTTGGCCGCCCCGTGCACTACACTGAGGTTGACAACATTACCGGGTCGCCCCTTTGGGACGAGCTGTGTACGCTGCTCCGAGACCCCGTGTCTACGTCTCGTATGTGGGGGTCAGGCCACCACACTCATGATAGAACTACCTTTAAAAACCAATTACTTCATGGGCTGGACGCCCCTGCCGGACGTACTGTAAATGAATGTATTCTTGATATATATTGTATGGTTAAATATATTTTTCAGACTAGAAATACACTTTTCTTTTATAGTTTATAATATTAAATTCTGTAATACTGTAATAGCATTAACAATGACATGTTAAGTACGATGTTTGGGTCAGTCTGCTCAAAGCATCCCAAAGCCGACGGCTTCAGAGCAGGGTCAGGAGCTCACAAGCTTGGGTAGTCATCAGGTCTTCACCACTGGCCTGCGTTGTCAGTTCACTTCTGTCTTCGGTCGGGTGATGTACTCATGGTATTCATTGTTGAGGCTGTCTGGCTGTTTTGGTGTTTTATGTATTTAGGTTCTAGAATCGTAATATGTTCAAGTGATTAGTTAATACACCATAGTTGGAGTTGTTCTCGATACACATCTAAGAACCATACATTGTAATTCTCTTTAAATACCTCCACTTTTTGTTTGTTACGAGCCTTACCCCTTTGACACGATAAGATGGGGTCGCAACTGCTTTGACTATATATTATAATATTTGTTTGCGGTATCAAGTGCATAAGGGGCTTTTAATGCGCCTTTAAATGAAAAACCAGCGCCTTTGTATTTGTTACATCATATTTCTTTTTGGGAATACAGATTCACATATAAACATAATATTGATATTCATGTAAAATATATTGAAATTTCTTTGTTGTCATAATGACCAAGGGCATAATTTTCATATGTATTAAGAATGACATTCTTCCCTGAGAACTTCACGAGAGAGAGAGAGAGAGAGAGAGAGAGAGAGAGAGAGAGAGAGAGAGAGAGAGAGAGAGAGAGAGAGAGAGAGCTGGTTTGTTCATTTTTTTACCATTTCATTCCGAACTGACAGTTTGAGGAAATGGGTTTAACATCCTCAAGTAATGGACATTATAACCAAGACTACTCACAGGTGTGTAGTTCAGGAACCCAACACTGCTGGTGCTGCATTATTTCACTTAGTTTAGATACTGACTCGTTCAGAAGGAGACACGAGCTTTTTGAGGTGACTGTACATAATAAATGGAACTCGATATAAAATTGATAAATTGGAACTAGAAGTAGAGAAACGTGATCAGTTAAGATAATAACATGATAAGTCAAGGTAGGTATAATAACATGATCAGTCAAGGTTCACCCTCACCTCACACTCGTAGTTGTCCCGGTGTTCGGCTCAGTCACAAGAAAGTCTTTTTTGCCATCCCAGTGAGTCTCTAACATCCTCCGGGTACACACTTCCTCTTAAATGATTTCACTGGTCTTCTCATGTGTCGAGTGGCACTTGAGAGACAGACAGACAGAATCTAGTCTTGATATCTCCCGAACAAGAAAGAAAACAACAACGGCATGAGGCAAGAAATTCAATCCTCCTAAACAGACGCTGGCAGGTTGAGTTGACAGCGTTCTAAGCCGTGCACAGGCGTCTGGTGCTTCAGCCCATCTCCACTGTGGGTACATCACCTTGGTACGTGAAGCTACCCAGGATTTTAATGCCTTCCTAACCTCTGTAAACAGACTAGGCAGAAATTTACATCTAGTTTCAACACAAAGTGATTTTAGTTTCAATAAAACAGCCCTGCGACCCTATTGGTTTCAACTCCTCATATCGGACATTTTGAGTTATTGGTAGGATCCCTGAGCACAGACGATCCCTTGCCACTCGTTAACAGACCACACAGACGGTCCCTCTCCACTTGTTAACAGACCAACACAGACGGTCCCTTGCCACTTGTTAACAGACCACACACACGGTCCCTCTCCACTTGTTAACAGACCAACACAGACGGTCCCTTGCCACTTGTTAACAGACCACACAGACGGTCCCTCTCCACTTGCTAACAGACTAACACAGTCGGTCCCTCACGCCTCGCCACACAGACCAACACAGACGGCCCCTCACCACTTCCCAGTACTCTCAAGTTCAAGGTAACAGCCAGCCACTCCTCACGGGATTCCATGAAGTCGTCAGATTTCACGGAATACCTGGCGAGGTATTGAGTCACAACACCTTTACCCCCACATAACCTGCAAAGAATTTGCCCGGACTTACGTCGGGTCTCGAGAATGAAAGAATGAGCTAAGAAAAGCAGAGATTCCCTTAGTTTTTTTTTTTTTTTTTTTTGCTTTTATTTTTGGCTTTTTGACTAAACAAAATAACCCTTGGGGAATATTGCTAAAGAATAACTTAACCAATTTTCTATTTCTTACTTGTATATCAAAGGATGTATAAAAAAAACTAAAGTTGGTAGATTCTGTTACTTCTTTCTGGAAAATAACACATTGATATATACGGTATTTTATCACATTCTCTCTCTCTCTCTCTCTCTCTCTCTCTCTCTCTCTCTCTCTCTCTCTCTCTCTCTCTCTCTCTTAATCAATACATTACAACAATGTCACTAATTCCTCTCCCTTCACCCTGCGAGAGAACCTGCCATTCATAAATCCCAGCTACGACGGGACTCACCCACCCACTTCATGAATGAGTGTGAGTAGGAGAGTTGTAGCCACACACCCCTGGCCAGATTACCAGACACTTCACACGTCCTTCAACGCCGCTGTGTTTTGTCGTAAGTGAACTGTGTCTGAGGGAACACGAGAAGGTCACTTGGCTATTAAATATACTGAAAAAAATATTAACTTTTATCATGCTAACTTGACTTGGCGACTGAACTGGCCCCTTCACTCACAGCCAGCCAGCCAGCCAGCCAGCCAGCCAGCCAGTCAACCAGCCAGCCAGTCAACCAGCCAGCCAGCTAGTCAACCAGCCAGTCAGCAAGTCAACCAACCAACCAGCCAGCCGGCCATCCATCCATCCACCCATCCATCCATTCATCCATCCATCCGGCCAACTAGCCTTCCATCCTGCCGGCCAACCAACCAACCAACCAACCATCAAGTGAGCCCTTCCTCTCTTCATTCTCTCCTCTCTCTCTCTTCGCTCTGCCCTCCCTCTCTTCATTCTCTCCTCTCTCTCTCTTCACTCTGCCCTTCCTCTCTTCATTTTCTCCTCTCTCTCTCTCTTCACTCTGCCCTTCCTCTCTTCATTCTCTCCTCTCTCTCTCTTCACTCTGCCCTCCCTCTCTTCATTATCTCCTCTCTCTCTTTCTTCACTATGTTCTCCCTCTCTTCACTCTGCCCTTCCTCTCTTCATTTTCTCCTCTCTCTCTCTTCACTCTGCCCTCCCTCTCTTCATTCTCTCCTCTCTCTCTCTTCACTCTGCCCTTCCTCTCTTCATTCTCTCCTCTCTCTCTCTTCACTCTGCCCTCCCTCTCTTCATTATCTCCTCTCTCTCTTTCTTCACTATGTTCTCCCTCTCTTCACTCTGCCCTTCCTCTCTTCATTTTCTCCTCTCTCTCTCTTCACTCTGCCCTTTCTCTCTTCATTCTCTCCTCTCTCTCTCTTCACTCTGCCCTCCCTCTCTTCATTCTCTCCTCTCTCTCTTTCTTCACTATGTTCTCCCTCTCTTCACTCTGCCCTTCCTCTCTTCATTTTATCCTCTCTCTCTCTTCACTCTGCCCTCCCTCTCTTCATTCTCTCCTCTCTCTCTCTCTTCACTCTGCCCTTCCTCTCTTCATTCTCTCCTCTCTCTCTCTCTTCACTCTGCCCTCCCTCTCTTCATTCTCTCCTCTCTCTCTCTTTACTCTGCCCTTCCTCTCTTCATTCTCTCCTCTCTCTCTCTTCACTCTGCCCTCCCTCTCTTCATTCTCTCCTCTCTCTCTCTTCACTCTGC
Source organism: Homarus gammarus (assembly GCA_958450375.1). Taxonomy (NCBI): domain Eukaryota; kingdom Metazoa; phylum Arthropoda; class Malacostraca; order Decapoda; family Nephropidae; genus Homarus; species Homarus gammarus. The sequence goes on from CAUDMG010000139.1 coordinate 875,663, forward strand.
CCTTCCTCTCTTCATTCTCTCCTCTCTCTCTCTTTTCATTCTTCCCTCCCTCTCTTCATTCTCTCCTCTCTCTCACTCTTCACTCTGCCCTCCCTCTCTTCATTCTCTCCTCTCTCTCTCTTCACTCTGCCCTTCCTCTCTTCATTCTCTCCTCTCTCTCTCTTTTCATTCTTCCCTCCCTCTCTTCATTCTCTCCTCTCTCTCACTCTTCACTCTGCCCTCCCTCTCTTCATTATCTCCTCTCTCTCTTTCATCACTCTGTTCTCCCTGTCTCCACTCTGCCCTCCCTCTCTTTATTCTCTCCTCTCTCTCTCTTCACTCTGCCCTCCCTCTCTTCGTTCTCTCCTCTCTCTCTCTTCACTCTGCCCTCCCTCTCTTTATTCTCTCCTCTCTCTCTCTTCACTCTGCCCTCCCTCTCTTCATTCTCTCCTCTCTCTCTCTTCACTCTGCCCTTCCTCTCTCCATTCTCTCCTCTCTCTCTCTCTTCACTCTGCCCTCCCTCTCTCCATTCTCTCCTCTCTCTCTCTTCACTCTGCCCTCCCTCTCTTCATTCTCTCCTCTCTCTCTCTTCACTCTGCCCTCCTTCTCTTCATTCTCTCCTCTCTCTCTCTTCACTCTGCCCTCCCTCTCTCCATTCTCTCCTCTCTCTCACTCTTCACTCTGCCCTCCCTCTCTTCATTATCTCCTCTCTCTCTTTCTTCACTCTGTTCTCCCTCTCTTCACTGCCCTCACTCGCATGACTCTGACTTATATATACTGCTAATGAATATGGTGTATTTCTTTGTGTATGGACCTCAGTGTCAAGAGTCTGACTGAATTACTCAGAATAGGCAAACTGTACTCCAAGCTTTGTCAATAAATTTGTTAAACTTTAAAAAAAGCTTCACGCTCTGTCCATCCTCTCTTCACTCTCTCCTCTCCCTCTATTCACTCTTCCCTCCCTCTCTTCACTCTTCTCTCCCCTTCTTCAATTTCTCTCCTCACTTTCCCCTCATCATGTGAGAGAGAGAGAGAGAGAGAGAGAGAGAGAGAGAGAGAGAGAGAGAGACCAGCTAACTCCCATGTATAAATATCGACTTAAAACGGAAATTCTTAACAAGTCGAGGCTCTGTTTTACCTTTGTCTGTCCTCCCCTGCAGACTGTTATTGTATTATTATTTTTGTCTGTCTCACCTGTTAGCCATCTCTGTGCTAATCATCATCTTTATCACTCATAATCTTTATCACTCATCATCTTTATCTATCGTGTGGAGTCGTATGGAGTGGGTGTATGGTGCTGGAGTCTCTCTCTCTCTCTCTCTCTCTCTCTCTCTCTCTCTCTCTCTCTCTCTCTCTCTCTCTCTCTCTTTCTCTCTCTATCTATCTATCTATCTATCTATCTACCTCTCTGTCTTCCTCCAATTCTCTTTCTCCACTAGACATCTGTCCTCTACGCCTTCCCTTGGTATTGTTAATTCTCTCTCATGTCCTTCTCATCCTTCCATTCTCCTTGTTCACTCATTCTTTTTTACCTTCTTCTCCTTTCTTCTTTACATATTTCTACTCTTTATTCACCTGGTATGTTACTTTTCCCTACTTTATCAGTTGTTATCACACCCAATCTATCTACTATCTCTCGTTTCCCATTCCCTTTATCATATCTTCTGTCACTTCTGATGGATCTCTCTCTCTCTCTCTCTCTCTCTCTCTCTCTCTCTCTCTCTCTCTCTCTCTCTCTCTCAGATCTCATATTCACGCTATTCGTCCCATTTACCTCTCCACTTCACCTCCCTCTCATCTTTCACCTCCCTCTTATCTTCCACTTCCCTCTCTTTTTCCACCTTCCTCTCCTCCTCCTTCGGGTCCCTCTCCTCATTCTCCTTCCTGTCCTCCTCCACCTCTCCTCTTCCACCTCCCTCTCCTACTTCACCTCGCGACTCCTCCTCCTCCATCATTGTGTGTCTGTGAATGAGTATGAGTGTCGGGGGATTAAAACATAATAAGATGTGAACAAAGAAAGGAAATGAAGTAGAGGTATAAATGCTTGTATGGGGTAAAGGAGAAAGGAAAAGGGAGGAAGGAGGAGAGATGGAATAATAGGAGGGATACGGAGGAAGAGAGGCAGGAAAGCAGAAGGAAGGGAGATGGTAGATGGGGCAGAACACATAAAGAGGAGTAAAAGGAAAGGAGTAAAAGATGAAAGAGTTGAATGAGGAAGGAGAGAAGCTACAGTAGAGCGAGAAACGCGGTAGGAGGGCGAGGAAGTGGAGAGTAGGAAAGAAAGGAGGTAGAAGAGAAGGAGGTAGAGTGGAGGAGCGGTGGGAGGTAGAGGTGAGAAGTGAGGGAGGAGGAGGAGAGAATGGGAGAAGGGGGGAGAAAGTGGAGGGGAAGGGAGTCAGGGAGGAGGGGAGAGGGAAGAGATGGAGTTAAGGAGGAGGTAGCTTTAAAAGGGAAAGGGTGGAGAGAAAATGGAGTAGAAGAGAAGGCGATGGATAAGAGAGAAAGAGAAAGAGAGGGAGGGGGGGACGTGTAGGAAGGAGGAAGAGGTGGGGGAGAGGAGGGAGAGATTTTATTTTAACAAATTTATTGGCAAAGCTTGTAGTACAGTTTGCCTATTCTGAGTAATTCAGTCAGGTCTTGACACTGAGGGTAGTATCACTTCTCACTGCCACGCAGGACAGAGGTTCATACACAAAGAAATACATCATATTCATTAACAGCTATATATACCTGTATATAGAGGTCAGATTCATGTGGATAATGTCACTGTTCACTGCCATGCAGGACAGAGGTTCGTACACAAAGAAATGCATCATATTTATTGACAGTACATATACATATATATACACACACACATACACATATACATACATATACATTAACGCCCACAAATTAAAAATACATATACATATACATATATACATATACATATATATATACACATACACATACATACATACATACATACGCATACACACACATACATACATATACGTAGGTCAGATTCATGTGGGTGAAGGAGGTGGAGGGGAGTGAGTCAGTCAGTAAGGGGAAGGAGGGAGGGGAGACAGCTGCACCTCCCTCCCCTCCCTCTCACCACGGGCAAGAGGACTCGTGAGCCGCCTCACCTCCCTCCTTATATCTGGTCCTATTTATAACTAAAGGGACACTCGGTAGATCCCCCCCCCCCCTCCTGTGACCTCACGCCCTCCTGTGACCCTACTGTTGTGACCATGATTTGTGACCCTTCTGCTTTGATGTCACGGGTTCGATTCCCGGGCCGGTGGAAGTTGTTTGGACTTATTTCCTAGCCCCCATTAGTCCCTGTTCACCTAGCAGTAAAGTAGGTACCTGTTGTAAGTCGAAAGTTGCGAATTCGTATTCAGGGAGTTGTTGGAGCTTCCAATAACTTGATGACATAAACCACTGACTCTTCAGGCTTCTACGCCCTTGACTCTTCACGCTTCTACGCCCTTAACTCGTGAGACATAAAGCCAAGCATGAACTTAGCATGCTTCCCTGTTGGGCGCTGTAAACGCTTCTGTGCTTCAACTTACACAAGGATGTAGGTGGGGGGGGGCCCCCCCCAAAAAAAAAGTGTCCCTACTGCTGTGACATTGCTCTGTAACCCTTCTGCTGTGACCATTCTGCTGTGACATTGATCTGCAACCCTTCTGCTGTGACCTTGATATGTGACCCTTCTGCTGTGACCTTGATCTGTGACCCTTCTACTGTGACCCTTCTGCTGTGACCCTTCTGCTGTGACTTTTATCTGTGACCTTTATTTATGACCCTTCTGCTGTGACCTTGATCTGTGACTCTTATGCTGTGACCTTGATCTGTGTCCCTTCTGCTGTGAACTTGATCTGAGACCCTTCTCCTGTGACTTTTATCTATACCTTTATTTGTGACCCTTCTGCTGTGACCTTTACTTATAAACAATTAACCTAACTTAACCTAACCTAACCATCGATCCTTTGTAATGTAATTAAGGTTTGGTTCATGTGTTAATTATAATCAGGTTATGGCGTTTCAAACCGTACCATTAAACCCACTCAAAGAAACACAGACAAACGTTCCTCACACAGACAAACGTTCCTCACTGACAAACGTTTCTCACACAGACAATCGTTTCTCACACAGACACACGTTCCTCACACAGAAAAATGTTCCTCACACAGACAAACATTCTTCACACTGACAAACGTTTCTCACACAGACAAACGTTCGTCATACAGACAAAAGGGAGAATCATGCTCGGTACAGACTACTCCGGCTACATCAACGCTCTATCCACCCTGGAAATGCCATCCCTCAGTGACCTCCACCACCAAGCACTAGCAGGGTTTGGCAGTGGACCATCCTCGTCATCGCCACCTCCTGCCACCGACAGTCCCCCACTCTCCTCGTGCAGTCCGCCACTGCAACAAAATTCAGCCCATAAGAGCCCGCACTGATAGATATAAGAATAGCACCATCCCATCTATTGTTAAAATAATAAACAACTCCTGATTTATGTACTGTACAGCCCTGTAAATGTAGTCAACGCATATCATTATGTCTAAATCAAATGTAAGTTTGTATATTTTCAGCCACTGGCTGCAACTCTATTAATAAACCGTTTATTATTTTTATTATTATTATTATTATCATACAGACAAACCTTCCTCACACAGACAAACGTTCCTTACACTGACAAACGCTCCTCACACAGACAAACATTCCTCACACAGACAAACGTTCCTCACACAGACAAACGTTCCTCACCCAGACAAACGTTCCTCACACAGACAAACGTTCCTCACACAAACAAACGTTCCTCACATTGACAAACGTTCTTCACACAGACAAACGTTCCTCACACAGACAAACGTTCCTCACATAGACAAACGTTCCTCACTCAGACAAGCGTTCCTCACACAGACAAACGTTCCTCATACAGACAAACGTTCTTCAGTCAGGTCAGGGAAGGAAGGACGGAGGTACACACACGGCCCCTCAGAGAACTACCTGTACCGCCTACCTGATCTCAGACGTGAAGTTAATTATAAATGGAACATCTAAAATAACACATAAATAAACAGTAGCCGCAAGAACGTGATGAAAACAAGAGCATTAATAAAGAAAAATGAGAAATAAAATAACATCACAATTTAAAAAATCACAAAAATAACATGACAATATGGGAAAGTATTACAAAAATAATATGACAACATGAAAAAATAACAAAATTAAATTCACAACATCAAAAAATTAAAAAAATAACATCACACTGTGGGAAGTTAACAAAAATAACACCAAAAGAAATAACAAAAATAACATCACACTCTGGGAAGTTAACAAAATTTACACCAAAAGAAATAAAAAAAAAATAACATCGCAACATAATAACGCTAACAAAGCTAGCAAAGCTAACCCATATATCACAAAGGAACATAAATTTGTTAAAGAAATGAATTAAAAATTTCCCAATGTTAACCGCCCCCCCCCCCAAAAAAAAACATGAAAAATATCGGGGTCAGACAATTAATAGACAATTATAACTACTGAGAACTTGTTACCAGTGTTTGGTATGATTCATAATTTAAGCATGAAAGACATCTTATTATGGCACACAGTTGATAACGTTGCATTGATAAAGAGAGATCACTAAGAAAATCAACACGAAAATAATAGTAAAGCTGCGTTAGTTACAAAAGTTCGGTGATAATAAGAACATTTCTCTGCCTGTCTTTTCTTCCGTCCGTCCGTCCGTCCGTCCGTCCGTCTGTTTGTCCGTGGCTCAACAAAGGTGCCAACAGTGGAAAGTAGTAGCAGCAGTAGTGTTGTCTCGGCCCTTTTGTAAACAAATATACAACACTCATGGTTCTCTAAAGGCCTCCACCCCTCCCATCCTTCCCTCCTACCCTCCTCCCCTCCACCCCTCCTCCTCTCCACCCCTCCACCCCTCCACCCTCTCCTTCACCCCATAGGCCTACTGGCATTCCCTTTATGTCGGCGGCCTACAAGACACACGAACAAAAAAAGTGACTTGGAATAAAAGTTTTTAACTCCTTGGTGTAGATTTATGGCATTCTTCAGCGCTTTGAGTTCTAAGGGAGGCGGGGAAAATGTAACACATTTTTATCCAGGCGCTGAAGATACGAATGTGTGTGTGTGTGTGTGTGTGTGTGTGTGTGTGTGTGTGATTATTGTGTTTTGGGGAAAAGGTTGGAGTGCAGATACTCTCTCTCGTCATATCTTTGCCAGTCACTTCTCTCTTATTTCTCTCTCTCTCTCTCTCTTCCCGGTTTACCTCCCGCCTCTCCTCATCCCTCTCTTCCTCCCTTCCCGGTTTACCTCCCGCCTCTCCTCGCCCCTCTCTTCCTTCCCGGTTTACCTCCCGCCTCTCCTCGCCCCTCTCTTCCTTCCCGGTTTACCTCCCGTCTCTCCTCACCCCTCTCTTCCTCCCTTCCCGGTTTACCTCCCGCCTCTCCTCGCCCCTCTCTTCCCCCCTTCCCGGTTTACCTCCCGTCTCTCCTCGCCCCTCTCTTCCTTCCCGGTTTACCTCCCGTCTCTCCTCGCCCCTCTCTTCCTTCCCGGTTTACCTCCCGTCTCTCCTCACCCCTCTCTTCCTCCCTTCCCGGTTTACCTCCCGTCTCTCCTCACCCCTCTCTTCCTCCCTTCCCGGTTTACCTCCCGCCTCTCCTCATCCCTCTCTTCCTCCCTTCCCGGTTTACCTCCCGTCTCTCCTCACCCTTCTCTTCCTTCCTTCCCGGTTTACCTCCCGCCTCTCCTCATCCCTCTCTTCCTCCCTTCCCGGTTTACCTCCCGCCTCTCCTCACCCTTCTCTTCCTTCCTTCCCGGTTTACCTCCCGTCTCTCCTCACCCCTCTCTTCCTTCCCGGTTTACCTCCCGCCTCCTCACCCTCTCTTCCTTCCCGGTTTACCTCCCGCCTCTCCTCACCCTTCTCTTCCTTCCTTCCCGGTTTACCTCCCGCCTCTCCTCACCCTCTCTTCCTTCCCGGTTTACCTCCCGCCTCTCCTCACCCTTCTCTTCCTTCCTTCCCGGTTTACCTCCCGTCTCCCTCCTCTCCTCCCGTTACTCCCGCTTCCTCTTCCTTCCTTCCCGGTTTACCTCCCGCCTCTCCTCACCCTTCTCTTCCTTCCTTCCCGGTTTACCTCCCGCCTCTCCTCATCCCTCTCTTCCTTCCTTCCCGGTTTACCTCCCGTCTCTCCTCACCCCTCTCTTCCTTCCCGGTTTACCTCCCGTCTCTCCTCACCCCTCTCTTCCTTCCCGGTTTACCTCCCGTCTCTCCTCACCCCTCTCTTCCTTCCCGGTTTACCTCCCGCCTCTCCTCACCCTCTCTTCCTTCCTTCCCGGTTTACCTCCCGCCTCTCCTCACCCTCTCTTCCTTCCTTCCCGGTTTACCTCCCGTCTCTCCTCACCCCTCTCTTCCTTCCCGGTTTACCTCCCGTCTCTCCTCACCCCTCTCTTCCTTCCCGGTTTACCTCCCGCCTCTCCTCACCCCTCTCTTCCTTCCCGGTTTACCTCCCGTCTCTCCTCACCCCTCTCTTCCTTCCCGGTTTACCTCCCGTCTCTCCTCACCCCTCTCTTCCTTCCCGGTTTACCTCCCGTCTCTCCTCACCCCTCTCTTCCTTCCCGGTTTACCTCCCGTCTCTCCTCACCCCTTCTCTTCCTTCCTTCCCGGTTTACCTCCCGTCTCTCCTCACCCCTCTCTTCCTTCCTTCCCGGTTTACCTCCCGCCTCTCCTCACCCCTCTCTTCCTTCCCGGTTTACCTCCCGTCTCTCCTCACCCCTCTCTTCCTTCCCGGTTTACCTCCCGTCTCTCCTCACCCCTCTCTTCCTTCCCGGTTTACCTCCCGTCTCTCCTCACCCCTTCTCTCTTCCTTCCCGGTTTACCTCCCGTCTCTCCTCACCCCTCTCTTCCTTCCCGGTTTACCTCCCGTCTCTCCTCACCCCTCTCTTCCTTCCCGGTTTACCTCCCGTCTCTCCTCACCCCTCTCTTCCTTCCCGGTTTACCTCCCGTCTCTCCTCACCCCTCTCTTCCTTCCCGGTTTACCTCCCGTCTCTCCTCACCCCTCTCTTCCTTCCCGGTTTACCTCCCGTCTCTCCTCACCCCTCTCTTCCTTCCCGGTTTACCTCCCGCCTCTCCTCACCCCTCTCTTCCTTCCCGGTTTACCTCCCGTCTCTCCTCACCCCTCTCTTCCTTCCCGGTTTACCTCCCGTCTCTCCTCACCCCTCTCTTCCTTCCCGGTTTACCTCCCGTCTCTCCTCACCCCTCTCTTCCTTCCCGGTTTACCTCCCGTCTCTCCTCACCCCTCTCTTCCTTCCCGGTTTACCTCCCGTCTCTCCTCACCCCTCTCTTCCTTCCCGGTTTACCTCCCGTCTCTCCTCACCCCTCTCTTCCTTCCCGGTTTACCTCCCGTCTCTCCTCACCCCTCTCTTCCTTCCCGGTTTACCTCCCGTCTCTCCTCACCCCTCTCTTCCTTCCCGGTTTACCTCCCGTCTCTCCTCACCCCTCTCTTCCTTCCCGGTTTACCTCCCGTCTCTCCTCACCCCTCTCTTCCTTCCCGGTTTACCTCCCGTCTCTCCTCACCCCTCTCTTCCTTCCCGGTTTACCTCCCGTCTCTCCTCACCCCTCTCTTCCTTCCCGGTTTACCTCCCGTCTCTCCTCACCCCTCTCTTCCTTCCCGGTTTACCTCCCGTCTCTCCTCACCCCTCTCTTCCTTCCCGGTTTACCTCCCGTCTCTCCTCACCCCTCTCTTCCTTCCCGGTTTACCTCCCGTCTCTCCTCACCCTCTCTTCCTTCCCGGTTTACCTCCCGTCTCTCCTCACCCCTCTCTTCCTTCCCGGTTTACCTCCCGTCTCTCCTCACCCCTCTCTTCCTTCCCGGTTTACCTCCCGTCTCTCCTCACCCCTCTCTTCCTTCCCGGTTTACCTCCCGTCTCTCCTCACCCCTCTCTTCCTTCCCGGTTTACCTCCCGTCTCTCCTCACCCCTCTCTTCCTTCCCGGTTTACCTCCCGTCTCTCCTCACCCCTCTCTTCCTTCCCGGTTTACCTCCCGTCTCTCCTCACCCCTCTCTTCCTTCCCGGTTTACCTCCCGTCTCTCCTCGCCCCTCTCTTCCTTCCCGGTTTACCTCCCGTCTCTCCTCACCCCTCTCTTCCTTCCCGGTTTACCTCCCGTCTCTCCTCACCCCTCTCTTCCTTCCCGGTTTACCTCCCGTCTCTCCTCACCCCTCTCTTCCTTCCCGGTTTACCTCCCGTCTCTCCTCACCCCTCTCTTCCTTCCCGGTTTACCTCCCGCCTCTCCTCGCCCCTCTCTTCCTTCCCGGTTTACCTCCCGTCTCTCCTCACCCCTCTCTTCCTTCCCGGTTTACCTCCCGTCTCTCCTCACCCCTCTCTTCCTTCCCGGTTTACCTCCCGTCTCTCCTCACCCCTCTCTTCCTTCCCGGTTTACCTCCCGTCTCTCCTCACCCCTCTCTTCCTTCCCGGTTTACCTCCCGCCTCTCCTCGCCCCTCTCTTCCTTCCCGGTTTACCTCCCGTCTCTCCTCACCCCTCTCTTCCTTCCCGGTTTACCTCCCGTCTCTCCTCACCCCTCTCTTCCTTCCCGGTTTACCTCCCGTCTCTCCTCACCCCTCTCTTCCTTCCCGGTTTACCTCCCGTCTCTCCTCGCCCCTCTCTTCCTTCCCGGTTTACCTCCCGTCTCTCCTCACCCCTCTCTTCCTTCCTTCCCGGTTTACCTCCCGTCTCTCCTCGCCCCTCTCTTCCTTCCCGGTTTACCTCCCGTCTCCCCACACTCCTTCTTTTGATTTGTTTTAAATTTTTCCTCGGACAGCAGCTAGTTTATTGTGCACCCCATACTCTCCCTTGGTCATAAAGGGTGTATATCAGACCCCAGTGGTCAGGATATTGCGGCATTGAGAATTACAGAGTATTCCCAGTACATTATTTGTTTAACTCGGTACATAGAAGTTTACTTAGCTACTAAATGCGAAATGTGGATACAACTTTAGTATATCAGGTATCTTGCCATCTTTGATTAAGTGCTGTGCCATTGCATATACAGTGTATTTGGACCTGTCCCTAAAAGGTTTTATTTTGTCACAGTCTAAGACCTGAGGGGCATACTGCCAGAGGTATTGTACTTATATCCTATCCTTAGTCTAGCGGTTACGACATCTTGTAATATAGTGATCTTGTTTCTTGGTCCATATACATGTTTTACTTGATACATCTCATCAGGGTAAACAATGGATTGAATATTGCCTGTTTGCTCTTGTCAGCTTCCTTCGAATTCATCAACATGTTCTTTCCTAATTGCAGGTTTTACGGTTGTATTAGACAGTCCTATTCATCATTGTCATTGTTGGACGCGAGTTTAGCTAAGGCATCAACTCGCTCACACTATTGATGCTTATGTGAGAGGGGATCCACCAGAGCTTGATCCTAATACTCCTGTCAACAAGGCACATATTTATGTGTCTGGCTTCAGAAACAAGCGGGTGACAATCTGAGGATAAAATGCATTGCATCAGTAATGCTGAGACTGTCAAGTTTCATAGCTGTGAGTATGAAAATAGTTCAGTTTGTAGAGTGGATGCCCAGATACTAATTCTAGCTCTTTTCTCTATTACATTACCGTTAGGTTGAGTCACAATGACAGCACTTCCAGCTCTCCCACAGGCATTGTTAAGAGAGCCGTCAGTGTAGATGGTCTGTGTGACGCTATTTTCAGTCTTTAGGTTATGTACTGTATGTATTCAAGAGCGCTCAATTTGGCAATGTGTTGGGAATAAGGATTATGTGTGGTCAGTCGTTAAGGCGGATATGCGAGTGTTGTGATGTTGAAGGGAACTGTCCGCCAGGGTGGCAGGAAGCGCTGCTGTGTATCAGCTTTGTACTGATAATCTTGTTCTAATATCGTCATATGTGTAGCAGTAGTTTGGATCCATTTACATTCACCAGTCCCATGACTCATATATTCTAGAATTTTAAAGACACAATGTTCTGAGGATCACCACGCAAAAGCCTAGGGCTATCATGAAGTTCACTTCAATTATTCCATCTTTGACACGTGGTATTCCCAGTTCTTTCTCATATTAAGAACTTTAGTGCTCATGGGACAGCCTAGGATAATTCTGAGGGATTTATTTTGCATTTTTCATGTTTGTCAATGCCTTTCCTGTCACGAAGGACCACAGTCCTGGTTGGCGGGTTAACTGTTGTATGACAGGTGAGGTGCAGGGTATATAGACACCAATATACGAGTATTTAAAAGAGTAGACATAGTGAATGGTGTTGTTTCCTGTCTTTAGCCTTGATGATCTGCGTTTGCGATTGCCAGCTTGTTGGTTGAATACTTTAGTTTTCTCAACGGAGATTAGACCAAGGTTCTCACAGGCTGACTGTACAAAAAAAAATAACATGGTTCAGGCTAGTTTGCAAGTCATCTGCATAGCTAATAGTAATATTGCTAGGGCTGTCTGGGATTGACTTTAATGATGCATTCATAGGAATATTGAACAAAGTAGGACTGAGTACTCCACCTTGGGGGGTGCCAAGTCGCATATCTTTGACTTCACTGTTGTAACCCTGAAACAGTGCAGCAGCTCTTCTGTTAGTGAGGTAACCACTTATCCAGTGTAGCAACCTACCTCCTATAGTTCGTATAATATAAGTTGCCTCTTGGCAATATCAAATGCAGCTTGTAGGTCAAGAAATGTGGTGTATCTGTGTCTTTCATCCCCATATGCAGTGAAGAGTGTAGTGATGAAATTGAGTGAGGCCATTTATGGTAGGGGATATGTGCTCTCTGTTCTACTGTAGATAAGAGTCTGCCAAGAACCATCCCCTCAAAGGTTTTACACAGGTTAGTGATATGGGACGAAAGGCATCAGGCTGTCCCGACTTGAGGTATTGGTACAATACTGTTGGTACAATGTTAATAATGGATTACCTGGCCCTCTGTGAGTCTCTACCTCCCTTCCCGGTTCACCTCCCGTCTCTCCTCACCCTTCTCTCCCTCTCTTCCCGGTTCATCTCCCGTCTCTCCTCACCCCTCTTTTTTCGACCCGTTTCATCTCCCACCTCATTTCATCTCTCTCTCTCTCTCTCTCTCTCTCTCTCTCTCTCTCTCTCTCTCTCTCTCTCCTTATCGCCCTGTTTCCATCATCACGCTGAAAGAGAAAGAGACAGAATGAAGCAAAGAAACAATTAAAGAAAGAAAAAGATGCAGAGACAAAAAGGAGAGAGGAAGAAGGAAACGAAGAAAGATATGGAGAGAGAGAGAGAGAGAGAGAGAGAGAGAGAGAGAGAGAGAGAGAGAGAGAGAGAGAGAGAGAGAGAGAGAGAAATAAGAAATAAGAAATAAGAAAAATAAGAAGAGAGAGAGAAAGAAAAATAAGAAGCGAGAGAAAGAGGAGGAGAGAGAGAAAAGAGCTATCTCCTTTCTACCCTTCATTTCACGGGGAAATTTATACTCCTCGCACCATTTCCTCACTGGGCCATTCTTTTTGTCAAAACTACCACACCCTCTCCCTCTCGGTAATGAAGGCCAGCTAGAAGGGGTTATGTGCCATTTCGTTTAAGTACACCCACTAGACACTCCACCCCGGGAATATGGTTCTTAGTGGGGTGAGGTGGGTTAGCACTATGCTGTCTGTGTGTGGGGATGTTTCCTTCAGACTGGGTTTTCTTGCTCTATACTTAAGGGTTTGTGTCTGTGTTGTGGTTTAAAGGGTCTGTGTCTGTTGTGGTTTAAAGGGTTTGTGTCTGTTGTGGTTTAAAGGGTTTGTGTCTGTTGTGGTTTAAAGGGTTTGTGTCTGTGTTGTGGTTTAAAGGGTCTATGTCTGTTGTGGTTTAAATGGTCTGTGTCTCTGTTGTGGTTTAAAGGGTTTGTGTCTATTGTGGCTTAAAGGGTCTGTGTCTATTGTGGTTTAAAGGGTCTGTGTCTGTGTTGTGGTTTAAGGGGTTTGTATCTGTTGTGGTTTAAAGGGGTTGTGTCTATTGTGGTTTAAAGGGTTTGTGTCTCTGTTGTGGTTTAAGAGAGTTTGTGTCTGTGTTGTGGTTTAAAGGGTTTGTGTCTGTGTTGTGGTTTAAAGGGTTTGTGTCTGTGTTGTGGTTTAAAGGGTTTGTGTCTGTATTGTGGTTTAAAGGGTTTGTGTCTGTTGTGGCTTAAAAGGTTTGTGTCTCTGTTGTGGCTTAAAGGCTTTGTGTCTGTGTTGTGGTTTAAAGGGTTTGTGTCTGTTGTGGCTTAAAGGGTTTGTGTGTTGTGGTTTAATGGGTTTTTGTCTGTTGTAGTTTAAAGGGTTTGTGTCTGTTGTGGTTTAAAGGGTTTGTGTTTGTTGTGGTTTAAAGGGTTTGTGTCTGTTGTGGTTCAAATGGTTTGTGTCTGTTGTGGTTTAAAGGGTTTGTGTCTGTTGTAGTTTAAAGGGTTTGTGTCTCTTGTAGTTTAAAGGGTTTGTGTCTGTTGTGGTTTAAAGGGTTTGTGTCTGTTGTGGTTTAAAGTGTTTGTGTCTGTTGTGGTTTAAAGTGTTTGTGTCTGTTGTGGTATAAAAGGTTTGTGTCTGTTGTGGTCTAAAGGGTTTGTGTCTGTTGTGGCTTAAAGGGTTTGTATGTTGTGGTTTAAAGGGTTTGTGTGTTGTGGTTTAATGGGGTTGTGTCTCTTGTAGTTTAAAGGGTTTGTGTCTGTTGTGGTTTAAAGGGTTTGTATGTTGTGGTTTAAAGGGTTTGTGTCTGTTGTGGTTTAAAGTGTTTGTGTCTGTTGTGGTATAAAAGGTTTGTATCTGTTGTGGTTTAAAGGGTTTGTGTCTGTTGTGGTTTAAAGGGTTTGTGTCTGTTGTGGCTTAAAAGGTTTGTGTCTGTTGTGGTTTAAAGGGTTTGTGTTTTAGCTGGTAAGAGGATTTTTCGTTCTGTGTGTTATTCCAGTATGTATGTATGTATGTATGTATGTATGTATGTATGTACGTATGTATGTATGTATTCTATTTTATCGGCATTCCTCAAAACAAATTGTGATATTTTTTAAAGGATGGGTCATATGAAACTGAGAAACATTTTAATATCTGAGAAATTACAGAAAAATATTATACCTGTATATTGGATATTTGGGATGCCAGAAATGATATATTTGACTGTCCAACTTTTCCATCCGGTTTTTGTCGTCCTGTTTGAAGCATTACTGTCGGTATGAGAGGCTTACTCGAGCTAGTGAAAACAATTTTATTTATGTAAAATCAATTATTCGGGAGTTTCTCTGTGTTTGATTTAGTTGCAACAATAAACTCAGGTTTGAATCAATGTTTACAAAGGGATATAACAGCGCGCCTAATTTATGCATAATTAGTTGCCAATTTTCCTTATTATTTCTCTATAATTATTTCAGGTTTTTTGTTAATGAGTAAAATAAAAAGTAATTTTTTTCTCATGAATAGAAAATCCATTTTCCTCTATATTCCAGAGTGGCTGAAACCAAAAGCCAGTACAAACAACCTTCTTCCGCAGTCACGCAGTTAATCATTCACTTCTATTGTATTCAAAACTGAACACAAATCCTAACACGACCTATCAGCATTACTTTCTTCCTCTGACACCACATGACTCATAGCTCTCATAAGAACATAAGAACATAAGAATGGAGGAAACTGCCGCGGGCCTATTGGTCAATACTGGGCAGTCCCATTTACACCCAACCCCTATCGCTCATATATCCATCCAACCTATAATTTTGAAGATAATCAGAGCATTCGAGTTAACGATGATCTTTGGTAACTTGTTCCACCCATCCACTAATCAATTTGGCGCTCACCGATGCTTAAATACCGTTAAATCAGTTCACGAAACGATAATGTTAGTTTGATGGAACTGTCTGGATATTCAATAGAAATAAAACATAAATGTCTTGACAGCTTTGTTTGAAAGTGAATCCTATCTCTTCCAAAAAATTATCTGCTAATTTCAGTTTTCTTTTCTTCTTGTTATGTCAATCCTCTTCTATCGCTTTCTACACCCCCTCCACCACACACACATATAACAAGACGCAACACGTCCTAATAAATTATATATAGCGTTAAACGCTTCACAAAACACCCAAAAAACGAAACACAATCTTTATTTAACACCTCAACAACACGGTAAACTTGACTACACAATCCGACACATTTAAGACGCCGCCTTATTTACGCGTCAGGTTGGGGAGAAAACATCTAAGGGGATGTATGTCAAGACTAGGAAGGAATTAACTCTCTGATCCCATAACTTTCAAAATAAGTACAGTATTATTAAATGGTTCTCGTAACTTAGGGGGAAAGGGGGAAGGAGTACTATGTAAGGGGGAGAAGGGGTTTTTGCGGGTGTAAGAGAAGGGAAAGATGGGGGAGGGGAAGAGGTAAGGCAACGGGGGAAGGGGAGGAGATGTTTTTTCGGGGGTAAATGAGAAGAAGGAGGAAGGGGGAAGGAGAGAGGATGAATAAAGAAAGGGAAGATATTTCATAGGGAGGTAACAGAGGGGTAGAGGAGGGTGTAATTTTGTAGGAGATATAAAAGAAGGGAAGGGGATGCGGGAAGGAAGAGGGGGGAGGGGGGTTCTTTTACAGGGGTTAACAGAAGGGGAAAGGAAGAGAGTTACATCTGTGACGCTTACGGCCTCCTGGTGTACAAAGTGGGTAATATTGAGATAGGTAAGAGTGAGGTATGGTGAGTGATGCTCATTTGCTTATGTATACATAGGGTGTGTATTTTTATATGTATGTATGAGTAGTTGTGTGTGTATGTGTGGTAGAATGTATGAACACAGAAACATATATATGTGTGTATTTTCATCTGCATACATACATACATACATACATACACACATACTGCACACATAAGTGCATCTAGTCATCTATCCACTGAAACACAACACACAAAATACAATAATAATGGTTTCCCCTCGTGTAACGAGGATGGACGTCCCAAGGGCCACCTAGGCGTGAATTTGTTTAAGGTTTAGAAGCTGTCGCCAACACAACAACCACACTCTGAGTTAACGAGCTGCAGGACCCAGTGTCAAGGAATAGTTCGAAAAGACCGGACAACTCGCCAACTGCACTGGCTAACCATTACCCCAGAACACGACCTTTTAGTCGATTAACATCCAGGTTCCAATTACTGCTGGGCAGACAGAGGCAAATGGCGAAAAGAAACTTGCCCATAATTCACTCTGCCCAGGGATCAAACCCGGGTCTGCTCGCTTGCGAGGCGAGCATGCTGACCATTACACCACAGGTCGCCACACACACACACACACACACACACACACACACAGCACCACCTGAGACTCGTAACTTCCCCGATTTTCCGGGACACATTACTTCTTGTAGATGTGTTATCTGTGTCACGGCTGGCTGAGGGAAGACTCACGGCTGGCTGAGGGAAGACTCACGGCTGGCTGAGGGAAGACTCACGGCTGGCTGAGGGGAGACTCACGGCTGGCTAAGGGAAGACTCACGGCTGGCTGAGGGAAGACTCACGGCTGGCTGAGGGAAGACTCACGGCCGGCTGAGGGAAGACTCACGGCTGGCTGAGGGGAGACTCACGGCTGGCTGAGGGAAGACTCACGGCCGGCTGAGGGAAGACTCACGGCTGGCTGAGGAGAGACTCACGGCTGGCTGAGGGGAGACTCACGGCTGGCTGAGGGAAGACTCACGGCTGGCTGAGGGAAGACTCACGGCTGGCTGAGGGAAGACTCACGGCTGGCTGAGGGGAGACTCACGGCTGGCTGAGGGAAGACTCACGGCTGGCTAAGGGAAGACTCACGGCTGGCTGAGGGGAGACTCACGGCTGGCTGAGGGAAGACTCACGGCTGGCTGAGGGAAGACTCACGGCTGGCTGAGGGGAGACTCACGGCCGGCTGAGGGGAGACTCACGGCCGGCTGAGGGGAGACTCACGGCCGGCTGAGGGGAGACTCACGGCTGGCTAAGGGGAGACTCACGGCTGGCTGAGGGAAGACTCACGGCTGGCTGAGGGAAGACTCACGGCTGGCTGAGGGGAGACTCACGGCTGGCTGAGGGGAGACTCACGGCTGGCTGAGGGAAGACTCACGGCTGGCTGAGGGGAGACTCACGGCCGGCTGAGGGGAGACTCACGGCTGGCTGAGGGAAGACTCACGGCCGGCTGAGGGGAGACTCACGGCTGGCTGAGGGGAGACTCACGGCCGGCTGAGGGGAGACTCACGGCTGGCTGAGGGAAGACTCACGGCCGGCTGAGGGGAGACTCACGGCCGGCTGAGGGAAGACTCACGGCCGGCTGAGGGAAGACTCACGGCTGGCTGAGGGGAGACTCACGGCCGGCTGAGGGGAGACTCACGGCTGGCTGAGGGGAGACTCACGGCCGGCTGAGGGGAGACTCACGGCTGGCTGAGGGGAGACTCACGGCTGGCTGAGGGGAGACTCACGGCTGGCTGAGGGAAGACTCACGGCTGGCTGAGGGGAGACTCACGGCTGGCTGAGGGGAGACTCACGGCTGGCTGAGGGAAGACTCACGGCTGGCTGAGGGGAGACTCACGGCTGGCTGAGGGGAGACTCACGGCTGGCTGAGGGAAGACTCACGGCCGGCTGAGGGGAGACTCACGGCCGGCTGAGGGGAGACTCACGGCTGGCTGAGGGGAGACTCACGGCCGGCTGAGGGGAGACTCACGGCTGGCTGAGGGAAGACTCACGGCCGGCTGAGGGGAGACTCACGGCCGGCTGAGGGAAGACTCACGGCTGGCTGAGGGGAGACTCACGGCCGGCTGAGGGGAGACTCGCGGCTGGTTGAGGGGAGACTCACGGCTGGCTGAGGGGAGACTCACGGCTGGCTGAGGGAAATCTCACGGCTGGCTGAGGGGAGACTCACGGCTGGCTGAGGGAAGACTCACGGCTGGCTAAGGGAAGACTCACGGCTGGCTGAGGGGAGACTCACGGCTGGCTGAGGGAAGACTCACGGCTGGCTGAGGGGAGACTCACGGCTGGCTGAGGGGAGACTCACGGCTGGCTAAGGGAAGACTCACGGCTGGATGAGGGGAGATTCATGACTGGATGAGAGGAGACTCGTAACTGACTGAGGGGAGACTCGTGACTGGCTGAGGGGAGACTCTGTTGCTCAGTCTATCCGTCTGGTGGTCCTGGTGCAACAACCGACGGGCCAGCACCACAGGCCACACATACAGTGAACACGAGAAATAGCAAGTATTTCCTTTTAACCTCAAACTTTATGTGCCAACCTCATCAACCTCAACAACCTTATCAACCTTAACAACCTCACCAACCTCACCAACCTCACCAACCTCACCAACCTCGCCAACCTCAACAACCTCACCAACTCATCAACCGTAACAACCTTACCAACCTCAACAACCTCGCCAACCTCAACAACCTCACCAACCTCGTCAACCTCATAAGCTTACCAACCTCACCAACCTTACCAACCTCAACAACCTCGCCAACCTCAACAACCTCGCCAACCTCAACAACCTCACCAACCTCGTCAACCTCATAAGCTTACCAACCTCACCAACCTCGCCAACCTCAACAACCTCACCAACCTCACCAACCTCAACAACCTCACTAACCTCAACAGCCTCACGAGGGTCACGAAGTTATGTGTTATGGCATGGTTTGGGCAACAGTCATCCTTTAAATACACCAGAGGATTTTTGTATAGTTAATACAGTATGTCAGTACAGGCGTTACACAGACGTATATAACAACTGTCTTGTGCTCAGAAATTATGGGTCGTCTTGAGGTGGCGGTGTGATCGTCGGGTAACACGTATGGAGCTTGAATTATCATGAAAACATTAAATATTACACTGTCTTAGATTGTGTTAGGATACAATTTGTGAAATGGATTCTCGTATGTTGATCCCTTCCCCCTAACCTCTCCCGCTCGAACAGATGTCATACTGCATCTAACGTACTTCCAAATGTTCGGTCGTAAAGTCGGCTGCCACATTGATGTTAAAATTGCACTAAGACTTTATCCATCTTTGATAAATTCGTTTATCCTTCAATTGTTTGGTGAAAAAACAACAACTAACAAACGAATCAGTGATTTAACTCGCAAAGATTCTGTACGATAATTTATCTTCCAACGAATTCAGTTAATGTCATTTTACTCTTCTTTATTTATTTTTTGGTTGCATTATCATAAGTATTTTAGTAAGATACTTTCTGGCACATTCAATTACGATAAAATATTAACCTTTGAGAAGTAGTGTCTCCGTATTGACACCACCCAACATCCATACACGCAGAAGGAAACATGGTGGGGTAGAGTGTCAGTGTATTTTTCAACGCCATATTAATAACCAACTTTGTGCCGTACAGATGTCAAGAATCAGTTTAGTGCGTTTTGACATTACAAGTAATAAGTAAATGCTCGTCGTAAGAGCCTTTGAAAATCCAACCTTTCTGTCGCTTTTCTCTGGTCCGGGGAGAATATGAGGAGGAGGTGAAATATTAGAAGATAAGGAGGAGGGGAGGAGGATAAGAGGGAGGGAAGGAGAGACAGCGAGAGATGGAACACCCAGATAATTGGCTGCTAAGAGACGGGGGGAGGAGGAGGAGGAGACTGCCAGGACGAGAGGGAGACACTGGTGGTGAGGGAGTGTTGGAGGTGAGGGAGTGTTGGAGATGGGGGAGTAATTGTGGAGAGTAGAGAGTGGTGGAGGGTAGGGAGTGGTGGCGGGAACAAACTTTAGAGGGTATGGGGAGGTGGAGAGAACAAACTGTGGAGGGTAGAAAGTGGTGGAGGGAACCAACTGTGGAGGGTAGGGAGAGGTGGAGGGAACAAACTGTGGGGGGTAAGGAGAGGTGGAGGGAACAAACCGTGGAGGGTAGGGAGTGGTGGATGGAACAAACTGTGGAGGGTAAGGAGAGGTGGATGGAACAAACCGTGGAGGGTGGGGAGTGGTGGAGGGAACAAACTGTGGAGGGTAAGGAGAGGTGGATGGAACAAACCGTGGAGGGTAGGGAGTGGTGGATGGAACAAACTGTGGAGGGTAGTAAGTGGTGGGGGGTAGGGAGAGGTGGAGGGTAGTAAGTGGTGGAGGGAGCAAACTGTGGAGGGTAGGGAGTGGTGGAGGAAACAAACTGTGGAGGGTAGTAAGTGGTGGAGGGAACAAACTGTGGAGGGTAGTGAGTGGTGGAGGGAACAAACTGTGGGGTAGGAAGTGGTGGATGGAACAAACTGTGGAGGGTAGTGAGTGGTGGAGGGTAGGGAGAGGTGGAGGGGACAAACTGTGGAGGGTAGGGAGTGGTGGAGGAACAAACTGTGGAGGGTAGTGAGAGGTGGAGGGAACAAACCGTGGAGGGTAGGGAGTGGTGGATGGAACAAACTGCGGAGGGTTGTAAGTGGTGGGGGGTAGGGAGAGGTGGAGGGTAGTAAGTGGTGGAGGGAACAAACTGTGAAGGGTAGTGAGTGGTGGATGGAACAAACTGTGGAGGGTAGGAAGTGGTGGATGGAACAAACTGTGGAGGGTAGTGAGTGGTGGAGGGTAGGGAGAGGTGGAGGGAACAAACTGTGGAGGGTAGGGAGTGGTGGAGGAACAAACTGTGGAGGGTAGTGAGAGGTGGAGGGAACAAACTGTGGAGGGTAGTGAGAGGTGGAGGGAACAAACTGTGGAGGGTAGGGAGTGGTGAAGGAGCAAACTGTGGAGGGTAGTGAGTGGTGGAGGGAACAAAATGCGGGGGGTAGAAAGGAGAAGAAAATTAAATGTTATAAAACTCCTTGAGTGGATCAGGTGATAGACAGACAGACAGACACACAGGTAGACAGATAAGAGAGAGAGAGAGAGAGAGAGAGAGAGAGAGAGAGAGAGAGAGAGAGAGAGAGAGAGATGCAAACTATTGGATAAAGGTAAATTGATGTAATAAACATCGTTAGTGTAATATTGTCAGGTAAAATGAAGGAGGTAAGTCAGGTCGAGTGTAAATATTGGTTAGCACTTTTAAAGGTGAACCTAACCTGACCTAACCTAACTAAACCTAACCTAACCTATTTTAACCAAACTTAACCAAACCCTCAAGACAGCCTTAGGTAGTTTAATCATTAGGTTAGAAAAACTTCACGCCAAAAAGGAAGGGTTACTGGACACACACACACACACACACACACACACACACACACACACACACACCATTAACCTCCCTCACGGTCAGTCTCACGCTCGCTCATCCCGGGTCGTGCCTCACTCATCAACGTCATCCTCATTATTGTGACTTAAACCACTTAACTGAGTGTGAGGGGGACCTGTGAGGGGGGTATGAGAGGGGGGTATGCAGGGGGGGTGTGAGTGGGAGGCGTGTGTGGGGGCGTGTTAGGGGGGGCGTGTAAGTGGGGGCGTGTGAGAGGTGGTATGTGAAGGGGGCGGGAGAAGGGGCATGTGAGGGGGGCATGTGACAAGGGGCGTGTGAGAGGGGTCGTGTGAGGGGAACTGTGAGTGTGAGGGGAACGTGTGGGGGTAACTATTGGGGTGGCTGTGAGGTGCACTTATAAAGGAACTGTTAAAGGGTTGTATTATGGGTTTGTGTTACGGGTTATGTAAGAGGGTCGGAGGGGATCTGTTGGGGGTCGGAGGGGGTCGTGTTGGGGGGTCGGAGGGGGTCGTGTTGGGGGGTCGGAGGGGGTCGTGTTGGGGGTTCGAAGGGGCGTCGTATTAGAGCAGGAGTTCTCAACCAGGGGGTAATTCAGGTTTTCAGGGGGGGGGGGGGGGAACTGATTCGGGAGCAAGAGATATGTTCGATGAGAAATCAATCACAGAATTTTGGCCCTTGATGTGCGATTCCTACCCAAAAGTGGCAGAAAGAGCTATCCGTGCATTGCTTCCGTTTGTGTCGACATATCTTTGTGAGTCAGGCTTTTCAACTCTGTTGCAAATTAAAACGAAGCAACGTAATAGATTAGAGGTAGAAAATGACCTGCGTTGTGCCCTTTCAAGCACTCCTCCGCGTATCCCAGAATTGGCGAAGAAAAACAATCACAGGTTTCTCATTGACTGTAATCTTCATCTGAATAAAATTAATTACAAATTTACAATATCCTGGTATTCTATTGAACTTTTTGTTTATTGCATTATGCTTCAGTTTGGTCTGTTAAGTAATTCATTATAAATATAAAAAAACAATTTTACTTTTATTCAAGTTTTATAAATCCATCAACATTTTCAATTGGCATTTAATTTGTAAAACTCCACTATAAAAATAATCCATGTAAAATTGTAAATGTATATGTACTAATATGGAAAAAATAAAGGATATTCAGTATTATATGCATATTATTTGGAATGCACTTTTTGAGGCAGACAATCTTGGAAAGGAGGGGGGAATGACATTCTGACATATGGTGAAAGGGGTGCACCACCACCAACATTAACACCACCACCAAAATCACCATCACTACCACCATCAAAACCCTCAACCACCACCAACAACATCACAACCACCACCATCATCACCACCACCACCACCATCATCACCTCCAACACCACCATCTATACATCATCATTACCACTATCGCCACCATCCAGAGGCCTTCCATCACACACACACAGGCGTACCTTTATCCCTGTAGTAGGGTCAATATCACCTCACGTTACCCTCGGGATCTTGAGCCTCAGTAAGGATTCGGACATATAATATAATTATAACCTCGGCAATAATTTCTATAATTATGGAGAATATTGCCCCAAGTTTTATAAGTGTATAACAATGTTTATTATGGGATGAATATAAGAACACTGGACACCATCACCTTAGTGAGGTCTTCCCCATGTTATTACTTTAAGATTAATCTGATTGTTTGCACTAAATACAGAAATAGTACAAACTAGTTCAAACAAGAGAAATGGATCGTCCTTACATTTGAGGAAAAGTAAACATGTAACAATTTTGTACAGCATTATGTTATTGCAAAGAGCGAGAGAGAGAGAGAGAGAGAGAGAGAGAGAGAGAGAGAGTCCGTTGTATCAAATGACCACACCTTACACACACGTTAGCCGTGTGTGTGTGTGTGTGTGTATCATGATGGGTCGTAATAGGCAACCGTTCATTACCTAGACCCACCTCTGTTGTGAGTGTTACATGCAAGTAAAGTTTGGTGGGTTATTAAATTAGTAATATTAATATTAACTGGGTATACCTCATGCAATGGTAATGTTCTGACTTGTTAAAATAACCTAAACTGTATATACCGTGAAATGGCTGTTTCACCATTCATGTTTGTGACGTCAGCGAGGTTCGGCACAGCGACTTGCCGTCAAGTGAGGGTGTTGGAACGGGCTATTATTCACCCTCCGGCCCGCACAAAATCCCGAGCCTGACTGTACTGTACACGAAGGAGCCTAACACCGCCAATATGACTACTTCCGTCAACAGGGTGATCAACTTCCTCCCCGGGCCTCGGTCCTGACCTTCGCTTATGCTCTGAACAGGTGGGTCTCTGTCCTGACAGCTAGTTTATGCCCTGACTTGGGCCTCTACCCTGACTTGGGCCTCTACCCTGACTTGGGCCTCTACCCTGACTTGGGCCTCTACCTTGACTTGGGCCTCTACCCTGACTTGGGCCTATGCCCTGACCTTGGCCTGTGTCTTCCTGCCCACATTTGAAGCAATTTGGTGGAAAGCATTAACTCTGCCTACCTCCGCGATGGGGGGCTGTAAGCTTTCTAGCACTCCCGCTCCACCTAGCACGGGGCGCGGGGGATGATTGCCCGATGAACTAGCCCCAGTGCGAGGCAGTTCTGAAAACATTTGCACCACATTTACTTTATATACTGTATAACCTTGACTGTCACAGTTTGCCCTTCTTGACACGGGTAACCACCTCAACCTAATCTTACCTTACCAAACCTATTTTAACCTAACCCAACCAAACCTAACCTAACCCAACCTATTCTAACCTAACCCAACCAAACCTAACCTAACCCAACCAAACACAACTATGGTAAGCATTGCTTACACACACAATTATTATTTAATTTGTTAAAGGTAAAATAGAGGCTCAGTTCCTTCTCCACCCTATCTCATAATTCACTTTTCTCCTAACGGTTCTCTCGGATACTTAGCTTATCGTAGGAAAGGCTTATGAGTCTCTAATAAAGTTCTATGAAGACTGCCTTCATCCAGCTATTCATTGAAGCGTTGAAGTATAAGTAAAAACCCAATACCTTGAATTTTGTTGGACGTATTCTTCCTTGGAGTATGTAAACAGCTCTGGCTAAGTAACAGGTCTTCGTCTCGACCCAAATACGTGGGAACTAAGCCCCGTATTTCTATTAATTTTTTTTAATGGGATTAGCCCACCATGGCACAGGTCAATGACCCAAATAAGGGTCCGGGGGCGAAAATATAATAATAATAATAATAATAATAATAATAATAATAATAATAATAATAATAAAAATAAAGGATAATAAAAAAAAAGAATCAAGAGTGCGAAATGATATACGTATTTATGTTGTGTTGTGAATAGTAAGAGAAACAATTGAGACCCTGAAATTGTGTGTAAATGAGGCAGAAAGTCAGCAGCAGCCTGGGACTTGGTCACAATTTTTGTGATTCCATATGACAGCAGGGTCGACCATTAGACAACACATTGATCAATTATTCTTCCAATATCTCCCCAGGCGGTAGTCCCTCCCTGTTTGGTAGCCGCCTAGTACCTACACGTCACGCCTAACTCACTAATTAGTTTAAAGAACACTGCTGTAACGCAGTGTTACTTCTTATTACTTGGTAAAATACAATGGTAATAGGTTATTAGTTTATTTATATGAACTAATTTACAAGATTTAAAGTTAATGACGAGAATTGTCAACTCGTCTCAATCCTGTGAAACTATCTGCATGGTCACTTACGTTCATCTGACTAATTACTTATTCGGTAATAGTAATAAACCCTCACCTCTCTTTATATTTTTATACACGTGAATCCTCTTATACGAATTATTGTTAGAAATTGATGATTTACCCCTATAACAAGCCTATTCACGTTAAATCCAAACACTGTGACAAAACCACTATCCTAATATTCTTGGGTGCTGCAGGGCTCCACGGGACAAGTTGCTACAAGGTTTTATTTACAATTTAAGCTTATTACATGGATTTATACAAAGTAATTTCCACAATAATATTATATAACATAACATAACATTACATAACATAACATAACATAACATAACATAACTTTGATTTCCACAGCTTCCCTTCCCTGACACGGATAACCACCTCCCGCAATCGCCGTGGCGTGTGTAAAAGATTCAAGTCTCCAACTACTTCCGTTTAGGAGCTATGTCTGGAACAGATGCACAGACGGGCACATTCACAGATATACAGGTCCTTTTATTATTATTATTATTATTATTATTATTATTATTACTATTATTATTATTATTATTATTATTATTATTATTATTATTATTATTATTATTATTATTATTATTATTATTATTATTATTATTATTATTATTATTATTACTATTATTATTATTATTATTATTATTATTGTTATTGCTCTTGTTGTCATCCACAAAGCTGGTTCACAAAGCACTATATCTCTGAATCGTACAATCACTCTCTGAAAATTTTATGAGATGAAGCTTCTTAATACGATGAAGGTGAAAGGTCAGGGGAGGAGAAAGGGAAAGTCTTGCTGGGATACATACAGTACAGGTTATATTATATATATATTATATATATATATATTATATATATATATATATATATATATATATATATATATGATATATATATACTTTACCTCAGTGTTCACTATCACCTGGCAAACTTCACCTTAGTGTTCACTGTCACCTAACACACTTCACCTTAGTGTTCACTGTCACCTAACACACTTCACCTTGGTGTTCACTATCACCTAACACACTTCACCTTGGTGTTCACTATCACCTAACAAACTTCACCTCTGTGTTCAATATAACCTAACAACTTCACCTTAATGTTTACTATCACCTAAAAACTTCACCATAGTGTTCACTGTCACCTAAAATCTTTACCTTGATGTTCACTATTACCTAATAAACTTCACCTCAGTGTTCACTCTTACCTAACAAACTTCACCTCAGTGTTCACTATCACCTAACAAACTTCACCTCAGTGTTCACTATCACCTAACAAACTTCACTTTAGTGTTCACTATCACCTAACAAACTTCACTTTAGTGTTCACTATCACCTAACAAACTTCACCTCAGTGTTCACTATCACCTAACAAACTTCACCTCAGTGTTCACTATCACCTAACAAACTTCACTTTAGTGTTCACTATCACCTAACAAACTGTGCACTACTGTTGAAGGCTAAAAGATAAATCATCGTCTAGTTATTAACTACTGTATCAATAGATAAATTCTGGTGACCCTTCACAGTAGCAGAGAGTTTGTTTAAGTAAAGAAGTAAGACTCCAACTTAAAGTTTATAAGATACAAATATCACAAGTTTGTTACAAGTTTGCCCCCCATAAGGTTTTGTAAGCCCTCGTCCTCTGTATCATTTGTTGGGAGATAAACCAGATTTATTGCCAAGTTCACGCCTGGGTTGAGCGAGTAATAAACCTGACTAACAGAGCTCTGTCCTACACAACTTACGCCCTCCAACACTACCAACACTTACCTCGTGTTTCTCACCTCCTGTCTATCTTATAACACTTTAACCTTAAATTTTCCTAAGAAAATCTTTTTATCTCCTTGCAAACATTATCAGACATCCCATATTTAAGGATACCATTTTGTGCTTACTGTATATGTGCTTATTATTAACTTTTATGGATTATCGTTTAGTTAAATCCAAAGCTTTATTTTTCTCTGACTATCTTATCCTTGTTAACTCTTCGTGTCACACAACCCACGGGGATGATACCAGCTTGTCTTTAAGGTGACAGAGATCCAACAGCAAGCCCCAACATCATGCATCAGTGTCCGTCCAGGATTGTTGAAGGGCAGGAAACAGTTCAGTGAGAGTAGAAGCCGTTTGTATTTTGTCCATTAGAAGAGAACACTACAAGAGTTAGTGCTGAGTAACGGGGAATAGAGGCCACTCCTGCCTCTCTCTGGTAAAGTCCCCGACCTTACATGTTTAAGGAGAAAACGCGTGGCACCTGTGAAGAGAGACGGACACCATACCTGGCCGACTATATATGTAGGTGATAGTAGCAATATTAGTAGTATCTTTCTCTCTGCTACGCCTCAGGGGAACAAGATTATCGATCACACACACACACACACACACACACACACATATTATAACTCTTACTGTCATCCACACGAAAGAAAACGAAGAGACAAGCAACGAAGCGGAAGAACTCTGTAAGAAAGAGAATGGCGGGAAGAATAAAGGAAGAAGTGACGGAACAAAAAGTTAGGGGAAAGTAAAAGAAAATCATGGGAAAAAAGTAACGTGTATGAATAATGGTAAAAGTACGAGAAAATTTAAGGGACAAAAATTATTGAGAAAAGTAAGGAAAAGAAAAAAATAAGGGAAAGTAAGAAAAAGAAGTAAGGGTAAAATGTATGGGGGAAAAAAGTAACGGGAAAAGTAACAGGAAAATGTACGAGGAAAAGGTAAGAGGAAAATGTAAGAGGAAAAAGTAAAGGTATATCGCGAGGGGAAAAAGCAAAGGGGAAAAAAGGGAAAGGAAAAAATGTTAGGGGAGCAAAACAAAGGAAAAAGACTAAAAAATAAACAGGAAGAAAAAAGAATAAAAGGAAAAATATAGGGAAAAGATTAAGGGGAAAAGTCCTGGAAAAACACTACGGAGAAAAGAATTAGGGGGAATAATTAATGGTGAAACACGAGGAAAGGTACGGGGTAAAAGTAAGGGGGGAAAAGTAAGGGGATAGAGTAGCAGCAGCATCAGTGACGATAATACCTGATGGGGAGATAAGGGGAGCATCTGTAACGTCTTTATCTCCTGGGTGAGGGGAGATGCTGGCTGAGGGGAGACAGGGGCGTAACCCACTAGCCTGAGGGGAAACAGAAGACAAGAGACTGGCAGGAGGGAGGGTGTGAGGAAAAGAGAGGAGAGAGAGAGAGAGAGAGAGAGAGAGAGAGAGTCTCAAATGGATACAATATATGTACGCTCATTTCAGCCACCTTAAGATAAATAATGGACAATTGACGTGTGTGTGTGTGTGTGTGTGTGTGTGTGTGTTAACAGTAAAACGAATATTCCTCAAAAGACTCCAAAATAAAGTTGAAATACTCAGAGAAACAAACGGAGAAGGGAATAAGTGGAGCCCCTGAGGAACACCGGATGGGGACAAACTTGAGCCTCAAAGAGTAAAGAAGCAGCAAGAAACTTAGGCCTCGGCTCACTTAGGCCTTATATTATTACCCTAGTATGAACAAGGTCATTCTTACATCACTGAATCATTAAACAAAATATATATTCACATCTAAACTGTAACTTCTCATACAATATACAAAAACAAAATAAGACGAATATAAGGTATACTTTTATTTAAGGTAACTACGCATTACCTTTCGTGTTATGATCTCAAGCTCACGTCATCTACTCTCAGTTTACTGTTTATGGGAGAAGTTTTTGTTCATTCTAGATAAAAAAATACTTATGTTTGGGTGAGAGCGAGGCGATACTTGTCAGGATATGATTTGTACACGAGGGAGACGATAGTTTTTACCGCGTTTCATTTGTTTCCGTCTTAATAGGCAGTAAAATTAAGGTGGTTATGGCGAAATTCATCGTTTATTTGGTGTGTTAGGAGGTGAAGAGATCTGCCTGTCTGTCTGTCTGTCTTTCTTTCTGTCTTTGTGTTTGTCTGTCTGTCTGTCTGTCTGTCTGTCTTTCTGTTTGTCTGTCTTTCAGTCTTTCTGTCTGTCTGTCTGTCTTTCTGTCTGTCTTTCTGTCTACCCTGTCCGTCCGTTCGTCCGTCCGTCTATCTATCTATCTATCTATCTATCTCTCTATCTGTGTGTACAAACGGAAACTATAATTATTGGTAAGTCAACACATGAACATATCCATATATCTGTACCAGGCAGAACTATGATAGGGGGAGAGAGGGGTAGGTGTGGGGGGAGAGGGGGAGAGGGGGAGAGAGGGGGAGAGGGAGATGTGGATGTGAGGGGGAGACGTGGAGGAGAGGGGAAGATGTGGGGGAGACGTGGGGGAGAGGGAAAGACGTGGAAGAGAGGGGGAGATGTGAAGGTGAGGGGAAGACGTGGGAGAGAGGGGAAGATGTGGGGAAGACGTGGGGGAGAGGGGAATATGTGGGGGAGAGGGGAAGATGTGGGGAAGACGTGGGGGAGAGGAGAATATGTGGGGGAGAGGGGAATATGTGGGGGAGAGGGACAGAGGGGGAGACGTGGGGGAGAGGGGAAGATGTGGGAGAGAGGGGGAGATGTGAGGGTGAA
This sequence comes from Homarus gammarus, assembly GCA_958450375.1. Classification (NCBI taxonomy): domain Eukaryota; kingdom Metazoa; phylum Arthropoda; class Malacostraca; order Decapoda; family Nephropidae; genus Homarus; species Homarus gammarus. The sequence goes on from CAUDMG010000139.1 coordinate 905,047, forward strand.
GAGGATACGTGGAGGCGTAGAGGAGAGGGTGAGGGTGGGAGGAAGGGAAGGATGTAACGTAAGAATTAGGATGTGTGTGTATGTGTGTGTGTGTGTGTGTGTGTGTGTGTGTGTGTGTGTGTGTGCGTGTGTGTGTGTGCTACCCTCCATCCAACACCCTCCCTCACCCACACACACACCACTCCAATAATTGCCAAGTTCAAGGTACCTCCGCCACTTACCTATGTTACGTGTATACTAACTTGTGCTACTTGCCTGGTTTACATGCTATTTACTCCTGCTACTTGCGTGTGCTACCTGCTGTTAACTTATAATCGATTTTGCTACTTCTCTTTTCTCCCTGGTTTGGTTTATACCGAGGGCTACTTACTCATGCCTTGTGCTACGTAACCTAGGTTGTATGGTACTTGTATATGTTACTGATTATACCCTAAGCTTGTAATTAATTGTGGATATGTGAGAATTATTATTGTTACTTAATAGTATTATGCAGGAACCTTTTTTTCTTATTCAACTTGTACTTTTAAAACATGGATGACCCAAAAATTAGTCACTGTCTGCATCACACCGTGCGAAGAAGCCCGTCCTTCAGTCAAGTCAAGAAAGCTACGCATTGTAATTTCTGAACTCAGGTAGAAACACAATCACCTTTATCTGCTACGTCAGAACACTATAGATACGTTGGTAAGATAATAAATAAACAAATAGGTATAATAGATTGGATAATGGTAGTATATTGATTAGTGATTGATATAAAGACACTCATCAACACATATCGATACTTGGCCGCGAGATGTAAATACTTAGACGGAATGATGGCGGTGTTGGGGACTCCTGTGTGGCCATCACTTACGCACAGTTGTCTAACGCTCATCACACTCACACACAGATTGACGTATTTCCCCCACACAGCACTGATGGATCACCCACACACGCTCACAACTACTGACAGGGGCGCTTGATAGGGAGGGAGGAGAGGGCTCAGAACACAACTCCCAGTTCGTTCATAGTACCCGACTTATGGTCTTACCTGGTGGCGACATGTACTGAGTAACACTGAATGAATATATACCGGATCACCTGAAGATTAGGCACCTCGACATATTTTCTGTGATGATTAATTACCTACCCTAACCTAACCTAACCCTCGTGATATCAGATTTAGTCGACTGTTAAAAGTTTTACAGTAATAAAGATTATAGACTTAAGAAAAACTCGACTGTGGATTCATTGTGGATTCATTGGTCCCAAATTATTATTCACTGAAGGTGGATGACGTAATGTTCCACCACACCGCCTGACTTATAATATGTTACTGACGCAAACAAACTAATATTATTACTACTACTTTGAAGAAACTGTCAAGGTTAATAAATTATAAAGGAATGTTTTCTGCAACCTCTACCCATCGGCCGCCATTACCGCTTTATATTGTATTGTTAGTGACGGGTTCAGTGTATACAAAGCAAACATAATTAATTACCTTAGAGAAAAAGGTTATGATTGAAGCTACTATTTAATCTTTATAATAACTTCTCCTAATAGTATTATCTTATTAGAAAAAGTTGCTTAAAGTCATGTTAATCTACGAGTTAATTAAGAATCTTTAGGAGTGAACTACAGCTGTCATAAAGCTAATCACTGTCAATATATATATATATATATATATATATATATATATATATATATATATATATATATATATATATATATATACATTATTAGTTTTACTTGGACTATATACATTTTATATATCTTCCTACTGTATAGTTTTGAGGCAACAAAGGCTGTGTTGTCTTACCTAATAAAATCTTTCAAAACAACAGAATTTAGATGTATTACGAGCCTGGCGGAGTAACAGACCTGCTGCACCTGTAGTGTTTTCTATCTTCTTCCTCAAATTGCGTCCAGATTATTGACATAACACCATAACCAAAATTGTCTTAGATATAGGTATTACAAATGTCCTTATCTATGTTTCTTATCATACCTCAAGTAGAATTCTTTTTCCATTTATATAAGTGTATACAGTAAGTGCAGCTTTACTCTAGGATGAACAAAGAGAACTTTTATCTCCCTGTTTCTCTCTGTAACCAACAATATAAACGTCAGAGTCTTTTAAACTCCTACAAAAAACAAACTCAAACGCATTCTCAATTTTTTTTTCTGGGTTCACAAATTTACTCTCTCTCTCTCTCTCTCTCTCTCTCTCTCTCTCTCTCTCTCTCTCCAAATTCTGTGCTTTCATCTTGGGTGGAGTCGCCGGCGCGTGAAATAAGGCCACATTATATACGCAAAACACGTTAGACTACCAACGTGATGATAAATTAAGTTATAAAAGGCGTAAGACAACCCCGCGACACACACACACACACACACACCGGGGGGGGGGGGGGAAGATATCCTCAAAGGTTCGCAAGTTAAATTATCCTCATACCCAGAGATGCCAGAACGGGTCTAAATACTTCATACTTCATTCAAACTACGACACACATTTGTCTGTCTGTGTCTATCTATCTATCTATCTATCTATCTATCTATCTATCTACTTTTGTCTCTGTCTCTCTGTCTGTTAACTACATATCTATCTATTAGTCTATCTACCTTAGCATGATATTATTCACTAGCTATCTATCAGTCAGGGAACAGCGTACGGTGGGGGAGGAGCCCGGGCCTAGTGTCTGATGCTTCACTATTCTTATGTTCAAGTTTTCCCTCAGCAGATGTGAGAACGTATCTGGTTGACTTGAGCTGCTTGACTCAGTTGTTGGAGAGACAATGAGTCTTTCTTATGTCTGAATAATAATAATAATAATAATAATAATAATAATAATAATAATAATAATAATAATAGTGATAATAATAATAATAATTATATTAACAACAACAATAATAATAATAATAATAATAATAATAATAATAATAATAATAATATTATTAACAATAACAATAATAATAATAATAATAATAATAATAATAATAATAATAATAATAATAATAATCATAATAATAATAATAATAATAATAATAATAATAAAATAATAATAATAATATTATTATTAACAATAACAATAATAATAATAATAATAATAATAATAATAATAATAATAATAATCATAATAATAATAATAATAATAATAATAATAATAATATATCCTCGAGTGATAATATACTGTATACCATTGCGTGTAAGAGGATATACTGTCGACAATGAATTTATTAGTGCAGATAAGCGGGTGACCTGCTGTAATGGCATTATACTGTATAGTGGCTACTGTACTAAGGAAGAAGGTGAAGCGTTTGAGGACAGAAGAAACAAACATGAGGTTAGGTTAGGTTAGGTTAGGTCTGGTCTTGATTTCCTTGATCAAGACAGATATAGTACCGACAACATCGTGTTCGAAACGGGTGTCGGCTCAAATTAACCAATTGCAACGGTTGTCGGCAACATAACGTTTTAACGACGACTTCCTTGTAACAGTATAACAACCCCCAGCCTATATGTTAACACCAATACGTTTTTTTGCTTATCGTTGAGCCTAAGACTAAATGTTTGTTTACCAAGGTCCTCAAATTAGTTTTTTTATCAAATTACACATCCTCACTTTACAGTTCTTCACAAAATACAACTTCCTGTACTTCATAAACTCAAGGCAGACGACTCAGAAACAATTCAAAGATCAATACTCTCTTTACAATGGTTTAATTAGGTTATCATTTTTTCCCCGTTCCTGAAATCAAAACCTTATCCTGAATATAATTAATCCTTCACAAAATACAGCTTCCAGCACTTTATAAACAAACTACAGTCAGACACGCCATAAAAAAGATACAATAATCAATAATCTCACAACATCGCTATGTTAAGGTTGTCTAATTCCTTTTATCTACTCAACATCTCCTAAATCAAATTCACTTCCCGAGTCTATTTCTTCACCTCACAACTATGACTTACACCTGATTAAGTTAACGTCAACATATAATAAACAGAAGACAGGGTTCAATAATCTCTTTATATCTGCGTCTGTTTAGTATTGTCTTTCTTGGTCAATAAATTTACAGACTTGGGCGTTTGGGTGAATGTTCGTTGTCTGAAGAAGAAGAAGAAGAAGAAGAAGAAGGTTAACACTAATTTAACAAAATCAGTTCCTGTAACTTGTTACAGAATAAACCTCAAGCTAACAGGTTCCTTGTGATAATAACGTACAGTACCTCGGACTATACACCTGAACTAGTATATTATGACGCTTTTTGTACCAAACATTTAAGTGAGTCTATCATGGTCCTATCTGCATCACAATACTAAATAAATCTGTGCTGGTTCTCTGCGTCACACACCTAACCGAGACAATTTATGGTACTATGTAAGAAGTAAGGTCTCACTGTGAGAAAAGGTTAGACAAGTGTTTTCAGGTTATCACTTGATTAGAAGAAGAAGCTATTGTTTATACGTAATCAGCTGATCAGAGGACGTAGCCATTGTTTATACGTAATCAAGTGATCAGAGGAAGTAGCCAGTGTTTACACGTAATCAAGTGATCGGAGGAAATAGCCATTGCTTAAACGTAATCAGGTGATCGGAGGAAGTAGCCAATGTTTACACATAATCAGGTGATCGGAGGAAGTAGCCATTGTTTACACATAATCAGGTGATCGGAGGAAGTAGCCATTGCTTATACGTATGTGGGACCATTCCTTACATGCAATCAGCTGACCGATGGTGAAACCGTTGTTTATATTAGTCTCATATGTCAGAAAAAGAGGCAGGCAAGTACCTGTATCACCCACACACACACACACACACACACACACATACACACACACACACTTGAGAGGAGGGAAGGAGCAAGCCAGTCAGCCAGCCAGCCAGTCAGCCAACCAGCCAGCCAGCCAACTAACCAGCCAGACAGCCGGCCAACCAACCCAGATATGCATCAGTCAGGCACAGCAATAAGGCCCAGCAGAGGTCCACTACCACGTCATGTAGCGGAGCATCAGGTGAGGCTGCTATCATACACGTGATCACAAGCACCCCAGTTTTACTACTCCTCCTGGACGTCTCAATTAAAGAGGACCCACAGACTGTACGAAACTTTACCCCCATAAACGTTTACGTTGGTTGAAATGATGTACAAAGTGTCACTTAAAACTATAGTGTGTGTTTATGTTGTAAGGGGGAGGCTGGAATAGGGCTTAATATTCATGAGGTAAAGATTTATGAGTTTTGTCAATCATTACAGACATTGGTAAGGTTCGTCTCCTCTCATATTGTTATATCGACCTTGTGTGAGTGTCTGTGTGTGTGTGTGTGTGTGTTTGGTTAGGTAACTATGTATTAGAATAACTGTGTTTATAAATATATTTACGCATTATATCGACATTAGAGTGTATATAATTGTATATCAATATATATCTTTGAGAATGTAAATGTATGTATCTTTAGTCACTAATCCAAACCATTATACAGTATATTTATCCTCGGTAGTGTCAAGATGTTAGGGTCGAAAATCCCTTCTGGTAAAGAGCCCCATTAAGACTGAGTTATGGCAACCTTAAATATATATTCCATCAGTTAAGTTTTTTTTTTTGCCCCTATCATTATGGTTTTATTGTCATCTTTATTGGCCCTACACACACTCACACTATACTACACTAAACTAATTAGATATTACTCAGTTCTTTCCCACCACAAAATAAAATGTTAGTGTATTGTATTTGTGTTGTGGAGTACTTGTTGCTGTGCAGGTGGCGTGTGTGTATGTGTGTGTGTGTGTGTAATAATAATAATAATAATAATTGACGGTTTACTGAAAAAGTTCTGCAGCCCGAAGGCTGAAAATATACATTGGACATAAATGACTTACAGTATTACATACATTGGTGGTTTAACAAAAGCCTTCATTAGAGAAAGGTAAAGGAACATACAGTGAACATAAAGATTAATGTAGGAGTTGAACAGCAAAAACGTAGTGTAGTAACTCCCTCCCAGATGGTGTTAGGAGGGACCTCACGTGGTGTAGTAGTTCCCTCACAGATGGTGTTATGAGGGACCTGACGTGGTGTAGTAATTCCCTCACAGATGATGTTATGAGGGGCCTCACGTGGTTTAGTAGTTCCCTCACAGATGGTGTTATGAGGGGCCTCACGTGGTGTAGTAAATCCCTCACAGATGGTGTTATGAGGGGCCTCACGTGGTGTAGTAATTCCCTCACAGATGGTGTTATGAGGGGCCTCACGTGGTGTAGTAATTCCCTCACAGATGGTGTTATGAGGGGCCTCACGTGGTGTAGTAATTCCCTCACAGATGGTGTTATGAGGGGCCTGACGTGGTGTAGTAACTCCTTCACATATGGTGTTATGAGGGGCCTGACGTGGTGTAGTAATTCCCTCACAGATGGTGTTATATGAGTGAGGTGTGGTTCCAGGCCTTCCTATCGTAGACGGATTAACACATCGCTGGTTGTTGGGTCTCACTGGCCGTTATCACTGGGTACCTGGGACCTCACTGTGTGAAGGTCAACTTGGGTACCACTGTTACTGTTGAGTTGTTCTCACTAACTTAAGCACCGTTCACCACTGTTCACCTCTGTTTAACACTGGTTCCATTCCTTTCCTAAATGAAACAGCAACTTCTATCGAGAACATGTTGATATTCCGGTGGGGAGGAGGGTTCAGGGGAGGGGGCTGGTATGGGCCAACACAACAGTTGACCTGGCTGCTCCGAGAGGAGCGCCAGGCACGTCTCGACCCTTCGGTGGTCAAAGATGTGTGTGTGTGTGTGTGTGTATGTAATAATAATAATAATAATAATAAACGGTTTATTGAAAGAGCTTGGCAGCCAGAAGGCTGAAAATATACAGTTACATATTTGGGGAATGGGTTACGAATTACAAATAATATACAAGTAACATAAGTGACACAAATGAGACATATAATAACTAGATGGGGAAAAGCTCAAACTACAGTTCATTTCAACATAGTGACAGGTGTAAGGAGCAGTGTTTACTGGGAGTGAATACACTGATTTATTACAAGTTATTGATAATTTTTACAATGGTTGGGACTGGGTTGTTCTTATAGCGATCAGTTCGTGCACGTATGGGCTGGATGCGGTTGTGGTGTCGAACAGCAATTCTGGGACAAGGAATCTCAGGTGGTAGTCGGAGCCGGTGTCGGGGATGGTGTAGAAGCTTCTTACCAAATTTGCAGATGAGGTCGTGGTGATGGTCAGTGAGAGTCGAAAGGGTCAGTGTGTTGAGCGCTTCTTGATATGTGGAGTAGGAAGGGGAGAGAATAATCTTGCATGCCCTCTTTTGCACTTTTTCTAGGTGTTTACGTTGTGTGGCGTTTAGGGAGGAAGACCAGGTGGGGGAGGCATAGGTGAGCTTGGGAAGTATGAATGTTGTGTAAACACTGAGGAGCTCAGGTGCAGGAACTCCGAGGGACTTGAGTCGGCGGAGGAGGTGGAGACGGAAACTGGAGGATTTGATAACTTCACTGACGTGTGGTTTCCAATTTAGTTTGTTGTCTATGGTGACGCCGAGGAGCTTCGTGGAATCTACAACCTGGAGTGTGTTCGGACCTAGAGTAATGGAAGGAGGTGGGACAATGTCAGAGGAGAGGTTGATGTGCATAACCATGGTCTTGGTATGGTTGATGGTGACATGGTTGTTGGTGGCCCAGTTTTGGAGACTGTTCAATAAATCCTGAAGGGCGGTATAGTTGGGAGCAGAATTGTTGACGCTGATCCCAATGGTGGAGTCGTCGACATATTTCCAGAGAGCAGGGGTTTCTCTTAGGGCATCATTGATGAGCATAAGGAAGCAGAGTGGTCCCATCTTGGTGCCTTGGGGGACGCCACAGGTGAGTGACTGAAAGGTGGAGACAGCCCCTCGGAAGCGTACAACTTGGCGTCGGTCACTGAGGAAGTCTGTAAGCCATGGTATAAGACTTCTCCGAAGCCCGAGGTCAATAGCTTTGTTGATGATTATATTGTGGTCGACTAGATCGAACGCTTTAGTGAAATCAATGAAGGCGACAGCTACAGACGTTTTTCGTTTCTCGAGATGGAGGTATATGTAATCGAGAAAGCTGACAAGACAGTGAGTGGTGGAGGAAGTTTTCATGTTGCCAAATTGCTGAGGGTCTACGACTCCTGCAATATCAGCATAAGCCCAGTCGAACACAAAACTTTCACAGATTAGGCTGGGTATTGGGGTGATTGCAATAGGTCGTAGCTGATTTAAGGATTGTGGGCTGGTTGACTTGGGCACTGGTGATACATAAGAGGTCTTCCAGTCAGCTGGGCATCTGGCTTGACTGAGAGAAGCATTGATGATGGAGCATAGGGGTTTAGCAAGCTCCGGGGAGAACTCCTTGAAGAGTTTCATTGGTAAGTCAATGGGGGTGGTAGAGCGTTTTAATTTTAGTTTGTCCAGGCGTTTTGCAACTTCAAATTCTTCTACTAAGTCAGTGGGAAGGGGGGCTGGTAGGTAAGCAGGGAGAGTAGTTGTATCAAGCCGTGGGAGCGTCTGGCATATAGTAGCGAAATGGTTATTTGTTTGCTCAGCTGCGTCAACATTAGTGAGATGGCTGAGGAAGGGGAGGGGGTGTGTCTTATTGTTTAGTCCACAGAGTTCTTTAAGCTTACCATACCATTGACTGATGTTGGTCTGCTTCAGGTGTTGTAATTTGGTTGGGTAGTGGGACTTCTTTGCAGTGCGTATTTCGCGGATGACTCGGCTTCGAAGGGACCCGTAGCGGATGTGGTCATTGAGATGAAAGGCTCTGTCTCTCTGTTGCATAAGTCTTTTGATCCGAGGTGTGATCCAGGGCAAGTCAGCTGGGTGAGATCTGACGGACTTCTCGGGGAAGAAGTGGTGGTGAGCTTTGGTGGTGGTGTTGGTATAATTTATCCATTTGGTTTCCACGTCATCCACGCTAAGTACTTCAGTCCACTGATGGTGAACTATCCACTGCCCGAAGAGGCGCACTGCAGAGTCAGTAATCGGCCTGTAGGTCTTGATGTAGGGTCTCTGTACTTGAGTGGGAGTGGCAGCTGGGGACCAGAGCACTGATAAGTGTGTACTACACCCGATAGGAGGCATTGGTTGAGGTGGTTGGTACTGGTCTGCTAAGTCAGTTAAGATAAGGTCGAGGGTATTTTGACCGTGTGTGGGGAAGGTCACAACTTGTGATAGTGATAGCTGGTCCTGGATATCAGTGGTGTCAATTTCATTAAAATCCCCACATAATACTAACTTGGCACATGGGTACCTAACTCTGAGGTGGTCTGAGGTGGTGATGAGATGATTGATAAGAGTGTCCCTGGTGGGTGATCGAGGCGGATGGTATGCCACACAGATTATGATGGAAGCAGTGTTGCGCTGGTGGGCCCGTAGCACGACACGTACCCATAATGCTTCCACATCTGCTGGGACTTGAACATCCAGGCGTGACGGGCGTAGGTCATCTTGACAGAAGAGGGCAACGCCCCCTCCGCGTCTATGTGAACGAAGGTGATGAAAGAGTTGATATCCCTCAATATGACACGTTTCAGGCACAATTTGCCAAGCCTCACATATGGCAACGACGCTCGCGGCGGCTGACCTGACTGTAGTTGCCAGCTCGTCGAACTTGTTAGCTAGGGAAGTGACGTTGGATAGCAGTAAAGACGGGAGATCATACCATATCCGTGTCTGTGTCTGTGTCTGTGTCTGTGTATGTGTCTGTGTGTGTGTCTGTGTGTGTGTGTGTGTGTGTGTGTGTGTGTGTAACTACATAACTACGTTTCTTACTTTATATACATCTGTGCATGTCCTTGTGTGTACACTTTACTCCACCACGGTAAGAGGTTAAATTAGGTTAGGTTAGGTTAGGTTAGCGTCTAACATTTTCCTGCCATAACAACTAACCTACACAACCACACTGCTTACCACCCTCACGTAAGATCACAACAACCTCCCATGTCGTCGGTAAAGGCACTAAAAGGTCCGCCAGGTTGTTTTTTTCTAAATCAGTAAAAAGGGGAGAACTGCCACACTCTCGCAGCAGGGTATTAGTTAACCATCGGCTGGTTAAAGGTGTGCCAAGTGTACCAGTGTAAACAATGGCTGATTAAAGGTGTGCCAAATGTACCAGTGTAAACAATGGTTGATTAAAGGTGTGCCACGTGTACCAGTGTAAACAATGGCTGACTAAAGGTGTGCCAAGTGTACCAGTGTAAACAATGGTTGATTAAAGGTGTGCCACGTGTACCAGTGCAAACAATGGCTGATTAAAGGTGTGCCAAGTGTACCAGTGTAAACCATGGCTGATTAAAGGAGTGCCAAGTGTACCAGTGTAAACACTGGCTGAGTAAAGGTGTGCCAAGTGTACCAGTGTAAACAATGGCTGATTAAAGGTGTGCCAAGTGTACCAGTGTAAATAATGGCTGGTTAAGGGAGTGCCAAGTATACCAGTGCAAACAATGGCTGATTATAGGTGTGCCAAGTCTACCAGTGTAAACAATGGCTGATTAAAGGTGTGCTAAGTGTACCAGTGTAAACAATGGCTGATTACAGGAGTGCAAAGTGTACCAGGGTAAACAATGACTGATTAAAGGTGTGCCAAGTGTACCAGTGTAAACAATGGCTGATTAAAGGTGTGCCAAGTGAACCAGTGTAAACAATGGCTGATTAAGGGTGTGCCAAGTCTACCAGTGTAAACAATGGCTGGTTAAAGGAGTGCCAATGTACCAATGTAAACAATGGCTGATTACAGGAGTGCCAAGTGTACCAGTGTAAACAATGGCTGGTTAAAGGAGTGCCAAGTTTACCAGTGCAAACAATGGCTGATTATAGGTGTGCCAAGTCTACCAGTGTAAACAATGGCTGATTAAAGGTGTGCTAAGTGTACCAGTGTAAACAATGGCTGATTACAGGAGTGCCAAGTGTACCAGGGTAAACAATGACTGATTAAAGGTGTGCCAAGTGTACCAGTGTAAACAATGGCTGATTAAAGGTGTGCCAATTGAACCAGTGTAAACAATGGCTGATTAAAGGTGTGCCAAGTCTACCAGTGTAAACAATGGCTGATTAAAGGTGTGCCAAGTGTACCAGTGTAAACAATGGCTGATTACAGGAGTGCCAAGTCTACCAGTGTAAACAATGGCTGGTTAAAGGAGTGCCAATGTACCAATGTAAACAATGACTGATTACAGGAGTGCCATGTCTACCAGTGTAAACAATGGCTGATTAAAGTTGTGCCAAGTGTACCAGTGTAAACAGTGGCTGATTAAAGGTGTGCCAAGTCTACCAGTGTAAACAATGGCTGGTTAAAGGAGTGCCAATGTACCAATGTAAACAATGACTGATTACAGGAGTGCCATGTCTACCAGTGTAAACAATGGCTGATTAAAGGTGTGCCAAGTGAATCAGTGTAAACAATGGCTGATTAAAGGTGTGCCAAGTGTACCAGTGTATACAATGGCTGATTAAATGTGCGCCAAGTGTACCAGTGTAAACAATGGCTGGTTAAAGGTGTGCCACGTGTACCAGTGTAAACAATGGCTGATTGCAGGAGTGCCAAGTGTTCCAATGTAAACAATGGCTAATTACAGGAGTGCCAAGTGTACCAGTGTAAACAATGTAAACAGCAGCTGATTACGGGAGTGTCACGTCTACCAATGTAAACAATGGCTGATTAAAGGTGTGCCACGTGTACCAGTGTAAACAATGGCTGATTAAGGGTGTGCCACGTGTACCAGTGTAAACAATGGCTGATTGCAGGAGTGCCAAGTGTATCAGTGTAAACAATGGCTGATTACAGGAGTGCCAAGTGTACTGGTGTAAACAATGATTGTTTCTCTGTCAAATGTCACTCACAGTACCACCCATGGCCAGTCGGACGTCAACCACAGTACATACGAGCAGAGAAGAACCAGCATGATGAAAGCAGCGTGATGAATGCAGCTTGATGAAGGCAGCACCAAACCCACCACACAACCACTAGGATGTGTCATAGGCGGGAAGATCAGCTAAAACTAATGGCCCATCACTTTTTTGGTAGATTTTAGTGTATATAAACAGAAAATAATTTCAGTTTCAATATTTTGCAACCTTTTGCTAGGTAAATTTTAGCGTGAAATTTATCGAAAATCTAACGTACAGCTGCATTAGTGCATTACAATTAAATAGTGAACATTGCTTTCTGACTTCATTCTTTAACAACCCAACTAACAATATTTTTTTCTGTTTCAGATTCTGATGCATTTATAAGTTGATAATATTTGCGATGGCTGCTTGTGTCAGGACGAGGAACCAAAAATCCAGCCATCTCAGTCACTATCTTGGGTCTGGGAGAGAGCTCCTGAAGTCGGAGTTGCCTACATTGAGAGATGCTTTGAGATACGGTGTTTTAATCAGGCAAATCAGTGAAAAGAACCAAAGAACTTACACAAACAAAGACATTGCCAGTGATATGACCAAAGCTGTCTTGGCACAGTACACTCTGGCTAACGCTCAGTTCAAGCCTCCAGTCATAACAAGTCAGAAGAAGATTAGTGAGAGACTGCTAGCCAGTTGGGAAAAGGCAAGAGATATCTCTCTTGGGAGAGGAAAACTTGCAGTTAAGGACAGCTTTGCCAAGCAACTGCACCAGTTATTTGCAATAATTACTTGCAAGTGCCCAATTGTTCTCTGTCCTGAGTTTGGATGCGATCGTGACTGTAAATCCGAGGCCCACATCTCCTGTATTTGCAAGCGTGAACTGAAGATTCCTGTGATCGAACTGGCATTTGTCAAAGCACAGAGAGAGAAGACTGGCAGTATAGGGGCTCTCATGATTTCTAGCCAAGATATTCCGGAGTCCAAGAGACAGGAGGCTGCCACAGAGAGACAGAAGAGGAGAAGAGTTGCCGAGGAAAAGAGACTTGAGAAGGCCCAGGGTGAGGTAAAAAAGGCCGATGATTGGAGTCAAGCTGATTCAGAGTTTAATGACTTCCCCATGGCTGATCCGAGTGCTGACCAGGAGAATGGTGACTTTGTCCCTAACCCAGAAAATAATGATCCCAAACCTTCCAGGCATAAGATTCGAAATAGGAAAGATATCCCGAGCATAGCTCTGGCCAGCATGCGACACCACACTGGTCTCAGAGAAACTGCAGACATAGCAACAGCTGCCTGGATTGACGGTGGTTTGATAACACCTGATGATGTTCACCTGGTGATAGATCATAACAAAGTAAGGAGAGCTCAGGAGAAACTTGTCAGTAACCTAGAAGAGGAGTTTAATAAGGGGATAAGAGAAAATGGAATCAATTGTTTGTTCTTTGATGGGAGCAGGGATGACACTAAAGTGTTCATGAAAGTTGGAGATTCTGACAAGTTGTTCCCTGCCATGGTGAAGGAGAAACACTACTCCTGCTGCAGTGAACCAGGAGGGAAGTATTTGTGGCATTTCACTCCAGAGAAAGATGACATCAGGAAACCAGCTGAGATAGTGGCAGATAACATTGTGAACTGGCTCAGAGAGAGGAACGTAGACCAGACCCTGCAGGCCATTGGAGGGGACAGCACCAACACGAACACAGGGTGGCAAGGGGGGGTCATATAGTGGATAGAGCGGAAGATTGGGAGGAAGCTGGTCTGGATTGTTTGTGACCTCCACACCAACGAGTTGCCACTCAGACATCTGATCCAGGAGCTGGATGGCAAGACTCTTTCAAACAACAGATGGTCTGGTCCTCTTGGCAAGATGCTGGACTCTGCCACTGAGTTAGAAATAAATCCGAGCTTTGAAAAAATCACAGTTGGTCCTCCACTCATTGAGCTTGCACATACTGTCATTGACGACCTGAGTACTGACCAGTACTATGGTTACATGATTTGCAGTGCCATCAAAACTGGGGTCATGCCTGATAGACTTGCTTACCTGCAGATAGGTCCAGTCTCGCATTCTAGGTGGCTCACAACGGCTCTCAGGTTCTGCAGAATTTGGGTCGCTCATCATAAACTGAAAGGGAACCAGCTTCACAACCTGAGACTTATTGTCCAGTTCATCGTGAGTGTCTACTTGCCAAATTGGTTCAACACCAAGGTCAAGTCATCGTTCTCCGAAGGTCCGAGGCATATTCTCTTCCAGCTTGAGCTCCTGAGGAGTCAGCCAAGGAAGGTTGTTCAGATTGTGGAGCAGACTGTGAGGAGATCTTCCTGGTATGCTCATCCCGAGGCAGTTCTGCAGACAATGCTCTGCAGTAAGGATGAGGAGGAGAGAAGAGTGGCAGTCAAAAAGATCTTGGATATGATACTTATGAGAGGATCTGGGCATGACGAATCAGTTGGTGACGATTCCTTCAGGGTCAGGAAGACTCCTGAAGTCAATCTAGGTGCCAAGACCCTCACTGATCTCATAGATCTGGATAACATCCAGGCTGGCAGTGAGCCCCCCTCTTACCTGCAGCCTCACCAATGTTCAAGTCAGAGCTTTCCTGGACAACCCCATGCATGTCCCTGCCTGGCCCTCGCACACCCAGAGTATAGAGCGTTGTGTACAGCAAGTGAGCGAGGCCAGCAGTCACGTGTACAGCCAGGAGAGGAGGGAAGGCTACATCCGAGCTCAGGTGGTCAGCAGGGAGGTGATGAGTAGAAACAGAAGCAAGAAAGACATGTTCTCTATGGTGTGCAGCAACACCGGGTCGTAGTAGTAAAACCGGTTTTTGTATTTGATGATTTTGTTTTCTAAAGGAATATTAAATTTAATAAATGTGTCAAGATCATTCGTTTCACTATTCTGGATCATTTTCATCCTAATAAATTAACCTGATACATTTACTTTACTTTAAATAAGCTATTTAGTGGTGTTGGTAAAAGGGTGGGAATACTGAATTTTCATAAGATTTCAAGTTAAAATTTACCTAGCAAAAAATAAAAACTTTTCAAATCTGAAGATATCACATGATTCTGCACATAGAACTACATCATTAATACCATGGGCCGATTTATCAAACTAAAAAAAAAAAAAATTCGCCTCCGTATGACACACCCTATCACACCACGCCACTTCTTTCAAGTCCTCCCTTGGTCTAGGATTAAGAAGATTTTATATTTTTCTACTTTAGGAAGTTAAGGAGTGTGGAATGAAGCGCCACACAACGAACCCTGGTGAGCCCAGCCAGGGAGGGATTCACCACTGTGGAAGGTGTAAGACAGGACGGTCTTTGGTCTCGCCGACACTCACGTACGGAGGGCGAGCCCTGGTCGGCGGAACCTGCCTTACAGTCATCTTAGGAGACGACAGCCCAAGCAGTGGACCAGCCTTCATCCCGGCCGGAGGGGGCCGACGGCAGATGAACAGAAAATCGTCTGGAATATGAAAATGAAGATGTATAAAGAAACGCAGATGAGCAGAAAAATCGTCTGGAATATGAAAATGAAGATGTACAAAGACACGCAGATGAGCAGAAAAATTCGTCTGGAATATGAAAATGAAGATGTATAAAGAAACGCAGATGAGCAGAAAATTCGTCTGGAATATGAAAATGAAGATGTATAAAGAAGCGCAGATGAACAGAAAAATCATCTGGAATATTATAGAAACCAGGAGGAAGTGAGAAGAAGTCAGATGATGTGGTGACAAGACCTACAAAGTGCGGTATTGAAGAAAGAAAAACGGGCTATGTGAAGAAAGAAGACAGAAGAGACGCTGTGCTGACATCAGAAGAAAGTCGACGATGAACAAGGTGGATAATCAGAAGGACCAACCGACTACCGCTGTTGTGCAGCCGGCATTCCCTATTTTCATATACCAGCTGGATGGAGGACTTGAGCCATGCTGGACCCAACAAATGTACTGATGTTGTTGATGTATAATAAAAAGATATCAATACCCTAATATGTGAAGTAGGAACATTTTTTTGTGTATTTTGAAGTATTTTTCTGATTTTTGTTGATGTTTACTACAAAGAATGTCTTTTTTTAGTCTCACTTTTTTCTATGAGTTCATTTGATCAATGTTTTGGACTATGAAACACGATGTTGTAGCCATATTACTGACTGAGATGAATTATTATTTTGACATGAGCTGATAAGATGTAACACCTGTTGTTGTTTTGATTTGCAAGTTGTCTCGGAAACAAATCTAGATATGAAGGATTTTTTCATCCTATGTTCACTGGCTATGTTTCCTTTTTCTCCTGGCATAGAAGCTTTGATCTTGGCGGGAGGTATAGTGAGCTTTGTCAGATCAAACTAGCGCCAGTAGAAAAACATACACCTGTGAGATTGTTGTTTGTAAATGTGAGACTATGTTATCGCCCCAGGGATTATCTTTGATACCACACGTGATGTTGGTGTCTATATGTGACATCAGTCTCTGTGATGAAGCTTTGGTCTTGGCGGGAGGTGTAATGATTGATTGTCAGACCAAAGCTTACAGCCCAGAATTATGTCACATGTAACAGCAAGTACACTACAGACCTCGTGGTACCACCACATTCCGGGTTGACACACCTCAGGTCGACCCAAGGGACTTGACCTCGCCCGCTAATGACGTGAGCCGGGTGACCTACAACCGCACCTAACCAAGACACCTGGGCAGGACCACACCTGCACACAGCTATCCAGATCAAACCAGTTTAGTGTTAATTGGCAGAGGTCAAAACGCCGGCTGTTCCTCCCCCATATAAAGGCCCTGCAGTCCCGTCCACGCATCTTTCTGGTCATACTGATTCTCATTCTGGTTGCTGTCATCTCTCTCCCGTTCGGGTCGTCACTCGGTTCACTAAGCAGAGTCACGCACGTCCCCTCCCCAGGTCGGGAGGGAGACCTCCCGACCAGACCACGGCATCGCCAGCTGAGCAGATTCTCCCATAGGAGGCAGCCCAGCCAGCACTCACTGGGCCTACGTCAGGGTACACGTAAGAACATAAGAACATAAGAATGGAGGAAACTGCAGCGGGCCTATTGGCCCATACTGGGCAGTCCCGTTTACACCCAACCCCTATTGCTCATATGAGCATCCAACCTATGTTTGAAGCAATTCAGCGTATTCGAGTTAATGATGATATTTGGTAACTTGTTCCATTCATCCACTACTCTGTTTCCAAACCAGTGTTTACCTATTTCACGCCTAAATCTAAATTTGTCCAATTTAAAACCATTGTTACGAGTTCGCTCCTGGTTGGATAATTTGAGTACCTTTGTAATGTCCCCTTTGTTTAGCCCTGCCTTCCATTTATACACCTCTATCAGGTCGCCCCTCGCTCTACGTCTCTCAAGGGAGTGCAAATTAAGATGCTTTAACCTGTCTCTATACTCAAGGTTCCTGATACCCGGGATTAGTCTTGTCATTCTCCTCTGGATTCTTTCCAAGGATTCTATATCCATTCTGTAATACGGTGACCAGAACTGGACTGCGTAATCCAGGTGTGGTCTCACAAGAGCAAGATACAGTTTTAGGATGACCTCGCTAGTCTTGTAATTAACACTCCTTTGTATGAACCCAAGTACTTTATTAGCCTTGTTACGAGCAAAAACACATTGTTTACTTGGCTTAAGGTTCCTACTTATCATTACTCCTAAATCTCTCTCGCAGTCGGATTTCTCTATGGCATCGTTGTTCATCTGGTATCTGGTTTCCCTGTTTACATTCCCTATACTGAGTACTTTACATTTGTCAATGTTGAATTTCATCTGCCATTTTTCAGACCATTCGAAAAATTTGTTTAGATCCTCCTGTAGTTTTGCCGAGTCCTCGTCAGATTTGATAACACGTCCTATTTTAGTATCATCAGCAAATTTACTTATGTTGCTGTCTATGCCGATATCTATGTCGTTTATGTATATAATAAACAATAATGGTCCAAGTACTGAGCCTTGGGGAACTCCACTTGTGACGTTGCTCCAATGGGACTTAGTGCCGTTAATGCTCACTCGCTGTTTCCTGTCCTGTAACCACGCCCTAATCCATTTAAGGATGTCACCTTTGATGCCATGAGCTTCTACCTTTCTAATTAGTCTTTCGTGGGGTACTCTGTCGAAGGCTTTGCTAAAGTCGAGATATACCACATCATAATTGTGCCCCTCGTCCACTGATTCGAAAACTGATGAAAAGAATGTTAATAGATTAGTTAGGCAAGAACGTCCGCTTGTGAAGCCATGCTGGGAATCATTGATCAATCTGTGCTTCTCCAGGTGATTTCGAATAGAGTTTGAAATGATTGCTTCCAGTAATTTGCCTACTATTGATGTTAGACTGATTGGGCGGTAGTTAGAGGATAGTGATCTATCCCCCTTCTTGAAGATCGGTATTACATTCGCTATCCTCCAGGATTCTGGTACTACACCTGTTTTTAAGGACATGTTAAACAACTTTGCTAAGGGCATACTAAGCTCTTCCTTACATTCCTTTGATACTCTGGCAAATATCTCATCGGGACCAGGTGACTTATTAGGCTTTAGTTTGTCTATTTGCTTACTAACATCGTTACTAGTCACTACTATCTCACTTAATTTGTTTTCTTCACTATCTCTGAATAGAGTCGGTGCCTCGGGTATCATGTTTAAATTTTCGCTGGTGAAAACTGTTGAAAAATATTTATTCAAATTATTGCTCATTTCTCCGTCGTTATCAGTGAGCTCGCCGGAGTCTGACCGTATTGGTCCAATCTTTTCTCGTGTTTTAGTTTGGTACATTTGGTAGAATCCTTTGGGGTTTGTCTTTGCCTCCCTTGCTATCCTTACCTCATTATTCCTCTTTGCTTTCCTTATCTCGGTTTTAACCCTACTCGCCAATACCCTATAATAGTCCCGGAGGTGAATTTCGCCACGATTTATCCTTCTACCTATAGCCTTCCTTTGGCCAATGATGTTCTTTAAA
Organism: Homarus gammarus; assembly: GCA_958450375.1. Lineage (NCBI taxonomy): Eukaryota > Metazoa > Arthropoda > Malacostraca > Decapoda > Nephropidae > Homarus > Homarus gammarus. The sequence goes on from CAUDMG010000139.1 coordinate 923,902, forward strand.
TAATTATTTATCCATTTAGGGTCATTGTTGTTTGATCTGAGTTTTTTGTATGGTATGTTCTGCCTTTGTGCATTAAGTAACTCACTATTTAAATTGTCGTGGAACTCGGCAATCTCAGATCTCGTTATCAGGTCGGTGTCATCTGTCAGGTTCACGGCCAAGCGCGACACCCCCTCTCTTAGCTGCCTCTTTAAACTGTCAAAGTTTGCCCTTCTGAAATCTGGTACTTTAGTGGAATTTTCCTTACGTCTGCCCTGAAAATCTAACTGGAATCGAATTTCTTTGTGATCGCTGTTTGCAAGTTCGTTCCCTACCTCGACATTGCTAATGAGGTTTTCTCTGTTTGACAAAACTAAATCCAATATATTATTACCCCGTGTGGGTTCGGTTATATGTTGACTTAGGAAACAGTCCTGGATCGTCTCGAGAAAATCCTCTGATTCTGAGTTTCCCGTAAGGTCGGTCCAATCTATTTGGCCAAGGTTAAAGTCGCCTACTATACAGACTTTGTTGTGTATGGAAGCCCTGCGCATTTCATCCCAGATAAGTCGCTCATTGACTCTGTCAAGATTGGGGGGTCTATATATTACTCCTGTGATTAATTTTTCCCGACCGTCGCTTAATTCTATCCAAATTGTTTCTGTATTCCTCTCAGTTTTTATTTCCTTATTTATTTCACACTTCAGATTATCCCTAACATAGATTGCTACTCCGCCTCCTTTCCTGGTCTGCCTATCGGTATGGAACAGTTTGTAACCCGCAATTTGGTATTCGACTGGTAATTCACGTGTGTCTAGGTTGATCCATGTTTCAGTGAATGCAATTATATCGATTTCTTCTGTACATACCAAGGCCCTAATATCATCCATTTTGTTTCTCAAACTTCTACTGTTCGCGTAATATACATTTAAGTTAGTCGTGTTCTGAGTCCTTCCCTTACCGCGTTTAGTTTTAAACTCCCTGTCTAATTTAGTTATGTCATCATTCCTAACACTATTTCCCTGTAATCTTTCGCCTTGTTTACCCGCTCCCACTGCAGTCTCCTCCACCCCCGTGCCCCTATGTTCTCTTAGCAGTTTAAAGACTTCGATATCTTTTGAACTGCCCCCTCTAGAGCCCCAGCCAGGGTTGCTACTCCATCCCTAGACAGGTGCACCCCATCCCTAGCATAAAGGTCCCTTCTGCCATAGAAGTTGTCCCAGTTGTCAATGAATGGGACTGATATTGACTTGCAATATCTGTCAAGACGGTCGTTAACACCAACCGCCCTTGACAACCATTCACTGCCAACTCTCCTTCTAGGCAGGACACCGCATATGATAGGGATCCCTCCCTTAGTCCTAATACGATCTATGGCTGCCTTGAACTTATCAGAACGTCCTCGGGTGAGTTACCTACTGTGGGAAGTGTATTCATTCAGGTGTGTCCGAGAGTCAGTGTCAAGTAACGTAAAGCATAATGTGTTAGTACCCCGATATAATAGTGATATTAATATGTCCATGTCATTGAGTGAATTAATAAATAGTTGTATCGAAGAGGTGCTTAAACAGTTGTCCCTTTAAGAAGTGATATATGTGTATTGACATACGAGATAAGATAAGCGTATTGACGCTGAGTAAATAACACCATGGCCAGCCACGCTACTAAGTTTCCTATCTTTACATTCCTACTCTCTATTCTTACTTATTTATGCAATTCTCTTCTTGTGAGATTTGTCTCATTATAGCTGATTACCGGAGTGCCAAGCGTACCAGTGCAAACAATGGCTGATTAAGGGTGTGCCACGTGTACTGGTGTAAACAATGGCTGATTAAAGGTGTGACAAGTCTACCAATGTAAACAATGGCTGATTACAGGAGTGCCAAGTGTACCAGTGTAAACAATGGCTGATTACGGGAGTGCCAAGTGTACTGGTGTAAACAATGGCTGATTAAAGGTGTGACAAGTCTACCAATGTAAACAATGGCTGATTACAGGAGTGCCAAGTGTACCAGTGTAAACAATGGCTGATTACGGGAGTGCCAAGTCTACTAATGTAAACAATGGCTGAATACTGGAGTGCCAAGTGTACCAGTGTAAACAATGGCTGATTAAAGGTGTGCCAAGTGTACTGGTGTAAACAATGGCTGATTAAAGGTGTGACAAGTCTACCAATGTAAACAATGACTGATTACAGGCGTGTCAAGTCTACCAGCATAAACAACAGCTGAGTGCAGATATACTGTGGTCAATATAGTTCAATAATTTCATATGCACATTTTTTCCATATTTATCATCTGTTAATACCAAGTTGACTTTACACTGAGTATTGACACTGGCTAACATGACCAGGACGGAGGTTAAAGACGAGGAAATCAGTAAAGAAAAGTAACCATAGCATCCAAAGTAATAGTCCGGTTATCCATGCGTCTCTCAATGTAATGTAATGGTATGTATTGAGTTAAGACAACGACACACACACACACACACACACACACACACGTGAGGCCCCTCATAACACCATCTGCGAGGGAATTACTACACCACGCCAGGTCCCTCATAACACCATCTGAGGGAACTACTACACCACGTGAGTTCCTCCTAACACCATCTGGGAGGGAGTTACTACACTACGAGTTTGCTGTTCAACACCTACATTAATCTGTATGTTCACTGTATGTTCCTTTACCTTTCTCTAATGACGGCTTTTGTTAAACCACCAATGTGTGTAATAAGTCATTTATGTCCAATGTATATTTTCAGCCTTCGGGCTGCAGGATTTTTTCAATAAACCGTTAATTATTATTATTATTATTACACACACACACACACACACGCACACTCATCATCAGAGCATATTACTCCTCCTCAGAGCACCAGTACTCCTCCTCAGAGCACCAGTACTCCTCCTCAGAGCACCTGTACTCCTCCTCAGAGCACCAGTACTCCTCCTTAGAGCACCAGTACTCCTCCTCAGAGCACCTGTACTCCTCCTCAGAGCACCAGTACTCCTCCTTAGAGCACCTGTACTCCTCCTCAGAGCACCAGTACTCCTCTTCAGAGCACCAGTACTCCTCCTTACATCACCAGTACTCCTCCTCAGAGCACCAGTACTCCTCCTTAGAGCACCAGTACTCCTCCTCAGAGCACCTGTACTCCTCTTCAGAGCACCAGTACTCCTCCTTACATCACCAGTACTCCTCCTCAGAGCACCAGTACTCCTCCTTAGAGCACCAGTACTCCTCCTCAGAGCACCTGTACTCCTCCTCAGAGCACCAGTACTCCTCCTTACATCACCAGTACTCCTCCTCAGAGCACCAGTACTTCTCCTCAGAGCATGACCAGTACTCAACCTCAGAACACGACCAGTACTCATTCCCTGAAGCATCAGTACTCTTGTAATCGGCTTCTCACCTTCTCACTAGACTCTAAAATATTTTATCTAATTGCCCTGTCGAGGTGTGGTAACGTATTACACAGGTAAACATTCCAGCAGGCCACAGCCGCCCTGATATGAGGAAAAAGTCAGGTTTTTGCTAAATACTTACAGTCAGTAGCGGTTTGTAAAGGAGATTATAAGTAAATAAAGTTGAATACTCATTTTTAACTAGTCGTAAGATTTTGGATCACCTGAAGATTAATCCCTCCAGCTTATTTCACTTAATCTTTTATTTAATATCAATCCTCATATCTGAGAGTTGGAGACCACAGTTCTGTACTTTAAACGTTCTCGGGCTGCTTTTACCAATCCACTAAGACTTTTTATCTCTCTGGGGATCAAGTTTTTAATTTTATTCATCCATCCCAGTCTCTGTTTTCCCCTGGACCTCCTACCCTCAACTTTGCACATTAATATTTCTGTTATTATTTCCTCGTCTCTAATTATATGACCAAAGTTTCTCTTCTTTTTATGTACAATTCTAGTATTTTTCTTGAAGTTTTTACCTACTTTAGTACTTCTTTATTTGTTTTCCTCTCATTGTAGCTTATTTTTAGCATTCGCTAACCAACATTAATTTAACCTGACCAAACTAATCTTACCTAAAAAGCAATGAATCTACTAAGTTCTTATTTTTCCTGCTGGAGTTGGATAGGTATGAGGGTGGCAGGTGACGGTGGCAGATGAGGGTGACAGGTGAGGGTGACATGCGAGGGTGACAGGTGAGGGTGACATACGAGGGTGACAGGTGAGGGTGACAGGTGGATGGTGGACGATACTCAAACATACCTGGCCCGTGTACACCTCAAGCACTGTAAACATGAGCACCACACTTGCCCTCCCTTACGTCTTCACAACCTTGAAATACTATTGAATGTAATTTTTTTCCACGAAAAATAAATACAATAACAAAATGAAGAGAAGAAAATATACAAATTGTGGTGTCTTAGCAAAGCTTCTGTATATTTAGAGGCGACTGTTGAGCTGGTGAGCACGTAAAGCGTTGGCACGAACACACGTACGGATAAGCCCTTGTAATCCGTCACGGACATCTACAGCACGTGTCAGCCTCACCATCTGGCGACCAGCTGCCTGGCCTGCCTGCCCCACGCCGCGTCAAGGGATCCTCAACCCCCTAGCCAGGGGTGAGGAGGTTGAGGGTGGTGGTGGCGGGTGCTGGGGTCTCCTGGAGGCTGCCACACACTGACCATATCTCCTGCTTGTACAGTACACCATCATGTGAGGGGGTGTTGTTATTATTGGCTGCTGTCTGTCTGTATATATATATATATATATATATATATATATATATATATATATATATATATATATATATATATATATATATATATATATATATATATATACTATATATATGCTCCCACAATTTTACAAACTGTGCTACGCGCGTGCATGTGTAAAGGTTTGTGATATTACACATAATGTTTTCTGTGAGGGAACCAGAAGGCCCGAGCACTGGTATAAGCTATCACCTGTCAATAACACGTGCATACTGAAGCGTTAGGTGCCCCCTTCTCTGTCTGTTACTAACTTTTTTCCTTCACTTTCTCTCTCTCCCTAAGTATCTTTTATTGCCTATTTTCACATTCCTGTTTTTTTCCAATTCAAATAAATACAATCACATCAATTTATTTCATCATTTACAATAGCTTCTATGTGAGCCCAGACTGAGGTGAGCTGGGAGAAGAATCTCATGACGACGGATTATACACTTTGAGAAGAGATACTCACTCAGAGACGGCAATGTCCTTATGTAAGTAGTGAGAGTCACTCCGAATGTGTTAACTGTAGTGACTTGAGTTGTGGGATGACTCTGTCTATCTCTTATGAAGCTGGATTGTCACTGTTGACTTTAATACCTCCATGAGGTTTCCCTTCCCCACCCCACCAGTCTCCTCTTCCCGACCACCTCTATCCTCCACAGCCTCAGCAACCACCCCACAAACTTTCCCCCACCAGCCACCCCACAACCTACCACCACCAGCCACCCCACAACCTCTCCCCCACCAGACACCCCACAACCTCTCCCCCACCAGCCACCCCACAACCTACCACCACCAGCCACCCCACAACCTACCACCACCAGCCACCCCACAATCTCATCCACACCAGACACACCACAACCTCTCCCCCACCAGCCACTCCACAACCTACCACCACCAGCCACCCCAAAACCTACCACCACCAGCCACCCCACAAACTCATCCACACCAGACACACCACAACCTCTCCCCCACCAGCCTCCCTAAAACCTACCACCACCAGCCACCCCACAACCTACAACCACCAGCCACCCCACAACCTACGACCACCAGCCACCCCACAACCTACCACCACCAGCCACCCCACAACCTCTTTCAAACCAGACATACCACAACCTACCACCACCAGCCACCCCACAACCTACCACCACCAGCCACCCCACAACCTCTTCCACACCAGACAAACCACAACCTACCACCACCAGCCACCCAACAACCTACCACCACCAGCCACCCCACAACCTACCACCACCAGCCACCCCAAAACCTACCACCACCAGCCACCCCACAACCTACCACCACCAGCCACCCCACAACCTCTTCCACACCAGACACACCACAACCTCTCCCCCACCAGCCACCCCAAAACCTACCACCACCAGCCACCCCAAAACCTACCACCACCAGCCACCCCACAACCTACCACCACCAGCCACCCCACAACCTCTTCCACACCAGACATACCACAACCTACCACCACCAGCCACCCCACAACCTACCACCACCAGCCACCCCACAATCTCTTCCACACCAGCCACCCCACAACCTCTCCCCCACCAGCCACCCCACAACCTACCACCACCAGACACACCACAACCTCCTATCACGAGCCACCCCACAACCTACCACCACCAGCCACCCCACAACCTCTCCCCCACCAGCCACCCCACAACCTCTCCCCCACCAGCTACCCCACAACCTCTCCCCACCAGCCACCCCACAACCTCTCCCCCACCAGCCACCCCACATCCTTTCCCCCACCAGACACACCACAACCTCCTACCACCAGCCACCCCACAACCTACCACCACCAGCCACCCCACAACCTCTCCCCCACCAGCCACCCCACAACCTACCACCACCAGACACACCACAACCTCCTACCACCAGCCACCCCACAACCTACCACCACCAGACACAACACAACCTCCTACCACCAGCCACCCCACAACCTACCACCACCATCCACCCCACAACCTCTCCCCCACCAGCCACCCCACAACCTCTCCCCCACCAGCCACCCCACAACCTCTCCCCCACCAGCCACCCCACAACCTACCACCACCAGACACACCACAACCTCCTACCACCAGCCACCCCACAACCTACCACCACCAGACACAACACAACCTCCTACCACCAGCCACCCCACAACCTAACACAACCATCCACCCCACAACCTACGACCACCAGCTACCCCACAACCTCTCCCCCACCAGCCACCCCACAACCTCTCCCCCACCAGCCACCCCACAACCTACCACCACCAGCCATCCCACAACCTCTTCCACACCAGACATACCACAACCTCTCCCACACCAACCACCCCACAACCTCTCCCCCAACCAGCCTCCCCACAACCTCTCTCCCACCAGCCACCCCACAACCTCTCCCCTACCAGCCATCCTACAACCTCTCCCCCACCAGCCACCCCACAACCTCTCCCCTACCAGCCACCCCACAACCTACCACCACCAGCCACCCCAAAACCTCTCCCCCACCAGCCACCCCACAACCTCTCCCCCACCAGCCACCCGACAACCTCTCCCCCACCAGCCACCCCACAACCTTTCCCCCACCAGCCACTCCACAACCTCTCCCCCACCAGCCACCCCACAACCTCTCCCCCACCAGCCACCCCACAACCTACCACCACCAGACACACCACAACCTCCTACCACCAGCCACCACACAACCTACCACCACCAGACACCCCACAACCTGCCTCCCACCAGCCACCCCACAACCTACCACCACCATCCACCCACAACCTACCACCACCAGCCACCCCACAACCCCTCCCCCACCAGCCACCCCACAACCTCTCCCCACCAGCCACCCCACAACCTCTCCCCCACCAGCCACCCCACAACCTACCACCACCAGCCACCCCACAACCTATTCCACACCAGACATACCACAACCTCTCCCCCACCAGCCACCTCACAACCTCTCCCCCACCAGCCTCCCCACAACCTACCACCACCAGCCACCCCACAGCCTCTCCCTCACCAGCCACCCCACAACCTCTCCCCCTCCAGCCACCCCACAACCTACCACCACCAGCCACCCCACAACCTCTCCCCCACCAGCCACCCCACAACTTCTCCCCCACCAGCCATCCCACAACCTCTCCCCCACCAGCCTCCCCAGAACCTACCACCTCCAGCCACCCCACAACCTCTTCCACACCAGACACACCACGACCTTCTACCACCAGCCACCCCACAACCTCTTCCACACCAGGCATACCACAACCTCTGCCCCACCAGCCACCCCACACCCTACCACTACCAGCCACCCCACAACCTCTCCCCCACCAGCCTCCCCACAACCTACCACCTCCAGCCACCTAACAACCTCTTCCACACCAGACACACCACAACCTCCTATCACCAGCCACCCCACAACAAACTCACCCGCCAGACACCCCACAACCTCTCCCCCACTAGCCACCCCACAACCTTTCCCCCACTAGCCACCCCACAACCTCTCCCCTACCAGCCACCCCACAACCTCTCCCCCACCAGCCACGCCACAACCTACCACTACCAGATACACCACAACCTCCTACCACCAGCCACTCCACAACCTACCACCAACAGCCACCCCAAAACCTCCCTCTTACCAGCCACCCCACGACCTACCACCACCAGCCACCCCACAACCTCCCACCACCAGCCACCGCACAACCTCTACCCCACCAGCTACCCCACAACCTCTCCCCCACCAGCCTCCCCAGAACCTACCACCTCCAGCCACCCCACAACCTCTTCCACACCAGACACACCACAACCTCCTACCACCAGCCACCCCACAACAGACTCACCCGCCAGACACCCCACAACCTTTCCCCCACTAGCCACCCCACAACCTCTCCCCTACCAGCCACCCCACAACCTCTCCCCCACCAGCCACGCCACAACCTACCACCACCAGATACACCACAACCTCCTACCACCAGCCACTCCAGAACCTACTACCAACAGCCACCCCACAACCTCCCTCTCACCAGCCACCCCAAGACCTACCACCACCAGCCACCCCACAACATGCCACCACCAGCCACCCCACAACCTCTCCCCCACCAGCCACCCCACAACCTTTCCCCCCACCAGCCACCCCACAACTTCTCCCCCACCAGCCACCCCACAACCTACCACCACCAGATACACCACAACCTCCTACCACCAGCCACGCCACAACCTACCACCACCAGCCACCCCACAACCTCTCCCCCACCAGCCACCCCACAACCTTTCCCCCACCAGCCACCCCACAACCTTTCCCCCACCAGCCACCCCACAACTTCTCCCCCACCAGATACACCACAACCTCCTACCACCAGCCTCCCCACAACCTACCACCACCAGCCACCCCACAACCTCCCCCACCAGACACCCCACAACCTCCCACCACCAGACACTCCATAACCTCACCCCTCCAAACACCCCACAACCACCCACCAGCCACCCCACAACCTCTCCCCCAACAGCCACCCCACAACCTTTCCCCCACCAGATACACCACAACCTCTCCCCCACCAGCCACCCCACAACCTACCACCACCAGATACACCACAACCTCCCACCACCAGCCACCCCACAACCTACCACCACCAGCTACCCCACAACCTCCCCCACCAGACACCCACAACCTCCCACCACCAGACACCCCATAACCTCCCTCACCAGCCACTCCACAACCTCTCCTCCACCAGACACCCCACAACCTCTCCTCCACCAGACACCCCACAACCTCTCCCCCACCAACCACCCGACAACTTCCTCCACTATCCACCCCACAACTTCCCTCACCAGCCACCCCACAACCTCTTCCACACCAGACATACCACAACCCCTCCCCCACCAGCCACCCCACAACCTACCACCACCAGCCACCCCACAACCTCTCCCCCACCAGCCTCCCCACAACCTACCACCTCCAGCCACCTAACAACCTCTTCCACACCAGACACACCACAACCTCCTACCACCAGCCACCCCACAACAGACTCACCCGCCAGACACCCCACAACCTCTCCCCCACCAGCCACCCCACAACCTTTCCCCCACTAGCCACCCCACAACCTCTCCCCTACCAGCCACCCCACAACCTCTCCCCCACCAGCCACGCCACAACCTACCACCACCAGATACACCACAACCTCCTACCACCAGCCACTCCACAACCTACCACCAACAGCCACCCCACAACCTTCCTCTCATCAGCCACCCCACAACCGTTCCCCCACTAGCCACCCCACAACCTCTCCCCTACCAGCCACCCCACAACCTCTCCCCCACCAGCCACGCCACAACCTACCACCACCAGATACACCACAACCTCCTACCATCAGCCACTCCACAACCTACCACCAACAGCCACCCCACAACCTCCCTCTCACCAGCCACCCCACGACCTACCACCATCAGCCACCCCACAACCTGCCACCACCAGCCACCCCACAACCTCTCCCCCACCAGCCACCCCACAACCTTTCCCCCCACCAGCCACCCCACAACTTCTCCCCCACCAGCCACCCCACAACCTTTCCCCCCACCAGCCACCCCACAACCTACCACCACCAGCCACCCCACAACCTACCACCACCAGCCACCCCACAACCTCCCCCACCAGACACCCCACAACCTCCCACCACCAGACATTCCATAACCTCACCCCTCCAAACACACCACAACCACCCACCAGCCACCCCACAACCTACCACCACCAGCCACCCCACAACCTCTCCCCCACCAGCCACCCCACAACCTTCTCCCCCACCAGCCACCCCACAACCTCTCCCCCACCAGCCACCCCACAACCTACCACCACCAGATACACCACAACCTCCCACCACCAGCCACCCCACAACCTACCACCACCAGCCACCCCACAACCTCCCCCACCAGACACCCCACAACCTCCCACCACCAGACACCCCATAACCTCCCTCACCAGCCACTCCACAACCTCTCCTCCACCAGACACCCCATAACCTCTCCTCCACCAGACACCCCACAACATCCCACCACCAGCCTCCCCACAACCTCTCCCCCACCAACCACCCGACAACTTCCTCCACTAGCCACCCCACAACTTCCCCCACCAGAAACCCCACAACCTCCCCCACCAGACACCCCATAACCTCCGCCACCAGACACCCCACAACCTCCTCCACCAAACACCCTACAACCACCCACCAGACACCCCACAACTTCCCACCACCAGACACCCCACATCCTCCCCACCAAACACCCTACAACCACCCACCAGACACCCCATAACCTCCTCCACCAGACAACCTACAACCTCCTCCACCAAACACCCTACAACCACCCACCAGACACCCCACAACTTCCCACCACCAGACACCCCACAAACTCCCCACCAAACACCCTACAACCACCCACCAGACACCCCACAACTTCCCCCACCAGAAACCCCACAACCTCCCCCACCAGACACCCCACAACCTCACCCCACCAAACACCCTACAACCACCCACCAGACACCCCACAACTTCCCCCACCAAACACCCCACAACCTCCCCCACCAGACACCCCACAACCTCACCCCTCCAAACACCCCACAACCACACACCAGACACCCCACAACTTCCCACCACCAGACTCCCCATAACCTCCCCCACCAGCCTCCCCACAACCTCTCCCCAACCATACCCTCCACAACCTCCCCCAACAGACGCCACACAACCCCTACCAAACACCCCACAACCTCCCCCACCAGACACCCACAACCTCCCTACCAGACACCCCACGATCCCCCCACAAGACACCCCACAACCCCCACACTAAGCACCCCACAACCTCCCCACCAGACACCCCACAACCCCCCCACCCACCAGACATCCTACATAGGCCTTATTTACATACGTGATTCATTTCTTGGCCCTGTGAGGGCAAACTGACGCCCCGTATCCGTTTCACTTTCCCCCCATCCTTCCTTTCTTTCTCTTCCTTCCCTTTCCCATCCCATCCCATCGTCTCCCCTCTCTGTCTCCCTTCATACTGTCAATTATACATTTCCTACTAGTTATGGTCATTTCCTTTATTCATTTCCTAGCATTACTAACGCTTGTACATTAATACATAAAACGCTCTTTGTTGACCATGTATACAGTATTTTTTCATGTACATAATATATGTCCATATATTCCAACACGTGCGTTTGTATATATATGTTTACAGTATATAACAGTTATCATCCCTCTGCTTCTACTGTATTTACTGTTATCGTAATTATTATTATTCTCTCCCTTATTATCTTCCTTCCCTCCTTGTCATTCGTGGTCTCAATATATTATTCCTCCTCGTCTCTCTATCACATTATTTTCATCTTCCTGTTTGACCCCATCTTGGTTTATGTCGTCATTAATTAATTAGTAATTCATTATTGTTTATGTGATGCGATTAAGATTATCACTGATTTTCTTCAGGATTATCGTCATTTTCTAGGTAAGAGAGAGAGAGAGAGAGAGAGAGAGAGAGAGAGAGAGAGAGAGAGAGAGAGGGGTTGGGTGAGGCACCATCCGTCATGGGTGTGGAGGCAGCAGTAATTACCACAGAAGGAAGACAGGTCGGCCAGGTCACCTCCACCAGGACCCAGGTGTTGCTCTCTCTCTCTCTCTCTCTCTCTTACACTTGTCATTTCTCGTCTTATTAATTCCTTTCAGATTTACACCTGATTTACATAAAATCCCTCAATCAGTTTGGTGTTGTGTCTCTTATGAATTATTTCTTAACGAGGTGACCAAGAGGTGTATAGCTTCACCTCTCACTATCGTATTGTGGTACAGATGATGTAAGGCATTGTTCTTTACCTCCTCCACATTCTCATTCTATTCCACATTCTCCTCTTAATTTTCTTCTTCTTCCTCCTCCTCCTCCTCCTCTTTTTATCCGCCTCCTCTTCCTTCTTCTTCTCCTCTTCGTCAATTTTTTCCTCTTCCTCCTCCTCCTTCTTCTCTCCCGATGGTTGAAGTCCTCCTCTGTCACCGTGGGCACCTCCCTTCTCCTCTCCTCCTCCCCTCTACCACCAAGACGGGCTGGGCTGGAGACGTGCTTGGCTGCAAGTTTAAATGAAGTGTAGGGTGCTGTTAGGACCACGTGGTGCTGGGAGATGCTGCCCTATCTCTCTCTCTCTCTCTCTCTCCCAGTTCCCATCCTAAATATTCTCTCCTTTCTCTTTCCTTCCCAAATACCCTCTTCCTTTCTCTTACTCTCTCACTTTCCTTTTCATTCCCAGAAACACTCTCCCTTCCCTTCCCTTCCCTTCACTTCCTAAACACTCTCACTCATCCTCCCCCACAATCCCTCACTTTTCCCCTGCACCCTCAAGTTACCTCCCTCTTAGTTTCCCCTCTCTTCCTGTCATCCCTCGTCACAAATCATTTTCCTGTCTACTGCCACCCTCCTCCTACGTCTCCCTCTCCTCCTCTTCCTCTCCCTCCTCCTCCTCCTCTTACTCCACCACCTTTTCCTCCAACTCAAATGATTTCTTCCTTCCCCATTCTCTTCCTCCCCCTCCCCATCTTCTTCTTCCACCTTTTCCTCTCCTCTCCAGCTCAAAGTATTTCTTCTCCTCTTCCTCTTCCTCACTATCACACTTGTTTCCCCACGTAAACTCCTACAAACACCACCTCATCTCTCTACAGCCATAACACTTCATTTTTCTGATACACTAATGACATTTCAGGTACAGGTACAGTAATACTCTGAGGTACAGGTAATACAAGGTCAGGTAGAGATAAAATACATAATTGCAGATAGTGATGATACAGTTACAGGTACAGATACGAATATAAGAAGGACGTGTAGAATACAAATTTACATACAGATTCAGGTACAAATATAAACAGAGGTGTTTCTACAAGCACGATTACATGTACTAGTACAAACACGGTTACATGACTGATACAAATATACGTAGAGGCCTAGATTTAAATACAGGTACAAATAGTTATGCGAATACAGCTACGAATACAGGTACAAATTTAGATATAAGAAGTAAATGTAGGTTGAGATACAAACATAAATACGAGTTCATACATAGACAAAATAATATATACCATTAAATACACCCAACAAAATATAATAATATAACTTCTGACATATTGTTTTCTGCCTCTCTTACATCTGTTTATTATCCTTCACTATCATCTTCCACATCTGTTTTTCTACTTTTCTTCTTCTTAATCTTTGTTCTCCTTTCTTCTGATTTATTTGTATGTTTCATCTTTGTTTACACTTTGTTGACACTCCCTCACAGAAGCACAAGTCTGGTAAAGGAGATAATGTTAGTCAGTGGTTAGAGGTGTATAAAGTGTCTATAGTTAAGTGCGTGTTAATAATGAGACTTTTTGAGACGAAGGTGAGAGACCATTGGATAGTGTCTCGTCGTGTTTTGATCAAGTGAATTTCTCAACAGAGTACAGTACAACATCCACAAATAACTGTCTCTTGGTATTATCAGTGATCTGCCATCTACAAACGTCTCGCCACATTTGTCCCTCTACAATACGCTCATCACAGCTTTCACCGTAAGTGTCTCAAAAGTGATCAGTCACCCATAACTGTCTCTCACAAAAATATCTCATCCACCTCTATAAAGGTCTCACCATAACTATCTCACCATCGTACAGTACACCCCCAACAACAACACCTGCTAGGGCATCTTTGGTGGGTGCGAGACACTGGCCCCAGGTAGGGTCATGGCTGATGGCTGTGTTGACATGGCCTACTACACCCACTATTACCTTCTGTTATTGTGTGATCAGCTGTGTCGAGCTCCTTACCCCCCCCCCCCATCCCCCACCACCCGTTACCTCACCGTGTGTGTTGTTCTTGAGGAATTTGGCTCGTATTATGTTCTTATAACTATTATTGTTCTTTGTTATTATTATTATTATTATTATTATTATTATTATTATTATTATTATTATTATTATTATTTTTATTATTTTTTTTATTATTATCGTTCTCATCTTTATTATTTCTATTGTTACAATTGACATATGTCTTTTACTGTGTTTTTTGAGGTAGTGAGTCTCATAACTATAAGGATGTACTAATACTCCCCAGTATGATGAGACCTCCCTTGTCCCCCCCCCCCCCCAGAGAGAGAGGGAGGGAGGGCCCCCCCAGCATCAGATGTATTTAAGAGTGTGGCTATACTCTCAGACATGAAGGTGTGATATACCTCCCCCCTCATTCTTCAGCATAAGGTCAATATATACCCACTACCCCCATTACTTCCTACCCCAGCACGCCTTTCTAATACCTTGCACACCCGCTAAATACCCCTACCTCTCTCACTTCCTCTGTATGCCTACTAAATACCCCTACCTCACTCACTTCCTCTGTATGCCCACTAAATACCCCTGCACGCCCACTAAATACCACCCTGCACCCTACACTGACGGTGTGGGCGGGGCTGGGTAAGATGGGAGCAGCAACGGCTCATTTCACCTCAGCTACGCAGACTTGATATCGTCGAGATTAGCAGAAGAGGCATGTGTTGATCTGGCGGCCTGGCAGGTTCTTAGCCCTGAAGTACGACCCCAGTATCACACACCACCATAGGGTCGAGAATCCCCTTTGTTATGGATGGACACATACACCGTGGGTACTGGGGGGTGTTGTGCCCGAGGGTTCGCCAAGGGGAGGGGCTGCAGGCCACGGGTGGAGCGAGGTTAAGCGAAGCATAACGGAAGCGACGGAGCCTTCATTTGCTCTGCCAACGTGCGATACAACGTTGATTGTCAGCAGATAAACGACCCCCGGAATGCTTCTTCTATTTCCCGCTTCTTATTCTTATTCTGCTTCTATTTCTTCCTCTTCATCCCTTTACTTCTTCGAAGTTTCCTCATGTTGTTCTTCTCTTTACTTCTTATATTATCTCTTATTCTTATTGTATGCCTTCTTGTTTTCTCGATATCCTCCTGTTCTACACCTGCACACACTGCCTCTCCACTTTCATCTCCCTCTTAGTCTCGTCCTCTTCCTTTTTTTATCTTCAGCATCCTCCATGGATGAACCATCCACACACACACACACACACACACACACACACACACACACACAAAACAAGCACAACACAACACAACCAGCACCACCACCGTCATCACCATCACCTCCACTACCACCACCACCACCACCACCACCACCATCATCACGACGACCAATACCACTACCAACTCGACCACCACCACTATCACCACCACCACTATCTCCATCACCTCCATCGCCATCACCATCACCAACATCACTACTACTTCCGCAAAAGAAAACAACCACAACACCATCACCACTCTTGCCACCACAACCATCACAACGTCCAATAACACCACCGCCACCGCCACCATCACCACCACTAACGCCACTATCAACACCATCATCACCATCACCACCATCACTACAACTACCACCAATACCAATACCACCAACACCATCACCACCTTAAAGCACCACTACCATCACCAAAACCGCCAACACCACCATCACATCCAACACCACCAGCATCACTACCACCATCACTATCACCACTACCATCACCACCACCACCACCACCAACACCACTACCACCATCATCATCACCACCACCACCATCACTGTCACCACCACCACCACCAACACCACTACCACCATCATCATCACCACTACCATCACTATCACCACCATCACCACCAACACCACTACCACCATCATCATCATCACCACCACCACCATCACTATCACCACCACCACCACCAACACCACTACCACCATCATCATCACCACCACCACCACCAGCACTATCACCACTACCACCACCACCACCACCACCACCACCATCACGACCACAACCACCACCAATACCACTACCACCATCATCACGACGACCAGTACCACTACCAACTCGACCACCACCACTATCACCACCACCACTATCTCCATCACCTCCATCGCCATCACCATCACCAACATCACTACTACTTCCGCAAAAGAAAACAACCACAACACCATCACCACTCTTGCCACCACAACCATCACAACGTCCAATAACACCACCGCCACCGCCACCATCACCACCACTAACGCCACTATCAACACCATCATCACCATCACCACCATCACTACAACTACCACCAATACCAATACCACCAACACCATCACCACCTTAAAGCACCACTACCATCACCAAAACCGCCAACACCACCATCACATCCAACACCACCAGCATCACTACCACCATCACTATCACCACTACCATCACCACCACCACCACCACCACCAACACCACTACCACCATCATCATCACCACCACCACCATCACTGTCACCACCACCACCACCAACACCACTACCACCATCATCATCACCACTACCATCACTATCACCACCATCACCACCAACACCACTACCACCATCATCATCATCACCACCACCACCATCACTATCACCACCACCACTACCAACACCACTACCACCATCATCATCACCACCACCACCACCAGCACTATCACCACTACCACCACCACCACCAACACCAACACCACTACCACCATCATCATCACCATCACCATCACCATCACCACCACCATCACTATCACCACTACCACCACCACCACCACCACCACCAACACCACTACCACCATCATCATCACCACCACCATCACCATCACCACCACCACCACCATCACTATCACCACCACCACCACCTCCAACACCAGGACCATCTCAGGCTCCGGGTCAACCATACCACATACTTGCTTTAATAAAATATGCCACTCCTCCCTCGTTGGAATATATATATATAATAGGGTGGGGAGATTTACTCGATAAAATCTTCCCATAAGTCAGCAGTGATGGGCGTCGTTAAATTAAGTGGTGGTGTTCTTGTGAGAGGCTGTTTAGTGTGTGTGTGTGTGTGTGTGTGTGTGTGTGTGTGTGTGTGTTGAATTTGAATTTTGCCACGTACAGTAGCTAGTTTATTGTGCACCCCATGCTCAACCTGGGAGCGGTAGCGCAAAAAGGGTGTGTATAATAGACTCCAGTGGTCAGTGGTCAGTAATCAGTGTATTATGGCAGTGAATGTTTCAGAATATTTCAAATTCACTGTGTGTTTAGTTCTGTACATAGAGGGTTAATTATTAGCAACTGCGTGAATACAACAGTTTGAGGCAATAACTCTGGCCACACACTTTGTTATTCACATCTGCGTGAGAGGTTAGATACTTTAAGTACCTTTGTTATATCCATTGACTTAGCTACTGAGTGGATGTAATCTTATAATCTCAGCTGTCTTGACACTGAAGATAAGGTTTTGTGCCATTTCACACACAGTGTGCTTGGACCTGTCCCTAAAAGGTTCTTTCTTCTCACGGTCAAACACGTGGTGTTCAAGTGAGTGGCCATTCGTCTTTACATTTAGTCTTGTTCACATCCGCTTGATGGGCATACTGCCAGAGGTACTTATATCCCAATCTTAGTCTAGCGGTTACAACATTCGTTTAATCTAGTGATCTTTTTACTAGCTCGAAATACATGTTTCACTTGATACACCTCATCATGGTAAACGATGGATTAATACTTTCCTGTTTGCACTTGTCTGCTTGCGTCAAATTCACCAACAAATTGTTTCCTGATTACAACATTAAAGGTTCTTTTGACAGACCCAGATTGTATTCAACAGTGCCTTTGTTAGACGCGAGTTTGGTGAGGGCATCAACTCTATCATGTTCTCTGAAGCCTATGTGAGAGGCGATCCACACCAGTTTGATCTTGACACCCCGGTCAACAAGGTACTAAACACATTTCTCTAGCTTCAGAGACAAGTAGTGACAACATAAGTTGAGGGTATCAAGGCAAGTAGTGAGGACAGAGAATCAGTGATGCTAAACTCAGTGACAGTGGTTTCAACAAATTTAATGGCTGTGAGTGTGGCAATCAATTCAGTTTGTAGAGTGGATGCCCAGTTGTTAATTCTAACTCCTTTTTCAATTGTATTACTGTTAGGTTGAGTTTCAACGAGAGCACTTCCAGCCCTCCCACCGACAGTGTCTAAGAGATCCAACAGTGAGTGATATTATTAGTTTGGTAGTTTGTTGAAGATAAATACTTTATGTAATTAATCGTCAGGCGGGTACGCGAGTGTTGTGATATCGATTGGAACTGTCCGCCAGGGTGGCAGGAAACATTGCTGTGTCTCAGTCTAGTCCAAACATCCTCATATGTACTGTATATATGTAGTTTGGATCTATTTAGATTCACCAGCTCCATGACTCATATATTCTAGCAATTAAAGGAAACAATGTTATCAGGATTACCACACAAAGACCTCATGGCAATCATGAGGTTGACTGAATTATTCTATCTCTGAAGTACTTTAGTGTTTACGGTACACCCTATGTGTGTGGTGTAGGGGGGGGGGGGTTGTGTCATTCAGGGATAATATAATAGTAAGGATAGTTCACCAAACACTTGTTTTACCCACAATGCACAGCTCTCTGACATCACTGTTGTAAACACACGTCATCTGGTGACCTCTGTGTGTTCCCGCGTCTGCTTCCTGGACAAGTGTATCAACAATTATGGTTATTTGTGCAATATGCGGGTGCACCAGCAAAGCTCAAATCCCAAGCAGAGAACACATCAAGTATTACAGATTTCCCAGATATAAAAAAAAAAAAAAAATATGATAAATAGATAAATACCTGCAAGCTCACTGGCAAAATAAACAACACATTAGGCTAACCGAGAACTTGTTTGAAGAGATTCATATTTACTTTTATCTCCTTAATCCTAGAATGTCTGTCGATATCCAGGTATCTATAGGAAGGTGAGACATTCATCTTGCTATATGTGCCCCAAAAGAGCTTGTTTCAAGATGCGAGGGAAAATTTCTTGGAGTTTTTTAATTCTGCAAATATAGTCAATATTTGGTCACCCAGAAGACCGCAAGACATTGTTCTTGCCACTTCTGACAAAAGAAACAATAATATTGTCCAAAATATAAGAAAAACCCGACTTACATTATAAGATTTACCGACGACGGTCGTGATGCTTAACGTCTAGAGAGTTGCTCGAATTTCTTAAGTATACATTATAAGGCAATATCCAGTTGTCCAGAGTACCCTCAAACATTCACCTTGCCATATCTGGCAAAAGGAAAAATCTTTGCATTATTAATAAGCTCAAAAATTGAGTTGCTTTGTCCATGTCATCAGCAGAATGCCCAGCAACCCCTGTGTTTTTCCTTGTAATATTTTGCTGTTTTTTTTCTTGCTATATCACTTATTTTTTGGAGGACTTTGAGAACATAAGGCATTTATTTTGTTAAACCTGGCCACAGAAAGGCCCTAGTCTTACGAGTATTCTAAAAACATTGAAACAACGATATCAAACGTCAACCAAGGCCAGGGCGTCACCATCTGTGACTGCCCTCAGCTCACAAGATGACGTGCATCACTAGAGTAACGACACTGAATGGGGCCGAGCTACGGCTAATGACGTTACAGCGGTTTTTCTATTCTGTTTATAATCCTTGGTGTCAGTGTGTGCATGATTGTATTTGTATGTGTCTGTGTGTCTGTATATGTATGTCTGTGTGTGTTTTGTAGGTGTGTGTTTCTGTGTGTTTTGATTGTGTGTGACTGTGTGTTTGTGTGTGTGTGTGTGTGTGTGTGTGTGTGTAAAATCGACATAGCAGCAATTGATGACTCCCGGCTCCCAAACGAGGGTCGACTCACAGAACGGGGATTTGGCTAAACCTTCTTCTGGAAGGGTAAGCCTGCTGAGAAGAGGAATTGCATTTATGGAGTTGGCTTTGTCATCCGCCAATGCAGCCTACTTAGGCTAACCGAAATACCTGTTGCGATCAACGAGCGCCTCATGGAGCTTCAAGTCCCACTAAATCACTCAAGTCATGCCTTCTTCATCAGTGCATGTGCTCCAACACTGGATGCAGAGGATGACATCAAGGAGGCCTTTTATGCTGACCTTGACAGAGTGCTAATCTCTATCCCAAGAGAAGATAAGGTTGTGCTCCTCACTATCATCAACACCTTGTTTTAGGCAGGCCGACAAGTTTAAGGGTTCTTGGTAACACCCACAGTCCAAACATTGGCATTTCATTGATTACATGCGTGGCTCAGATCACTTTGACACAGATCATCGGCTCGTTAGAGCCAAACTCTCCTTCAAGTCGCCATAAAACGGCGAAGGCAACAAGCCTCCAGAAGAACCTTTAACACCAAGTGGCTGGAAGATCCAGTGGTAGCACATGCTTTCAGAGAGCAGCTCAACGAGGGGCTGATAAACAACCGAACAACAAACAACCAAAATCCCAGTACAGAATGAGGTACCATCAAAGTTGTCATCTCAAAAACCTGCAGCGAAACCCTCGGCCAGATCAAAAGAAAACACCAGGATTGGCTTGATGAAAACGACCCAAAAATCGAAGTACTTGTCAATAGTAAACGTGTTGGTCTTGTACCAAAGTTGATACCTTCCACGAAAAGAAATGCAAAAATAAGCCGATCAACACAAGATGTGCGAAATTTTCAATTTTGCTAAAACAATATATGGCCCAACTACTCATGCTGTGGCCCCCCTCCACTCATCCGACGGTAATTCTAATTAAAGACGACGAAGGTATCCGTCAGTGCTGGAAGGAGCACTAACATTCGCTGGGCAACCGAAACACCGATGTGGATGTCCTGACTACCCAGCGGGTCCCTCCATCGTCAATATTTATAAGAACAAGGGAGACCGGTCAGACTGTGGCAACTACTGCGGGATCTCGCTGCTGTCTGTAGCTGGCAAGGTTATTGCCCGAGTCCTCCTAAACAGACTACTTTTTGAGGAGGAAAACTGAAGAAGTGCCAAATCAACCCTCAACCCTCGCACCTGGGAAATGAACACTCCACATCGCAACGCTTGGAGGAGCACCACACGAGAAGGTGTCAATACTTTCGAGTTAGCCTGATCTGCATACCGAGGTAGACAAGCGCCAGCGCTGGAAAGACTCTGCCACCGCCTCTCCCACACTAGATGTAGCCCTCCACACGTGCAACATCTGTGGACGGCCCACCCGGTCCCGTATCGGCCTCTCGAGTCACCTCAGAGCTCATTGCTGAGTGATAGTCATACTCGAATCCGAGTGATAGCAAAGTAGTAGTAGTAGTAGTAGCAGTGGGCGTGTGTGTGTGTGTATGTGTGTGACGTGTGTGTGTGTGTGTGAATGTGTGTGTGTGTGTGTGTGTGTGTGTGTGTGCGTGTATATATATGTGTGTGTGTGTGTGTATATATGTGTGTGTGTGTGTGTGTGTGTGTGTGTGTGTGTGTGTGTATATATATAATAATAATAATAATAATAATAATAATAATTAACGGTTTGTTGAAAAAATTCTGCAGCCCGGAGGCTGAAAATATACATTGGACATAAATGACTTATTACATACATTGGTGGTTTAACAAAAGCCTTCATTAGAGAAAGGTAAAGGAACATACAGTGAACATACAGATTAATGTAGTAGGTGTTGAACAGCAAACTCGTAGTGTAGTAACTCCCTCCCAGATGGTGTTAGGAGGAACTCACGTGGTGTAGTAGTTCCCTCAGATGTTGTTATGAGGGACCTGACGTGGTGTAGTAATTCCCTCCCAGATGGTGTTATGAGGGGCCTCACGTGGTGTAGTAATTCCCTCACAGATGGTGTTATGAGGGGCCTGACGTGGTGTAGTAATTCCCTCACAGATGATGTTATGAGGGACCTCACGTGGTGTAGTAATTCCCTCACAGATGGTGTGATGAGGGACTTTACGTGGTGTAGTAATTCCCTCACATATGGTGTTATGAGGGACATGTGGTGTAGTAATTCCCTCACAGATGGTGCTATATGAGTGAGGTTTGGTCCCAGGCCTTCCTATCGTAGACGGATTAACACATCAGTGGTTGTTGTTGGGTCTCGCCGGGGCCGTTATCACTGGGTACCTGGGACCTCACTGTGTGAAGGTTAACTTGGGTACGACTGTTACTGTTGAGTTGTTCTCACTGACTTAAGCACTGTTCACCACTGTTTACCTCTGTTTAACACTGGTTCCGTTCCTTTCCTAAATGAAATTGTAAATTCTGGCGAGAACTTGTTGATATTCCCGTGGGGAGGAGGGTTCAGGGGAGGGGGTTGGTATGGGCCAACTTAACAGTTGACCTGGCTGCTCGGAGAGGAGCGCCAGGTACGTCTTGACCTTTCCGTGGTCAAGGATATATGTGTGTGTGTGTGTGTGTGCGTGTATATATATATATATGCAAGTAAATCACTGTAGGTGCGCGTGATCTAGGTATATGCTGATAACCACCAGGAAAGAAGAAAACACGAAGTTCCCAAGCGCTTTCGTGTAATTCACATCTTCAGGGGTGAGTACAGACTAGGTCTGTACTCACCCCTGAAGATGTGAATTACACGAAAGCGCTTGGGAACTTCGTGTTTTCTTCTTTCCTGGTGGTTATCAGCATATATATATATATATATATAATATATATATATATATATATATATATATATATATATATATATATATATATATATATATATATATATATACATATTCAGTATGTGTGTGTGTGTGTGGGTGTGTGTCTGTCTGTATTATTATTACTGTACTTGATTTCATTACTCTTTTCCTTTTTCCTTTTCTATCGTGTCATGTTCATTCCAATTTTCTTGGTTTCTTCATTATATTGTCGTAACTAAACATTTCTTTTACATCCTCCTCCTCCTCCTCCCCCTTCTCCTCCTCTTCGTTTTCCTCCTCTTCGTCCTCCTCCTCCTCCTCCTTAATCTCTCCTTTATCATCTTTCATTACCTTATTCCCGGGTTATTCTCTTTATTATTA
>CAUDMG010000139.1:952500-1012500 GCA_958450375.1 Homarus gammarus
TTTAGACTCTACTGTAAATATATGTATTCTTTTTCATACGGTTAAGGAGAAATATTAACTTATAAATGTTTAAAAAATCCAGTGAGCACCTCTCATGAATTTAACGCCATGGAGTTAGAATTTAAAACTATATTTGGTATAATGTATCACAAAATATATTAACACTTGAAAATCAAATATGTCAATGGAACACACACACACACACACACACACACACACACACACACACGCCAGATAAACTACGGCTTCTATTTTATTATGGCAAAAAAAAAACAATGTTCCAGTAATTACGTCATTTATTCATCCAATTCTTACTAGTTTTAACGCTTTAGTGAGTTAATTACCAGTACATACTAAGCTTAAGTCCATGGAAAAAGGACAATAAAGTACAGTTATTGTAAACTATTCATCGTGGTTTACATTACGTAGTTTTGGTGGGTAAATGGGCCAGTTTTTTTCATAGGTATAAATAGAGGCGTTGTTACCTTACAGTTTACCAGAAAAGCAACAGACATACTCAGAGTTTTCTCATCAGCTTAACTGACTGGGGACTAAAAAAGATCATTTATAGCTCTGTTGGATTAATTTAAGTTCATTCAGGCTCAGGTAAATGAAAAGATACATTATAAATGTCTTTGCTGATATATTTTATACTATATTAAAAGCCATAACACCACGTATAAACACAACGGTCACCACTACTGTACGCTCTTCTCTTTATCGGAACACCTGGACCGATCCGGATTTTCATCATGTGTTTTGAGATGACATCATCCTGGTTCGGGTATAAAGCTGCCGTCGGCTCACTCACTTATCTCAAGTTAAGAGGAAAATTTCACGTAGGATTCTTTGAGACTCAAGGTTGGTGGCCATCATTCTCCTCGACCCGGGAATGTGGGTCATCTGAGCTACTCCACAAGAACGCGACTTTTCTCTTTAAACACAATTTTCTGGGTTGTTGCGAACGTTTGTTTGGTATGCAAATTAGCGGACAAATGTGTGGGGACTTGCGTATTTCTGCGAGTAATGTGGGGGTGTGGAGGCTGTGAGAGGTCATTGCTTGGAGGTGCTAAGGCGTAAGTGAGGTTATTGTGGGAGGGTCAAAGTGTATAGAGCGTGGAGGTCAGCGTCTTTCATTATGAAAGATAGAGATCATGGTGTAGAGGTGTGGAGGTCGGGGTAGTATAGAAGCAAACCCAGCGATCTTCCCAGACTCCCTCTTTCCACTCCTTCTCTTCCTCCTTCTTTTCCCCCTACTTAATATCCCTCCTTATTTCCTCTTTCCTCCCTCCCTCCCATCTCACCGGAAATTCATTACCAGTAATTCTGCTCGTGACCTGACCTCTGAGATAAGGTCATTTGGCTTCTTGACCTGACCCATACAAGATACACATGACCCAAGATGTTAGGATAAAGCACCTTAGTGAGTATTGAGTTAGGTTCAAGTGATGTCAAATTACTTGTGGTCATTTAGGATTACATAGACATAAGAACAGAAGGGCGAAGGAATCCAACCAGGAGCGAACTCGTAACAATGGTTTTAAATTAGACAAATTTAGATTTAGGCGTGAAATAGGTAAACACTGGTTTGGAAACAGAGTAGTGGATGAATGGAACAAGTTACCAAATATCATCATTAACTCGAATACGCTGAATTGCTTCAAACATAGGTTGGATGCTCATATGAGCAATAGGGGTTGGGTGTAAACGGGACTGCCCAGTATGGGCCAATAGGCCCGCTGCAGTTTCCTCCATTCTTATGTTCTTATGTTCTTAACTGCAGTCGGCCTATTGTCCCATACTAAGCAGCCCTGTTTACACCCAACCCGATCGCTCATAAATCTGTCCAACCTACTGTAGAGTATAATTGGAGCTTCCTAACGAGTTTCAGTTAATGATGCTGTTAGATAATTTGTTCCACTCATTTACAACTCTATTTCCGAAGCAGTGTTACTGTTCGTCTAAATCGAAATTTTTAAAATTTAAACCATTAAAAAAATAACTCAGGATTGGTGAAAATTAATTATGGTGACTTAAGATTATTATGATCATTGATGTTTATCTTTCTATCGTATCTATTATTGGTCTAACAGTCTATTGACCTTCCTCTTTATTCTCTCTGTCTCTCTATACTTTGTTTTATCCTCTTCTCCACTTGTCAACTATTTGAGCCCAGTACTTTGCTGACAGGCTACGTCTGCCAGTACTGGGCATCAACAGTATGTATGTATGTGTATGTATGTATGTATGTATGTACTACTGTTCGCCTATCTTTTATTCTGTGTTTCTATCTATCAATCAATCTATTTAGCTAACAACTCATCTGTGTCTCCTCTACTCAGCTATCCTGTGATCAACATGTGGAGACGGAGAGAGTCGTCACAGCGAGGCTCATCCAGCGGTGTACAGGTGCTGGCAACGGTCCCGTGGGGCTGTGTGTGTTTGTACCCACTGCCCTCTCCTCCACTCCTCTGCCTACCTTCACCTGTACTGAGAGAGAGAGAGAGAGAGAGATGGTGTTATATCTCTTGGCCAAGGTAAAGCCATCTCATGATCTCTCCCGGTCTCGAAGGTGTGTATCAGTGGGAGACGAGAGACCATAAACTCTACCTCGAAACGACACCACAAATACCGGTAGTCTTAGGGTAGGCCAGACATCAACACGATGACGTCACTAGTGGAAACGCAGCGACTGGTCAGGACCAGAGAAACGTCATATTAATTGTTTTATATATATATATATATATATATATATATATATATATATATATATATATATATATATATATATACATATATATATATATATATATATATATATATATATATATATATATATATATATATATACATATATATATATATATATATATATATATATATATATATATATATATATACATATATATATATACATATATATATATATATATATATATAAATATATGTATATATATATATATATATATATATATATATATATATATATATATATATGTGCTGATAACCACCAGGAAAGAAGAAAACACTAAGTTCCCAAGCGCTTTCGTGTAATTCACATCTTCAGGGTGAGTACAGACTGTACTCACCCCTGAAGATGTGAATTACACGAAAGCGCTTGGGAACTTCGTGTTTTCTTCTTTCCTGGTGGTTATCAGCATATACCTAGAACACGCGCACCTACAGTGATTTACTTGCATATATATATATATATATATATATATATATATATATATATATATATATATATATATATATATATATATATATATATATACTTGAGAAGGCTAATATATGCAGTAGAGGAGAGTGAGATCAAGTCCCTAGGGGACAGCAGGTGTCCACAATGTTCCAGTCAGAAGGCAGTGACCCTTAATAATCTTCTTAATAAAAAAAAATAATTGACCATGCCATTTATTAGCACAGCGGCTGTCCGTATTCAGACCATCGGGTAAGATGACCCAACCTTCTCACCTGGTTACAAATCTTCATAATCACAAAATTTTCCAGTTTGTAAATACCATTACTCAAATTCATGTTGACAGATTCGGTATGTTTAGTGAGACTGGATTCTACAATGTTCCTACTGACAATTGAATTACAAAGTAAAAATGAAAAGGCATTATCCCAGTCAATACATACATTATCCCAGTAAGTCTGTACTCACCCCTGAAGATGTGAATTGCACAAACGCGCTTGGAAAGTTTGTGTTTTCTCGTTTCCTTGTGGTTATCAGCATATACTTACATCACGCACACCTACAGTGAGTTACTTGCATATACACTGTATATATAATTTTTTTTTTATCCCGTAAATTAATTTCATTTATCAATATAAGGTGTTAGTGGGCGAAATTCTGATAATAATGAGCCAAGTTTAATGAAATTTTAGTACGAAAGTTAATGCGTCGTTCCATCAGTATTAACTCAGCTGATCATGTGTCACAACCGAGCGTATAAACAGCAACACTGCACTCGAGAGAGGCGCCAATTCACGTTGGGTGGCGACTTTTTTTTAGCTATGACCTTGATCTTTGACCTTTGAACTCCTTAAAGCCATACCACTTCCCAGCCTCCCTTGGTCCCTGTTCACCTAGCAGCAAAGTAGGTACCTGCTGTAAATCGAAAGTTGCGAATTCGTATTCAGGGACAAGTTGTTGGAGCTTCCAAATGCTTGCTTAGACATAAACCTTTGACTCTTCAGGTTTCTACGCCCTTGACTCTTCAGGCTTGTACTCCTTTAACTTATGAGACATAAAGGCAAGCATGAACTTAACATGCTTCCCTGTTGGGCGCTGTAAACGCTTCTGCGCTTCACCTTACACAAGGATGTAGGGGAGTGCCCAATAAAAAAAAAAAAATACGTTATGGTGATAACACATACATCATTAAGTCTTGGCCCAGGGGGACCGGTTGGGGGCCAAAACGTACTGCACAATAACAAATCTTACCTCTAAAATATCGTACTCACCAGGGAATATTTTCTATTACTTTTAACTACAACAATGATTCAGTAGGACAATAAAATTTATCTCTCCTTACCATAGTGCCTTCAATACGTCACCGTAGCTGATGGTACTGTCGCAGCAATAATCGTATGTCTGGGAATGATTTAAATAAACTAATAAAGGAAAATAATAACTAAATAATATTAATAAATATTGAAGTGATAACCGTGGTAACATTATGAGATGTTCTTATTACCACCATGCTATTGTACTATTCCAAATGTTACTAAATATTACATAATACTTCCTTGATATAAATTTATAGTATATATCAGGTGCATAAAAGAGAGCTCAGGTTCTCAACTGGCTCAGCCATGTTAATATTGTTATTATTATCCACCCTGTATCTGTGTTTTTCTGGCTAAATAAACTGTTTCAATTCAATTCACCATTGTACAGGACCGGGAGAATGTTGTGAGAGAGAAGGGGAGACAGTTGAGTCAATCAGGAGTGGCCTTCATAGAGCTGGAGACGCACATAAAAAATCCTTTCTTTCTATGTTTGAATGTGTGTGTGTGTGTGTGTGTGTGTGTGTGTGTGTGTGTGTGTGTGTGATAGAGGTAAAAAACGAAAAGGAAATAAAGTTCGAAATGCTTATTCTGGAATCAGAAGTTGGGGCAACTGTGAGCAACAGGAAAAATGATACAGCTTGTGGTGTTGATCAGCTTGTGGTGTTGAGCAGCCTGTGGTGTAGGTCAGCTTGTGGTGTCGATCAGCCTGTGGTGTTGACCGGCTTGTGGCGTTGATCAGATTGTGGTGTTGATCAGATTGTGGTGTTGATCAACTTGTGGTGTTGATCAGATTGTGGTGTTGCTCAGCTTCCAGCAGAATTTATAAAACAAATGGACAAGAATGGGGTAAAATGTTTGACTAAAATATGTAACTAGACACCTTCAAATAAGACATATCTAGCGATAAAAAAAATCAATATTTGTATTATTACATAAAGAGCCAGAGCCTTAGAATGCACCAAGTTTAAAACAATAAGATTAAGTCATGCTGTAAAGTTACATTAAACTTAACCTAACCTAACCTAACCTAACCTAACCTCACCCTCTCGGTAAAATTAAAGGTGTTTAATTACCTCGTGGAATAACTTTAGCTGCTTAATCTTCAGGTGATGATTATATGTCAGATGTGATTTTTCCACCAGCTGTGCGTGAGGTGAGGTGTACACACATATATATAAGCTTGGCAGGAGAGCTGTCCCTGGGTGTGTCTGAGCTCTTAGGATACACTAAGTAAACAAACGAAATATTCTTAGCCAGGCACTATTGACAAGGAGGGGGGGGGGCACAACACGGAGGAGGGGGAAGAGAGGGGAGGAGAGGAGATGAGGGAAAGAGAGGAGAAATAGTATGGAGAGAGGAAGACGAAGAAGGGAAAGAAGATGGATCGAAATAGCAGGGGGAGAACGTCAGATCATAACTCCAGAAGGAAAGAAGATGGAGGGAAAAGACGAAAGGGAGGAAGGAAAGAAGAAATTAGGGACAGAATCATTATGAGAAGGAAATGGAAAAGGGGAAAGAGGAGAAGATATGGAGCAATAAAAATAGCTCAGTGAACAACGTGTGTGACCTCTATGGAAGAGAGTGTCGAGCAGAGGAACTACCATGGGAATGTGTGAGTTGAGGAAGGTGATAAGTAGAGACGAGAAACACAGGAAGAGGAATTACCATGAGTATATGGGAGGAGGATAGATGATAATAAAGATTAAGAGACAGACAGTGTGGTGTGAGAGACAGACGGTGTGGAGTGAGAGACAGAGTGTGGTGTGAGAGACAGAGTGTGGTGTGAGAGACAGTGTGGTGTGAGAGACAGACGGTGTGGTGTGAGAGACAGACAGTGTGGTGTGAGAGACAGACGGTATGGAGTGAGAGACAGTGTGGTGTGAGAGACAGACGGTGTGGTGTGAGAGACAGACAGTGTGGTGTGAGAGACAGACGGTATGGAGTGAGAGACAGTGTGGTGTGAGAGACAGACGGTGTGGTGTGAGAGACAGACGGTATGGAGTGAGAGACAGTGTGGTGTGAGAGACAGACGGTGTGGTGTGAGAGACAGACAGTGTGGTGTGAGAGACAGACGGTGTGGAGTGAGAGACAGTGTGGTGTGAGAGACAGACGGTGTGGAGTGAGAGACAGTGTGGTGTGAGAGACAGACGGTGTGGAGTGAGAGACAGTGTGGTGTGAGAGACAGACGGTGTGGAGTGAGAGACAGTGTGGTGTGAGAGACAGACGGTGTGGAGTGAGAGACAGAGTGTGGTGTGAGAGACAGACAGTGTGGTGTGAGAGACAGACGGTGTGGAGTGAGAGACAGTGTGGTGCGAGAGACAGACGGTGTGGAGTGAGAGACAGTGTGGTGTGAGAGACAGACGGTGTGGTGTGAGAGACAGAGTGTGGTGTGAGAGACAGACAGTGTGGTGTGAGAGACAGACGGTGTGGAGTGAGAGACAGTGTGGTGTGAGAGACAGACGGTGTGGAGTGAGAGACAGTGTGGTGTGACAGGCAGACGGTGTGGAGTGAGAGACAGACAGTGTGGTGTGAGAGACAGACAGTGTGGTGTGAGAGACAGACGGTATGGAGTGAGAGACAGTGTGGTGTGAGAGACAGACAGTGTGGTGTGAGAGACAGACGGTGTGGAGTGAGAGACAGTGTGGTGTGAGAGACAGACGGTGTGGAGTGAGAGACAGACAGTGTGGTGTGAGAGACAGACAGTGTGGTGTGAGAGACAGACGGTATGGAGTGAGAGACAGTGTGGTGTGAGAGACAGAGTGTGGTGTGAGAGACAGTCTAGTGTGAGAGACAGGGGAGACACGAGGCGTGGGCAGTTTAGAGACGCCCCCAAAATAGAAGGATCACTAGGCTGGCCAGACACACACACCACGACCAGCTAATACTGTGACTGATGCTCTCTCTCTCTCTCTCTCTCTCTCTCTCTCTCTCTCTCTATCACCGTATTTTCATTTCGTTTTGTCTCTGGTAAAATTTTAATTATCTTTTTCGTTTTGTGTACTCTTTCTCCCACTTTCGCTCGGTCGTCGTCTATGTTTCTCTTCTTCCCTCTGCTTTTCTCTCTCTTTTTCTTCGCCTCAGCAATCCTCTCTCTCTCTCTCTCTCTCTCTCTCTCTCTCTCTCTCCCCCATCATTTTTATATACATGTTGTTTTTTCCAATTATTTTACTCTCTTTATCTTTTACATCCTCTCTTTCTTGGTCACTGTCTTTCTTTCTCGTTATGTCTCTTATTTTTATCTCTCTCTCTCGCTCTCTTTCTCCCTATTATGTCTCTTTGTCTCTATTTATCTCCCTTCCTCTCCCTCTTATTTCTCCTTATTCTTAGTATCAATGACTTCTTGTAATCTTAACCACCGTCATATCTTTCGCCTGGCGTGACAGTGCCTGGTTGTGTACCGTTCGCCAGACGTGCTATAAACTCACGCCTTTCTTCCTTAGTTTACAGACCTAGCTAACAGTCTCGTTACTTCACACACACACACACACACACACACACAAGGGGTTATCTTATTATCCCAATCATCTGTGTGTGTGTGTGTGTGAGTGTGTGTGTGTGTATGTGTTTGTTTACGTACAGCGCTGGGACATGTCTGAGCTCTGTATTACTAGACATCTATACACTTGTTATTAACGTATACAAGTAACTCAGCCACTCACTGATCCTTGTCGTTACCATACAGTGTGCACGAGGAACATCTCTCTCTCTCTCTCTCTCTCTCTCTCTCTCTCTCTCTCTCTCTCTCTCTGTCAGTATCACACCACTAGACTTGAATACGTCCTCCCATCTCGCGACTAGACTTGAGTTACGTCCCCTGCCTCGCCACTAGACTTGAGTTACGTCCCCTGCCTCGCCACTGGACTTGAGTTACGTACCCTGCTTCGCCACTGGACTTGAGTTACATCCCCTGCCTCGCCAATGGACTTGAGTTACGTCCCCTGACTCGCCACTAGACTTGAGTTACGTCCCCTGCCTCGCCACTGGACTTGAGTTACATCCCCTGCCTCGCCACTGGACTTGAGTTACGTCCCCTGCCTCGCCACTGGACTTGAGTTACGTCCCCTGCCTCGCCACTGGACTTGAGTTACGTCCCCTGCCTCGCCACTGGACTTGAGTTACGTCCCCTGCCTCGCCACTGGACTTGAGTTACGTCCCCTGCCTCGCCACTGGACTTGAGTTACATCCCCTGCCTCGCCACTGGACTTGAGTTACGTCCCCTGCCTCGCCACTAGACTTGAGTTACGTCCCCTGCCTCACCACTAGACTTGAGTTACATCCCCTGCCTCGCCACTGGACTTGAGTTACGTCCCCTGCCTTACCACTGAACTTGAGTTACGTCCCCTGCCTCACCACTAGACTTGCGTACTCCCCCTGCTTCACCACTAGACTTGAGTACTCCCCCTGCCTCACCACTAGACTTGAGTACTCCCCCTGCCTCGCCACTGGACTTGAGTACGTCCCCTGCCTCGCCACTTGACTTGAGTACGTCTCCTGCCTCGCCACTTGACTTGAGTACTCCCCCTGCCTCACCACTGGACTTGAGTACGTCCCCTGCCTCGCCACTTGACTTGAGTACGTCTCCTGCCTCGCCACTTGACTTGAGTACTCCCCCTGCCTCACCACTAGACTTGAGTACTCCCCCTGCCTCACCACTAGACTTGAGTACTCCCCCTGCCTCACCACTAGACTTGAGTTCTCCCCCTGCCTCACCACTAGACTTGAGTACTCCCCCTGCCTCACCACTAGACTTGAGTACTCCCCCTGGCTCACCACTAGACTTGAGTACTCCCCCTGCCTCACCACTAGACTTGAGTACTCCCCCTGCCTCACCACTAGACTAGAGTACTCACCCTGCCTCACCACTAGACTTGAGTACTCCCCCAGCCTCACCACTAGACTTGAGTACTCCCCCTGCCTCACCACTAGACTAGAGTACTCACCCTGCCTCACCACTAGACTTGAGTACTCCCCCTGCCTCACCACTAGACTTGAGTACTCCCCCTGGCTCACCACTAGACTTGAGTACTCCCCCTGCCTCACCACTAGACTTGAGTACTCCCCCTGCCTCACCACTAGACTAGAGTACTCACACAGCCTCACCACTAGACTTGAGTACTCCCCCTGCCTCACCACTAGACTAGAGTACTCACCCTGCCTCACCACTAGACTTGAGTACTCCCCCTGCCTCACCACTAGACTTGAGTACTCCCCCTGCCTCACCACTAGACTTGAGTACGTTTCATGCCTCGCCATAGAAAAGTCCAAATATCGGTAAGACTAGACTCTGTTGAAGGAATAAGCTGATTATATCAAACCCGTCAAACATCGTACTGGTAGATATCCATACACTGTTTGGCCGAGACATACAGTTTAGTAATGTGTTTTATCAGCGAATACATGTCGTCCTCAAGATGAACTAATATATGTCGTCCTCAAGATGAACTAATACATGTCGTCCTCAAGAGGAACTAATACATGTCGCCCTCAGCATCAACTAATACATGTCGTCCTCAAGATGAACTAATACATGTGGTCCTCAGCATCAACTAATACTTGTCGTCCTCAGCATCAACTAATACATGTCGTCCTCAAGATGAACTAATACATGTCGTCCTCAAGATGAGCTAATACATGTCGTCCTCATGATGAACTAATACATGTCGTCCTCAAGATGAACTAATACATGTCGTCCTCATGATGAGGTAATACATGTCGTCCTCAGCATCAACTAATGCATGTCGTCCTCAAGCTGAACTAATACATGTCGTCCTCATGATGAGCAAATACCTGTCGTCATCAAGATGAATTAATACGTGTCGTCCTCAAGATGAACTAATACATGTCGTCCTCATGATGAATTAATGCATGTCGTCCTCAAGATGAACTGATACATGTCGTCCTTAAGATGAATTAATACGTGTCGTCCTCAAGATAAACTAATTCATGTCGTCCTCAAGTTGGAGTAATACATGTCGTCCTCAAGATGAATTAATACGTGTTGTCCTCAAGATGAACTAATACATGTCGTCCTCATGATGAGGTAATACATGTCGTCCTCAGCATCAACTAATGCATGTCGTCCTCAAGATGAACTAATACATGTCGTCCTCATGATGAGGTAATACTTGTCGTCCTCAGCATCAACTAATGAATGTCGTCCTCAAGATGAACTTAAACATGTCGTCCTCAGCCTGAACTAATACTTGTCGTCCTCAGCACCAACTAATATCTGTCGTCCTCAACATGAACTAATACATGTCGTCATCTGCCTGAACTAATACATGTCGTCCTCAGCATCAACTATTACGTGTCATCCTCAGAAGAGTTAATACATGTCGTCTTCTAGATGAATTAATACATGTCGTCCTCATGATGAACTAATACATGTCGTCCTCAAGATGAACTCATACATGTCGTTCTCATGATGAGCTAATACATGTCGTCCTCAGCATCAACTAATGCATGTCGTCCTCAAGATGAACTTTTTGCATGTCGTCCTCGGCCTGAACTAATACTTGTCGTCCTCAGCACCAACTAATACCTGTCATCCTCAACACGAACTAATACATGTCGTCATCAGCCTGAACTAATACTTGTCGTCCTCAGCATCAACTAATACTTGTCGTCCTCAGCATCAACTAATGCATGTCGTCCTCAAGATGAACTAATACGTGTCGTCTTCAAGATGAACTAGTACGTGTCGTCCTCAAGATTAACTAATACGTGTCGTCCTCAAGTTGAACTAATACATGTCGTCCTCAAGCTGAACGAATACATGTCGTCCTCATGATGAAGTAATGCATGTCGTCCTCAAGATGAACTTATACGTGTCGTCCTCAAGATGAACTAATACGTTTCGTCCTCAAGATGAACTAATACGTGTCGTCCTCAAGATGAACGAATACATGTCGTCCTCAAGATGAACTAATACATGTCGTCCTCATGATGAACTAATACATGTCGTCCTCAACATCAACTAATACATGTCGTCCTGAAGCTGAACTAATACCTGTAGTCCTCAAGATGAGTTAATACATGTCGTCCTCATGATGAACTAATACATGTCGTCCTCAAGATGAACTGATACATGTCGTCCTCATGATGAACTAATACATGTCGTCCTCAAGATGAACTAATACATGTCGTCCTCATGATGAACTAATACATTCCGTCCTCAACATCAACTAATACATGTCGTCCTGAAGCTGAACTAATACCTGTAGTCCTCAAGATGAGTTAATACGTGTCGTCCTCAAGATGAATTAATACGTGTCGTCCTCAAGATGAACTAATTCATGTCGTACTCAAGTTGGAGTAATACATGTCGTCCTCAAGATGAATTAATACGTGTCGTCCTCAAGATGAACTAATACATGTCGTCCTCAAGATGAACTAATACATGTCGTCCTCAAGATGAACTAATACATGTCGTCCTCAAGAAGAACTAATACATGTCGTCCCCATGGTGAACTAATACATGTCGTCCTCAAGATGAACTAATACATGTCGTCCACAAGATGAACTAATACATGTCGTCCTCAAGATGCACTAATACATATCGTCTTCAAGATGAACTAATAAATGTCGTCCTCAAGATGCACTAAAATTTGTCGTGTTCAAGAAGAATAAAAACGTGTAGTCCTCAAGAAGAATTAATACATGTCGTCCTCAAGATGAATTAATACATGTCGTCCTTATGATGAACTAATACATGTCGTCCTCAAGATGAACTAATGCATGTCGTCCTCATGATGAGGTAATACATGTCGTCCTCAGCATCAACTAATGCATGTCGTCCTCAAGATGGACTTATACATGTCGTCCTCAGCCTGAACTAATACTTGTCGTCCTCAGCACCAACTAATACTTGTCGTCCTCAGCATCAACTAGTGCATGTCCTCCTCAAGTTGAGTTAATAACTGTCGTCCTCAGCCTGATCTAATACCTGTCGTCCTCAGCACCAACTAAAACCTGACGTCCTCAGCATCAACTATTACCTGTCGTCCTCAGCCTTAACTAATACTTGTCGTCCTCAGCATAAACTAATACATGTGGTCCTCAGCATCAACTAATACTTGTCGTCCTCAGCATCAACTAATAAACGTCGTCCTCAAGATGAACTAATACATGTCGTCCTCAAGATAAACTAATACATGTCGTCCTCATTATGAACTAGTACATGTCGTTCTTCAGCATCAACTAATACACGTCGTCCTCAAGATGAACTAATACATGTCGTCCTCAAGATAAACTAATACATGTCATCCTCATGATGAACTAAAACAAGTCGTCTTCAGCATCAACTAATACTTGTCGTCCTCAAGATGAACTAAAACATGTCGTCCTCATGATGAGCTAATACCTGTCGTCCTCAAGATGAATTAATACGTGTCGTCCTCAAGATGCACTGATACATGTCGTCCTCAAGATGCACTGATACATGTCGTCCTCAAGATGAATTAATACGTGTCGTCCTTAAGATGAACTAATACATGTCGTCCTCAAGATGAACTTATCCATGTCGTCCTCAGCATCAACTAATGCATGTCGTCCTCAAGATGAACTTATACATGTCGTCCTCAGCCTGAACTAATACTTGTCGTCCTCAGCACCAACTAATACCTGTCGTCTTCAATATGAACTAATACATGTCGTCATCAGCCTGAACTATTACTTGTCGTCTTCAGCATCAACTAATACTTGTCGTCCTCAGCACCAACTAATGCATGTCCTCCTCAAGATGAACTAATAACTGTCGTCCTCAGCCTGATCTAATACCTATCGTCCTCATCACTAACTAATACCTGTCGTGCTCAGCATCAACTATTACCTGTCGTCCACAGCCTTAACTAATACTTGTCGTCCTCAGCATAAACTAATACATGTGGTCCTCAGCATCAACTAATACTTGTCGTCCTCAGCATCAAGTAATACACGTCGTCCTCAAGATGAACTAATACATATCGTCCTCAAGATGAACTAATACGTGTCGTCCTCAAGATGAACAAATATGTGTCTTCCTCAAGATGAACTAATACGTGTCGTCCTCAAGATGCACTGAAATATGTCGTCCTCAAGATGAATTAATACGTGTCGTCCTCAAGATGACCTAATACATGCCGTCCTCAAGATGAACTAATACATGTTGTCCTCAAGATGCACTGATACATGTCGTCCTCAAGATAAATTAATATGTGTCGTCCTCAAGATGAACTAATACATGTCGTCCTCAAATTGGACTAATACATGTCATCCTCAAGATGAATTAATACGTGTCGTCCTCAAGATGAACTAATACATGTCGTCCTAAAGATGAACTAATACATGTCGTCCTAAAGATGAACTAATACATGTCGTCCTCAAGATGAATTAATACATGTCGTCCTCATGAGGAACTAATGCATGTCGTCCTCAAGATGAATTAATAACTGTCGTCCTCAGCCTCAACTAATTCTTGTCGTCCTCAGCATAAACTAATACATGTCGTCCTCAAGATGAACTAATATGTGTCGTCCTCAAGATGAACTAATACGTGTCGTCTTCAAGATGAACAAATATGTGTCGTCCTCAAGATGAACTAATACATGTCGTCCTCAATATGAACTAATACATGTCGTTCTCATTATGAACTAATACATGTCGTCCTCAACATCAACTAATACATGTCGTCCTCAAGCTGAGCAAATATATGTCGTTCTCATTATGAACTAATGCATGTCGTCCTCATGATGAAATAATGCATGTCGTCCTCAAGATGAATTAAAACATGTCGTCCTCATGATGAACTAAAATATGTCGTCCTCAGCATCAACTTATACTTGTCGTCCTCAAGATGCATTAATACATGTCGTCCTCAAGATGAACTAATACATGTCGTCCTCAAGATGAACTAATACATGTCGTCCTCAAGATGAACTAATACATGTCGTCCTCAAGATGAATTAATACATGTCGTCTTCAAGATGAATTAATACATGTCGTCCTCATGATGAATTAATACATGTCGTCCTCAAGATGAACTAATGCATGTCGTCCTCAAGATAAACTAATACATGTCGTCCTCAAGATGAACTAATAAATGTCGTCCTCAAGTTGCATTAATCTGCGTCGTCCTCAAGATGAACTAATACATGTCGTCCTCAAGATGAACTAATAAATGTCGTCCTCAAGTTGCATTAATCTGCGTCGTCCTCAAGATGAACTAATACATGTCGTCCTCAAGATGAACAAATACATGTCGTCCTCAAGATGAACAAATACATGTCGTCCTCAAGATGAACAAATACATGTCGTCCTCAAGATGAATTAATACGTGTCGTGCTCAAGATGAACTAATACATGTCGTCCTCAAGATGAACTAATACATGTCGTCCTCAAGATGAATTAATACATGTCGTTCCCAAGATGAATGAATGCATGTCGTCCTCAAGATGAACTAATACATGTCGTCCTCAAGATGCACTAATATTTGTCGTGCTCAAGATGAATTAATACGTGTCGTGCTCAAGATGAACTAATACATGTCGTCCTCAAGATGAACTAATACATGTCTTCCTCATGATGAGCAAATACATGTCGTCCTCAAAATGAATTAATACGTGTCGTCCTCAAGATGAACTAATACATGCCGTCCTCATGATGAACTAATACATGTCGTTCTCAAAATGAACTATTATATGTCGTCCTCAAGATGAACTAATACATGTCGTCCTCAAGATGAACTAATACATGTCGTCCTCAGCATCAACTAATACCTTTCGTCCTCAGCATCAACTATTACACGTCGTCATGAAGATGAACTAACACAAGTCGTCTCAGCATCAACTAATACATGTCGTCGTCAGCCTTAACTAATACATATCGTCCTCAGCATCAACTATTACCTGTTGTCCTCAGCCTCAACTAATACATGTCGTCCTCAGCCTGACCTAATACATGTCGTCCTTAGCATCAACTAATACTTGTCGTCTTCAGCATCAACTAATACCTATCGTCCTGAACATCAAATAATACATGTCGTCCTCAGCATCAACTAATACCTGTCGTCCTCAGCATAAACTAATACATGTCGTCCTCAACTTGAACTAATACATGTTGTTACGAGTTGGGGATTTAGAATATAGTTATACCTCTACCCAGATCCCAACAGGTAACAACAAAAAAAAACAAAGACAATCGGACTTAAAAAAGGGTAGACAAAGGATGCGAGTTTTCGTTGTATATAATAAAGTACCATAAATTCCTTAACAAAATATTCAGCTTATAAACTACCCTTAACCAAACTTAACCTAAACACGAACAGTATATACATAGTAATAAAACATAAAACAATAGTGAAGCAATGTGGAGGGGGGAGAGGCAATACAAGATTACAAATACTTAAGTGAGGAGCTGAGATGGCTGACGGGCAAGGCTGAGTATGGTAGAAGACGGTAAATAGTCACTGTGCCGTAGGTTTCCAGGATAGGTGATCCTGTGGTCGCTTCCCAGAGTGAAGTGTGTCCTCTCCTCGAATTGGAGCTGACAAAGTAGACTGAGGCGGAAGTGACGCAACAACCAGGATATGGAGAAGGGAAACCCGGGAGTGGTAACTAAGACGAGCCATACTCGTGTTTCGTCCCTAGATGGCGTTGCTCGTGGTGCTGGGTAGGTAGATGAAGACAATCGGTGGAGGGGTTCGTAACACACCCCCCCTCCAAAGACCTTCGTAGCGCGGGCGCGAAGGAGGTGATCACCTGGTGCGTCTGGAGAGTAGCTGCTACATTTCCACTGGAGCTCGGGATAAGGAGTCTGCAATCAGGTTTTCCACCCCCTTTATGTGCCGGACTTGTAGATTATAGGGCTGGGTGAGGAGAGCCCAGCGGAGGATTCGCTGGTTGGAGGTCTTGTTGGTTTGGATGAACGTGAGTGGGTTATGGTCGGTGAAGACCAGGGTTGTTTGTGGGCAAGACTGGAGGTAACATTCAAACTTCTTTATTGCCAACACCAGAGCCAGGGCCTCCTTCTCTATGGTCGAGTAGTTGGTCTGATGTTTTTTCAACTTGGCGGAGTAATATGCCACAGGGTGAAGGACATCAGTGGTTGGGTCGGGTTGTAGGAGCACAGCCCCCACTCCGACACCACTAGCGTCGATTTGCAGATGGAAGGGCAAGGTGTAGTCAGGGGGGTGGACTACAGGCTTAGAGGCAAGGAAGGCTTTGAGGCGGTGGAAAGACTGGTCGCAATTCTGGTTCCAGATGTAAGGGACCGCAGAACTGGTAAGGTCTGTGAGGGGTCCGGCCACGCTGGAGAAGTTACTGCAGAACCGACGGTAGTAGCCGCACATCCCCAGGAAGCGCATGAGTTCCTTCCTCGTCCTTGGAGTGGGGAAGGACAAGATGGCTTCAACGTTTGCGTCCTTGGGTCTCACCATACCATGCCCAACGATATGTCCCAGGTAAGTCACCGAGGCCCGGCCAAAAGCAGATTTAGCCAGGTTTATGGTGAATCCAGTCTCTTGCAGTCGTGCAAACAGTATCTCCAAACGCACCAGATGTTCGTCCCAGCTGTCCGACACCACCACCAGGTCATCCAGGTAGGCGAACGTCCCACCTAGGTCTTGAATAAGGTAGTTTATGGCCCTCTGGAATGTGGCCGGAGCATTAGAAAAGCCAAACGCCATAACTAAATATTGAAAAAGACCAAATGGAGTTATAAATGCCGAGATTATTTTTGCCCTATCCGTGAGTCCTACTTGATAATATCCTTTCAACAGGTCTATAGTACTGATAAATTGGGCACAGCCTATGCTGTCTATTATATCTTCAATCAAAGGTAAAGGGTAGGAGTCAGAGACAGTGACCTGGTTCACTTTACGATAATCTGTACAGAAACGAAAGGTGCCATCGGGTTTTGGAATGAGAAGGCAAGGTGAAGCCCAGGGGGAGGTACTAGGCTCAGCTAAGTTATGCTTTAACAAAAAATCTACCTCCTTTTTCATAATCGATTTTTTTTGTGGACTTAGACGATATGCTGATTGCCTAATGGGTTGTACATCACCCGAGATTAGTTTAATATCATGTTTAAGTATATTGCAAAACCCTGGGAGGTCTGACGTGACTTTAGGAAATGTTGATAATAACTTAGTGAGATCTTTTGCTTGAGATGGATTCAGAACAGAAAAATACTCATCCAAATTGTTGAGTATGTGACTGTTAGCAGGGTTCTCTTTAGGTAGAGGGAAGTCTAAATTCTCCAATAGGTCCATGTCATCTGTCTCCGGCCCTGACAAAACCGTATGCAATACAGGTAGGCTTACAGCCTCGGGGATGTCTTCCTCTGACTGCCTGGAATGGTAAAGTTTCATGAGATTAATGTGAACAAGTTGTGAATCTTTTCTGCGATCAGGAGTATGGACTATATAGTTGAGAGGAGATAGTTTATTAGCAACTATATAGGGACCAGTAAACTTGCTTTTAAGGGGAGAGCCTGGAATGGGTAGAAAGAGTAACACTTTGTCACCTGGAGAAAATGATCTTTTAACTAATTTAGGTTGGGACTTCACCATTTTCTCTTGGACTTTTAAGTTTGACTGAGCAATGGTTCGGACTTCAGTTAATTTGTCCCGTAAGGTGTCAATGTATTGGGAAACTGTTGCGGGCTTAATAGAGGGAGTGTCAAACCACTGCTCCTTTACTATTTTAAGGGGTCCCCTAATTTGTCTCCCATATAGTAACTCGAACGGGGAGAATCCCAATGACTCCTGGGGACATTCCCTGATGGCAAAGAGTAACAAGTCTATGCTTTCATCCCATTCCTTTTGGTGTTCTATACAGTATTTTTTGATCATTGATTTGAAAGTTTGATGGAACCGTTCCAAGCAACCTTGGGATTGTGGGTGGTAAGCCGAAGATGTACAATGGTCCACACTGAGGTCTTTCATCACCTGTTCGAAAAGATTGCTCGTAAAATTGGTGCCCTGATCAGATTGGATCTCTTTAGGAATGCCCACTGAAGTGAAAAGATGCAAAAGATGTTTGATTACGTTTTTTGAAGTGATGCTTTTAAGGGGAAAAGCCTCAGGATAACGTGTACTGGTATCCATAACTGTGAGCAGGAATTGATTTCCCTTCTTAGTCTTTGGTAATGGGCCCACACAATCCACAACAATCTTTTCAAATGGGGTAGAAAATACTGGGATGGGCTTAATGGGAGCTGCTGGTATACTTTCATTTGGTTTTCCTACCATTTGACAAATATGACAAGATTTTAGGTATTGTGACACATCCTTCCTAAGTCCAGGCCAGTAATAGTGTTGGAGGAGCTTTTTATATGTTTTCAGGATTCCCAAATGTCCTGAAATACCATCATGGGCAAGGGCAATTAATGCTGGTCTGACTGAAGCTGGAATTACCACTTGATGTATTTCAGACCACGTGTCTAGATGGGCAAGCTCAGGGGGCCTATAGGCCCTCATCAAAACCCCTTCATGATAATAAAAACACGGAAGGGTGTTAAAATCTTTACCTTCAACTGCTGCATGATGAAGTTTATTCAAAGATGGATCAGATTGTTGGGCTTTAATGAGCTCCTCCTTACTTATCGTCTTATTGTACAGATCTTCTGTGGGTAGGAAGATATTGGAGGTGGTTTTAGATGAAGAGGGCCCATTTCGCACACTCTGTGACCGGGTGACAGCACAAGATGGGAAAAGATGAGGAATAGTTTCTTTAAGGTCAGTGGTGGAGTTGACAGGTAAGGGAGAGTCGACTGTCTTTATGTTAGGAACCACTAGATCTCCTACCAAGTCATTACCCAATAATAAATGAATGCCACACACAGGCATTGGGTCTTTCCTTATGGCTATTTGCACTTCCCCAGTAATCAAGGGACATTGGAGGTGCACTTTAGCTAAAGGATAGGAAGAATGGGACGAGAGATCTGAAATTAGAACACTCATTTGTAAATGCGGTAGATATATCAGGAATGACGTTAAACAGGAGGATAGATTGTGCTGCGCCCGTATCACGTAGTATACGAAAAGGGAAAGAACGAGACCCTTCTATGATTGAAATTTTTCCCTCATAGGTGAATGAAGAGAAGAGGTCCTGATGGGGCCTTGCCACATTGGCATTTGCTATTGGTTTGGATTTGGGATCCAGGAAACTACTTTTAGCAATTCGACACTTTGGGTGTTTACAAGTCTGGATCGTATGGCCTGGGATTTTACAGTAAGAACAAGTAAGCTTGGTTGCATCGGGGGGAGTAGGTGTGGGACCTTTCGACCTACCACTCACGTTCCCAAGGTTATCATCAGAGGAGGACCTAACATGTCGGGAAGTACCACGTTCTCTACTGCCCAGTGACTCCACCAACAAAGCATACGCATCAGCCAGCTCAGCAGCACGCCCTAAATTAACCTCTCCACGCTCCTCCACATGCTTCAAGATGTGAAATGGTATCTTGCTTTTCCACTCCTCCAGGACTACCAAGTTTAACAAATCCTGAAATGTGGAGGTCTCTGT
Organism: Homarus gammarus; assembly: GCA_958450375.1. NCBI lineage: Eukaryota > Metazoa > Arthropoda > Malacostraca > Decapoda > Nephropidae > Homarus > Homarus gammarus. Next base: position 972,522 of record CAUDMG010000139.1, read on the forward strand.
AGCCTCTAACCACTTCTTAAAAAACCTAAGCTTTTCTTGAGCAAACTCAACAAATGTGTGTGAAAATGGTTTGGTTAGTTTACGAAACTTCTGCCGGTATCCATCTGGCGTGATAGCATAAGAGGTGAGGATATTCTTTTTTACGTTATCATAGTCATCAGTCTGGTCTAAACAGTTATAAACTCTGCGAGCCTTACCATATAATTTAGGAACTAACACTGACACCCACTGGTCCTTTGGCCACTCATTCTTCGCGGCTATTTTCTCAAAAGTCCTAAATGACCCGTCCATATCGGATTCATCAAACCCGGGAACAAGGGAAGAAGCAGTAGCAGGGTTAAAAGCAGCGAGTTTCTCTCTTAATGCCACTTCTTTTGATTTAAACTCCGATGTTAAAGTGACTTCTGTCTCTCTCACCTGTAGTTCTTTCAGTTTAACCGCCTGCACCAACTTGGCCTGTTCCATCCTTTCCTCATGCTCCAACTTGGCCTGTTCCGACCTTTCCTCATGCTCCAACTTGGCCTGTTCCGACCTTCCCTCATGCTCCAACTTGGCCTCCAACTTAGCCTGTTCCAACTTGGCCTGTTCCATCCTTTCTTCATGGTCCAACTTGGCCTGTTCCATCCTTTCTTCAGGGTCCAACTTGGCCTGTTCCATCCTTTCTTCAGGGTCCAACTTGGCCTGTTCCATCCTTTCTTCAGGGTCCAACTTGGCCTGTTCCAACTCGAGTTCTTTCATTTTGATTTGGAACTCGAACCTAGCTCGTTCTAGTTCTAAGGGGTCTATTCGTTGTGTTTCTTCTTGAGGGCTAGCCAGACCTGAGGCAACTTCTGAGTGAGGAGGGGTGGTGGATAGTGGTTGAAGTTTCTTGGACATGGGCGTTAATCTGTCAACAGCGGATTCTTTTAAAACTTCTTGTTGAACCAACACTTCAATCACATGATTTTTTAACATTTCCTTAGTCAGTTGCTGTGAAAATGGGATATTGTAATAGTTGGCTATTTCTTTCCATTCTTTCTTCAGGATATTAACACGTAATTTAGCTACGGAAGGATTTTCAATAAAATCCTGGAGATCAAAACCTGAGGTGGCCATTGTTAATAAAAATAGGATAAATTAACTAATGGTCAAAAAATAAGATAAGATAAGTGGATAACCCTGGAAAATATCACGGCAGTGGATAACCAGAAAGTCCCGGAAACTAACCAAGTTATACCTAGGGAAATTACACTTATGATTATTGTTCTTCCGAGAAGATCCTTAGATAAGGACAAGAGACTTTAAAGAGGTAGGGCGTATTACGGCATTAATATAAAGATCCGGATTAACAACCCTGATATACTTGAAAGAGGTAGGGCGTATTACGGCATTAATATAAAGATCCGGATTAACAACCCTGATATACTTGAAAGAGGTAGGGCGTATTACGGCATTTATATAAAGATCCGGATTAACAGCCCTGAATGAGATAATGAGAAGAACAATAATGGAGGCTTTATAATTATGGGGTCCTGGTAGAGCGGGGCGTCCCAAGATATCACTTCACTCTAAACTAGTAACTATGGAACAGCCTACTCTGGAGTGAGGGTACGGCATTAAACTGATCCGGATTCTTCCCTACACTCGATAAGACTTACCACACGACTGCCACGTGTAATAACAGGTAAGCCTTATGACACTTGGAACCTATTATCCTACGTCTGTCACTCTTACTATACGGTAATACCAATATATGCACACACATATGAAGGAAACTTTAAACCACCGTAAAGCAATTGTAAACAGAAGTGACTGGGAGGGGTAATTAACACTGAGTAACAAGGGAGGAAGGAATATGGTACTTAAGGTCGTGTCCTGTCACGGTCGCCATTTGTTACGAGTTGGGGATTTAGAATATAGTTATACGTCTACCCAGATCCCAACAGGTAACAACAAAAAAAAACAAAGACAATCGGACTTAAAAAAGGGTAGACAAAGGATGCGAGTTTTCGTTGTATATAATAAAGTACCATAAATTCCTTAACAAAATATTCAGCTTATAAACTACCCTTAACCAAACTTAACCTAAACACGAACAGTATATACATAGTAATAAAACATAAAACAATAGTGAAGCAATGTGGAGGGGGGAGAGGCAATACAAGATTACAAATACTTAAGTGAGGAGCTGAGATGGCTGACGGGCAAGGCTGAGTATGGTACAAGACGGTAAATAGTCACTGTGCCGTAGGTTTCCAGGATAGGTGATCCTGTGGTCGCTTCCCAGAGTGAAGAGTGTCCTCTCCTCGAATTGGAGCTGACAAAGTAGACTGAGGCGGAAGTGACGCAACAACCAGGATATGGAGAAGGGAAACCCGGGAGTGGTAACTAAGACGAGCCATACTCGTGTTTCGTCCCTAGATGGCGTTGCTCGTGGTGCTGGGTAGGTAGATGAAGACAATCGGTGGAGGGGTTCGTAACAATGTCGTCCTCACGATGATCTAATACATGTCGTCGTCAACATCAACTACTACATGTCGTCCTCAGCATCAACTAATACGTGTCGTCCTCATCATCATCTATTACATGTCGTTCTCAACGCGAACTAATACATGTAGTCCTCAAGGTGCACTAATGAATGTCATCCTCAACTTGAAATAATGCATGTCGTCCTCAAGATGAGCTAATATATGTCGTCCTCAAGATGAACTAATACATATCGTCCTCAAAATGCACTTATACATGTCGTCCATAATATCCACTAATACATGTCGTCCTAAGATTCAACTAATATATGTCGTTCTCAGCATCAACTTATAGTTGTCGTCTTGAACATCAACTAATACATGTCGTCCTCAGCATTTACTAATGCATGCCGTCCTCAGCATCAACTAATGCATGTCGTCCTCAGCATCAACTAATACATGGCGTCATCAGCTTGAATTAGTACATGTCCTAAGCTTGAACTAATACAAGTCGTCTTCAACTTCAACTAACACATGACGTCATCAGCTTGATCTAATACATGTAGTTCACTGCATCAACTAATACCTGTCGTCCCGAACATTAATTAATTCAAGTCGTCCTCAGCATTAATAAATTCATGTCATCCTCAGCTTGACCAAATACATGTCGTCCTCAGCTTGAAATATTACATATCCTAAGCTTTTACTAATAAATGTCGTCCTCAAAATGAACTAATACATGTCGTCTTGAGCATGAGCTAATTCATGTCGTCCTCAACTTGAACTAATACATGTCGTTCTCAGCATCAACTAATACATGTCGTCCTCAGCATCAACTAATACATGTCGTTCTCAGCATCAACTAATACGTGCCGTCCTCAGCATCAACTAATATCTGTCGTCCTGAACATCAACTAATACATGTCGTCTTCAGCATCAACTAATACATGTCGTCCTGAACATCAACTAATACATGTCGTCCTCAGCATCAACTAATACATGTCGTCCTCCGCATCAACTAATACATGTCGTCCTTAGCATCAACTAATACATGTCGTCCTCAGAATCAACTAATAAACGTCGTCCTGAACATCAACTAATACATGTCGTCCTCAGCATCAACTAATACATGTCGTCCTCAGCATCAACTAATACATGTCGTCCTCAGCATCAACTAATACCTGTCGTCCTGAACATCAACTAATACATGTCGTCCTCAGCATCAACTAATACATGTCGTCCTTAGCATCAACTAATACATATCGTCCTCAGCATCAACTAATACTTGTCGTCCTTAGCATCAACTAATACATGTCGTCCTCAGCATCAACTGATACATGTCCTCAGCATCAACTAATACATGTCGTCCTCAGCATCAACTAATACATGTCGTCCGCAACATCAACTAATGCATGTCGTCCTCAGCATCAACTAATACATGTCGTCCTCAGCATCAACTAATACATGTCGTCCTCAGCATCAACTAATACAAATCGTCCTCAGCATCAACTAATACATGTCGTCCTCAGCATCAACTAATACATGTCGACCTCAGCATCAACTAATACATGTCGTCATCAGCTTGATCTTATACATGTCGTCCTCAGCTTTAAATAGTACATGTCATCCTCAGCTTGAACTAATACATGTCCTCAGGTTGAACTAATACATGTCGCCATCAGCTTTAAATAATACATTGTCATCCTCAGCTTGAACTAATACATGTCGTTCTCAGCTTGAACTAATGTATGTCGTCCTCAGCTTGAAATAATACATGGCATCTGCAGCTTGAACTAATACATGTCGCCATCAGCTTGAACTAATACATGTCCTAAGCTTGAACTAATACATGTCATCTTCAACTTCAACTAATACATGTCGTCCTCAGCATCAACTAATACCTGTCGTCCTCAACATCAAATATTACATGTCGTCCTGAACATCAACTAATATATGTCGTCCTGAACGTCAACTAATACCTGTCGTCCTGAACATCAACTAAAACATGTAGTCCTCAGCATCAACTAATACATGTCGTCCTCAGCATCAACTAATACATGTCGTCCTCAGCATCAACTAATACCTGTCGTCCTGAACATCAACTAATACCTGTCGTCCTCAGCATCAACTTATACATGTCGTCCTCAACATCAACTAATGCATGTCGTCCTGAACGTCAACTAATACATGTCGTCCTCAGCATCAACTAATACATGTCGTTCTCAGCATCAACTAATACATGTCGTCCTCAGCATCAACTAATACATGTCGTTCTCAGCATCAACTAATACGTGCCGTTCTCAGCATCAACTAATATCTGTCGTCCTGAACATCAACTAATACATGTCGTCTTCAGCATCAACTAATACATGTCGTCCTGAACATCAACTAATACATGTCGTCCTCAGCATCAACTAATACATGTCGTCCTCCGCATCAACTAATACATGTCGTCCTTAGCATCAACTAATACATGTCGTCCTCAGCATCAACTAATACATGTCGTCCTCAGCATCAACTAATACATGTCGTCCTCAGCATCAACTAATACCTGTCGTCCTGAACATGAACTAATACATGTCGTCCTCAGCATCAACTAATACATGTCGTCCTTAGCATCAACTAATACATATCGTCCTCAGCATCAACTAATACTTGTCGTCTGTAGCATCAACTAATACATGTCGTCCTCAGCATCAACTAATACATGTCCTCAGCATCAACTAATACATGTCGTCCTCAGCATCAACTAATACATGTCGTCCGCAACATCAACTAATACATGTCGTTCTCAGCATCAACTAATACATGTCGTCCTCAGCATCAACTAATACATGTCGTCCTCAGCATCAACTAATACATGTCGTCCTCAGCATCAACTAATACATGTCGTCATCAGCTTGATCTAATACATGTCGTCCTCAGCTTTAAATAGTACATGTCATCCTCAGCTTGAACTAATACATGTCCTCAGGTTGAACTAATACATGTCGCCATCAGCTTTAAATAATACATTGTCATCCTCAGCTTGAACTAATACATGTCGTTCTCAGCTTGAACTAATGTATGTCGTCCTCAGCTTGAAATAATACATGGCATCTGCAGCTTGAACTAATACATGTCGCCATCAGCTTGAACTAATACATGTCCTAAGCTTGAACTAATACATGTCGTCTTCAAATTCAACTAATACATGTCGTCCTCAGCATCAACTAATACCTGTCGTCCTCAACATCAAATAATACATGTCGTCCTGAACCTCAACTAATATATGTCGTCCTGAACGTCAACTAATACATGTCGTCCTGAACATCAACTAATACATGTCGTCTTCAGCATCAACTAATACATGTCGTCCTGAACATCAACTAATACATGTAGTCCTCAGCATCATCTAATACATGTCGTCCTCAGCATCAACTAATACATGTCGTCCTCAGCATCAACTAATACCTGTCTTCCTGAACGTCAACTAATACCTGTCGTCCTCAGCATCAACTAATACATGTCGTCCTCAACATCAACTAATACATGTCGTCTTCAGCATCAACTAATACATGTCGTCCTGAACATCAACTAATACATGTAGTCCTCAGCATCAACTAATACATGTCGTCCTCAGCATCAACTAATACATGCCGTCCTCAGCATCAACTAATACATGTCGTACTGAACATCAACTAATACATCTCGTCATCAGCTTGATCTAATACATGTCGCCCTCAGCTTTAAATAATACATGTCATCCTCAGCTTGAACTAATACATATCCTCAGGTTGAACTAATACATGTCGGCAACAGCTTTAAATAATACATGTCATCCTCAGCTTGAACTAATACATGTCATTCTCAGCTTGAACTAATATATGTCGTCCTCAGCTTGAACTAATACATGTCATCTGCAGCTTGAACTAATACATGTCGCCATCAGCTTGAACTAATACATTTCGTCTTCAACTTCAACTAATGCATGTCGTCCTCAACTTGAAATAATACATGTCGTTCTCAGCTTAAATTAATACATGTCCTCCTCAGCTTCTACTAATATATGTCTTCCTCAGCTTCAACTACTACATGTCACCATCAGCTTGAACTAATACATGTTCTAAGCTTGAATTAATACATGTCGTCTTCAACTTTAACTAATACATGTCCTCAGCATCAACTAATACCTGTCGTCCACAACATCAACTAATACATGTCGTCCTGAACCTCAACTAATACATGTCGTCCTCAGCATCAACTAATACCTGTCGTCTTCAGCATCAACTAATACATGTCGTCCTGAACATCAACTAATACATGTCGTCCTCAGCATCAACTAATACCTGTCGTCCTGAACATCAACTAATACCTGTAGTCCTGAACATCAACTAATACATGTCGTCTTCAGCATCAACTAATACATGTCGTCCTGAACCTCAACTAATATATGTCGTCCTCAGCATCAACTAATACATGTCGTCCTGAACGTCAACTAATACATGTCGTCCTCAGCATCAACTAATACATGTCGTCCCCAGCATCAACTAATACATGTCGTCCTCAGCATCAACTAATGCATGTCGTCCTCAGCATCAACTAATACATGTCGTCCTAAGCATCAACTAATATATGTCGTCCTCAGCATCAACTAATACATGTCGTCCTCAGCATGAACTAATACATGTCGTCCTCAGCATCAAGTAATACATGTCGTCCTCAGCATCAACTAATACATGTCGTCCTAAGCATCAACTAATACATGTCGTCCTCAGCATCAACTAATACATGTCGTCATCAGCTTGATCTAATACATGTCGTCCTCAGCTTTAAATAATACATGTCATCCTCAGCTTGAACTAATTCATGTCCTCAGGTTGAACTAATACATGTCGCCATCAGCTTTAAATAATACATGTCATCCTCAGCTTGAGCTAATACATTTCGTTCTCAGCTTAAACTAATATATGTCGTCCTCAAGATGCACTAATACTTGTCGTCCTCAAGATGAACTAATACATATCGTCCATAATATCAACTAATACATGTCGTCCTAAGATTCAACTAATACATGTCGTTCTCAGCATCAACTTATACTTGTTGTCTTGAACATCAACTAATACATGCCGTCCTCAGCATCAACTAATGCATGTCTTCCTCAGCATCAACTAATACATGGCGTCCTCAGCTTGAACTAATACATGTCCTAAGCTTGAACTAATACAAGTCGTCCTCAACTTCAACTAACACATGTCGTCATCAGCTTGATCTAATACATGTAGTCCACTGCATCAACTAATACCTGTCGTCCTGAACATTAATTAATACAAGTCGTCCTCAGCATTAAATAATTCATGTCATCCTCAGCTTAACCAAATACATGTCGTCCTCAGCTTGAAATAATACATATCCTAAGCTTTTCCTAATAAATGTCGTCCTCAACATCAAATAATACATGTCGTTTTCAGCATGAACTAACACATGTCGTCTTCGACTTGAACTAATACATGTCGTCCTCAACATCAAATAATACATGTCGTCCTGAACATCAATTAATACATGTCGTCCTCAGCATCAACTAATACATGTCGTTCTCAGCATCAACTAATACGTGCCGTCCTGAACATCAACTAATACATGTCGTCCTCAGCATTAACTAGTACATGTCGTCCTGAACATCAACTAATACATGTCGTCCTGAACATCAACTAATTCCTGTCGTCCTGAACATCAACTAATACATGTCGTCCTCAGCATCAACTAATAAACGTCGTCCTCAATATCAACTAATACATGTCGTCCTCAGCATCAACTAATACATGTCGTCCTCAGCATCAACTAATACATGTCGTCCTCAGCATCAACTAATACCTGTCGTCCTGAACATCAACTAATACATGTCGTCCTCAGCATCAACTAATGCATGCCGGCCTAAGCATCAACTAATACATGTCGTCCTCAGCATCAACTAATACATGTTGTCCTGAACATCAACTAATACATGTCGTCCTCAGCATCAACTAATACATGTCGTCCTTAGCATCAACTAATACATGTCGTCCTCAGCATCAACTAATACTTGTCGTCCTCAGCATCAACTAATACATGTCGTCCTCAGCATCAACTAATTCATGTTGTCCTCAGCATCAACTAATACATGTCGTCCTCAGCATCAACTAATACATTTCGTCCTAAGCATCAACTAATATATGTCATCCTCAGCCTCAACTAATACATGTCGTCCTCAGCATCAACTAATATATGTCGTCCTCAGCATCATCTAATGCATGTCGTCCTCAGCATTAACTAATACATGTCGTCCTCAGCATCAACTAATACATGTCGTCCTCAGCATCAACTAATACATGTCGTCATCAGCTTGATCTAATACATGTCGTCCTCAGCTTTAAATAATACATTTCATCCCCAGCTTGAACTAATACATGTCCTCAGGTTGAACTAATACATTTCGCTATCAGCTTTAAATAATACATGTCATCCTCAGCTTGAACTAATACATGTCGTTCTCAGCTTGAACTAATATATGTCGTCCTCAGCTTGAAATAATACATGTTATCTGCAGCTTGAACTAATACATGTCGCCATCAGCTTGAACTAATACATGTCCTAAGCTTGAACTATAACATTTCGTCTTCAACTTCAACTAATACATGTCGTCCTCAGCTTGAAATAATACATGTCGTTCTCAGCTTGAACTAATACATGTCGTCCTCAGCTTGAACTAATATATGTCGTCCTTAGCTTCAACTAGTACATGTCACCATCAACTTGAACTAATACATGTCCTAAGCTTGAACTAATACATGTCGTCTTCAACTTCAACTAATACATGTCGTCCTCAGCATCAACTAATACCTGTCGTCCTGAACATCAACTAATACATGTCGTCCTGAACATCAACTAATACATGTCGTCCTCAGCATCAACTAATACCTGCCGTCCTGAACATCAACTAATACCTGTCGTCCTGAACATCAACTAATACATGTCGTCCTTAGCATCAACTAATACATTTCGTCCTCAGCATCAACTAATACATGTCGTCCTCAGCATCAACTAATACATATCGTCCTCAGCATCAACTAATACCTGTCGTCCTGAACATCAACTAATACATGCCGTCCTTAGCATCAACTAATACCTGTCGTCCTGAACATCAACTAATACATGTCGTCCTCAGCATCAACTAATACATGTCGTCCTCAGCATCAACTAATACTTGTCGTCCTCAGCATCAACTAATACATGTCGTCCTCAGCTTGAAATAATACATGTCGTTCTCAGCTTGAACTAATACATCTCGTCCTCAGCTTGACCTAATTTATGTCGTCCTCAGCTTCAACTACTACATGTCACCATCAGCTTGAACTAATACATGTTCTAAGCTTGAATTAATACATGTCGTCTTCAACTTCAACTAATACATGTCGTCCTCAGCATCAACTAATACCTGTCGTCCTGAACATCAACTAATACATGTCTTCCTCAGCATCAACTAATGCATGCCGTCCTCAGCATCAACTAATACATGTCGTCCTGAACATCAACTAATACATGTCGTCCTCAGCATCAACTAATACATGTCGTCCTCAGCATCAACTAATACTTGTCGTCCTCAGCATCAACTATTACATGTCGTCCTCAGCTTCAACTAATACATGTCGTCCTAAGCATCAACTAATATATGTCGTCCTCAGCATCAACTAATACATGTCGTCCTCAGCATCAACTAATACATGTCGTCCTCAGCATCAACTAATACATCTCGTCCTCAGCATCTACTAATACATGTCGTCCTAAGGATCAACTAATACATGTCGTCCTCAGCATCAACTAATACATGTCGTCCTCAGCATCAACTAATACATATCGTCATCAGCTTGATCTAATACATGTCGTCCTCAGCTTTAAATAATACATGTCATCCTCAGCTTGACCTAATACATGTCCTCAGGTTGAACTAATACATGTCGCCATCAGCTTTAAATAATACATGTCCTCCTCAGCTTGAACTAATACATGTCGTTCTCAGCTTGAACTAATATATTTCGTCCTCAGCTTGAACTAATACATGTCATCTGCAGCTTGAACTAATACATGTCACCATCAGCTTGAACTAATACATGTCCTTAGCCTGAACTAATACATTTCGTCTTCAACTTCAACTAATACACGTCGTCCTCAGCTTGAAATAATACATGTCGTTTTCAGCTTGAACTAATACGTGTCGTCCTCAGCTTGAACTAATATATGTCGTCCTCAGCTTCAACTACTACATGTCGCCATCAGCTTGAACTAATACATGTCCTAAGCTTGAACTAATATATGTCGTCTTCAACTTCAACTAATACATGTCGTCCTCAGCTTGAAATAATACATGTCGTTCTCAGCTTGAACTAATACATGTCGTCCTCAGCTTGAACTAATATATGTCGTCCTCAGCTTCAACTAATACATGTCGCCTTCAGCTTGAACTGATATATGTCGTCTTCAGCTTCAGTCAGTTACCACAACACAGTAAGGGAGATCTACAAGTCCATTCAGTAATCCCGTAACAAAATATGAGGCGTTAAGCTAGACGTTACCACAACAAGGTTAGACATGTTCATTTCTACATCTTAACCACTGCTTAAAGTTATGAGATCCTGAGGCAGCTACCGAGACGCTTGTGGTGGTGGTGGTGGTAGTGGTGGTGGTGGTGGTGGTAGTGGTGGTGGGTGTGGTAGTGGTGGTGGCTATAGTGGTGGTGGTATTGTTGATAATGGTTGTCGTTGTAGTAGTGGTAGTGTAGATAATAGTGGTCGTTGTAGTAATGGTGGTGGTAGTAGTAATAGTGACTGTGGTGATAGTGGTTGTGGTAGTGGTAGTAGTAATAGTGACTGTGGTGGTAGTGGTGGTGGTAGTGAGGCCTCGCCCTAAGAACAACACACAGAATCAGCTGCGGTCGAGGCGTCAAAATTAGTCAATGTTAATCCAGGTCTTAAGTCAGAGGGGAAACCCAAGGCCTTGTGGGAGGGACCTGGTGGGGGGGGGGGACTACTACTACTCTTACTAATACTATTATTAACTAACCAGTAAAGACTACTACTACTATCAACTAACTACTAGTTATTAAAGGCCATTTCTAAATGTTTAACTAACTACTAAGTACAAATGACGAATGCTACTTACTTATTATAAACTAATTACTACTACTACTACTACTACTACTAGACTGCTGGGGCCAACAGGTTCTACGCCAGGTACGATAAGGATAATTTTTCTTCTAATTCTAATTCTAACACAAAAAACCCTCTGTTATGACGCCTGGATGAGGTGAAGTGAACCAGTAAGAATATAATCGTTCTCACATCTTTAATTCAAAGGAGTAATTTAACATTTTTATACAGAGGGATTATCTCCATATCCGGGCCTTACAAAATCCATTGTGTTTTGTAATTTATGTGAGGCAGAGATATTTTTTTTTTCATATCAAAATAAAGAGATAATTCGACGTACAATGTTTTGAGAATTAATCTATGACGGGAGCCAGTTAGATGCGGTCTCATATCTCCAGTTAGGGAAAACAAGTCAACGAACGAACTTTGAGAATCAGGACCCAGATTACGATTCAGTAACGACAAGGTTATGGATGTACCTAAATTGTTCTATAATCTGGTGATGTTTGTGTTATCAGGGAGGAATTCTTAGAGACATAATTATAGATATACCTAAATGTACCTAAAATCTGGTGGTGCTATGTGTTATAGAGATGGTTTTTAAATATAATATACATAAGTCTTAAATTGGGTAGAGTTCAGTGTTATAGACGTCATATCTTAAAACATAAACAAGATTATACCTGTACACCTAATTCCTCAACCCGCTCCCCTCCTCCCACCTTCTCCTCCTCCTCGCTGCTGGGGAGGCCACCACCCACTTCTTCCTCACCTCCTGGGTGTTCATAATGACACACCCCGGCTTAAAGGGATTGTGGGGAGGCCTAATTTTGCGTTTTTCTTTCTTTAGGGCTGGGTCATGTCGCGGCTGATTCTGTGTTTTAGAGAGAGAGAGAGAGAGAGAGAGAGAGAGTGTGTGTGTGTGTGTGTGTGTGCATCAACAGAAAATGAACTAAAGGAACACCTCAGGTAGAGACATCTCGATTACATGAACCTGTGTGATAATTGCTATCGGTTATCCATTACAAACACCCAAAATATTTTTACTCTTTCCTCTTTTGTTTACCTCTACATAAACTCCCAGACTAACAGCGTTCTCAGACCTATTTTGACCTAATCAAACTTCCACATTAAGCTGTTCATGTATCACATACTGTATATTATGAAGTTGTTATCTGTCACAAAAATATATCACACTATAGTCCTGCGTGTCTTAAATTACAGCACAACTTATCATTAACATCATCGTTACCACCACCACCACCACCACCACCTGTGCTACCATCCCAACCACCATCACTACTACCACAACCAAAAGCGCTACCACCACCACAACTACTAGTACTACCATCCCAACCACTACCAGAGGCCAACCACTACCAACACCACAGTCACCACAGTGTTGTTGTCAGGTGAGCACTAGCCGTAAAACTCGCCCAGACGACCATCCTTACGTTTTATAGCTGAGGTATGTACGGTAGTAGCAGAGGCAGGAATAGTGGTAGCCATAGTTGTGGTAGTGTTAGTGGTAGTAGTTGTGGTAGTGATGTTAGTAGTAGTTTTGGTGGTGAGGGTGGTAGTGATGTTAGTAGTAGTTGTGGTGGTGAGGGTGGTAGTAATGTTAGAAGTAGTTGTGGTGGTGAGGGTGGTAGTGATGTTAGTAGTAGTTATGGTGGTGAGGGTGGTAGTGATGTTAGAAGTAGTTGTGGTGGTGAGGGTGGTAGTGATGTTAGTTGTAGTTGTGGTGGTGAGGGTGGTAGTGATGTTAAAAGTTGTTGTGGTGGTGAGGGTGGTAGTGATGTTAGTAGTAGCTGTGGTGGTGAGGGTGGTAGTGATGTTAGTAGTAGTTGTGGTGATGAGGGTGGTAGTGATGTTAGTAGTAGTTGTGGTGGTGAGGGTGGTAGTGATGTTAAAAGTAGTTGTGGTGGTGAGGGTGGTAGTGATGTCAGTAGTAGTTGTGGTGGTGAGGGTGGTAGCGATGTTAGTAGTAGTTGTGGTGGTGAGGGTGGTAGTGATGTTAGTAGTAGTTGTGGTGGTGTGGGTGGTAGTGATGTTAGTAGTAGTTGTGGTGGTGAGGGTGGTAGTGATGTTAGTAGTGTTAGTGGTAGTAGTTGTGGTAGTGATGTTAGTAGTAGTTGTGGTAGTGATGTTAGTAGTAGTTGTGGTGGTGAGGGTGGTAGTGATGTTAGAAGTAGTTGTGGTGGTGAGGGTGGTAGTGATGTTAGTAGTAGTTGTGGTGGTGAGGGTGGTAGAGATGTTAGTAGTAGTTGTGGTGGTGAGGGTGGTAGTGATGTTAGTAGTAGTTGTGGTGGCGAGGGTGGTTGTGGTGGTGTGGGTGGTAGTGATGTTAGTAGTAGTTGTGGTGGTGTTGGTGGTTGTGGTGGTGTTCGTAACTATAGTAGTGAGAGTGGTAGTCATGATAATGGTTGTACTGGTAGTTTTAGTTTTCATTTTTGTTGTTGTAATATCGACGATAGTGGGTCAGTAGCAGTAGAGGTCGTTACAGTTGTAGTAGTAATGGTATTAATAGCAGCAACGCTAGCACCACCGGTAGTAACAGCAGCAGCACCACCAGTAACAGTACCAGCAGCAGTAGCAGAAGCAGTACCAACAGCAGCAGTAGCTACAGCACCAGCAACAGTAGCAAGGTGAACAACCAGATAGTCACGCCTCACACCACTATCTACACACTAGTCATTCACTGGTCACCCGCCGCTGCCCCACACACACACACTACCACCACCACCACCATCATCGCCGCTTCCAACTTGGTTTTCCGCCGATTGAATCCAATGGACGAACAAACATTCATAATAATAAGCATACATGTATTTATAAAATGGTAATGATAGTGTTAATGATAATGTTAACGATACTGATAAATTTAGCAGCAATAATAATAATAATAATAATAATAATAATAATAATAATAATAATAACGGGAACTGTTTATCGTAGATTCATATACACACACACGAGAGAGAGAGAGAGAGAGAGAGAGAGAGAGAGAGAGAGAGAGACCCATCTTCACCCCCCTGGTCTTCATGCCAGGAACTTATTGAGTATTCCTCCACGTCTTAAATCACCACATGTTGGTCCACACTTTCCAGCCTCCCATTACTACAAAGGTCTTTGAGCGTGTAGTAGTCCGACAACGATAGATAATTAAAAGAGAACTCACTGTTTTACCCTGTTTATCACCACCCAGGCTCTTCTTCCTCGCCCTCCTCTTCTTTATCCTTTCCTCCTCTTCTTCCTCCTCCCACTCTTCCTCCTCCTCCTCATTCCGGACCAGCCATCCTGACCTTTTTATAACAAGTCCAGCCAACATTATCATCCACGAGGTGATTCTACGTGGAATTAATTATCTCATTGTAAATAGCAGGTAACTTTTATGTATATTAACAGCTAAGTTTTAGGTATAATGGCAGGTACGCTTTAGATATAATGACAGGTAAGTCTTAGGTATAATGACAGGTAATTTAGGGTATAACAGCAGGTATAATAGCAGGTGAGTGTTAGGTATCTTGCAGGTGTTGTGGAAAAGACTTAAGACCAAATATATGAACATATTATTGAGAGTAAACTTCTTTAGCAATTTGAAAAAGAAAGACAAAGGCAAACAGAAAAAATGAGACAGACAGAGAAGATAGATAGCTAGATAGACAGACAGACAACCAGACAGACAGACAGGTAGAAAGACAGACAGATAGATATATATCAATAGACAGATAAATAGACAGAGAAACAAAGACAGAAAGACAGACAGACAGACAGACACAGACAGACGCAGATAAATACATAGAGAAAGAAAACGAGAGATAGATAGATAAATTGAGAGGGGTGACTTGAGGCACCTGAACGAATTACAGGAATTGAATGCAACAATATGTGTGTGTGTGTGTGTGTGTGTGTGTGTGTGTGCGTGTGTGTGTGTGTGCGTGTGTGTGTGTGTGCGTGTGTGTGTGTGTGTGTACGTGTGTGTGTGTACGTGTGTGTGTGTGTACGTGTGTATGTGTGTGTGTGTGCGTACGTGCGTGTGTGTGCGTGTGTGTGTGTACGTGTGTGTGTGTGTGTGTGTGTGTGTGTGTGTGTGTACGCGTGTGTATGTGTGTGTGTGTGTGTGTGTGTGTGTGCGCGCGTGTGTGTGCGTGTGTGTGTGTGAATTATTTCTTTTTTTCAATCTAAACTCTAACCATTTCAAACAGGCCGTGGACGCTCCGACATTAACCAGGGACATAATTAAAAAGGTTTAGTCTCGTACTGAATATTCATACCGGCAATTGGAACTGCTTATAATCACAAACCCAGCGACGGGGGGACACTATTAAAGTTTTTGTGTTCGACCAAAACTGGTTATGGCGGGGACAACTCGACCTGCCCGCTCCCAGACACCCTCTCTGGCGGGACCCTGCTGCTGCGGTGCCTACAGAGAGAGAGAGAGAGAGAGAGAGAGAGAGAGAGAGAGAGAGAGAGAGAGAGAGAGAGAGAGAATTTGAACCCAGACAGACAGACAGACAGACAATCAGACAGACAGAAAAAGAGACATATAAATTTTCATGACTAATTTCCAAACAAGAAACACATTTCGCTTCTGGAAGATATATCTACTGGTTGTACAGGGAGATATATTTACTGGTTCTACTGAGAGATATATTTACTGGTTCTACTGAGAGATATATTTACTGGTTCTTCTGGTAGATATATTTACTGGTTCTACTGAGAGATATATTTACTGGTTCTACCGAGAGATATATTTACTGGTTCTACTGAGAGATATATTTACTGGTTCTTCTGGTAGATATATTTACTGGTTCTACTGAGAGATATATTTACTGGTTTTACAGGGAGATATATATACTGGATCTACTGGGAGACACATTTACTGGTTCTACTGGGAGATATAATTAATGGTTCTGCGGCGCTAAATAGGGGTAAAGGCCGAGTAGCGATAATTCCTTTGTATTTATCCTTAATGGAAACTTCTGACAGCTAATAAACGACCATGTAAGTCCTTAAAATACTTGTATATGGAAAGTTTCATCCTTAACTTATCTTATCTTAACCTAACCTAACTTAACCTAACCTAACTTAACTTAACTTAGCTTAACTTAACTTAAATTAACTTAACTTAACCTAAACAAACCTAACCTAACCTAACTACTTTAACCTAACCTAACCTAACCAAACCTAACCTAACCTAACCTAACCTAACGTATTTGGTAAAACACAAACTTTCTTTTTAAGGTTTAAGCAGCAGTTTTCTTTTCCCTATTTATTTAAACAATTCTACAGAGAGAGATGTGGCTGGTTCTACTGGGAGAGATGTGGCTGGTTCTACTGGGAGAGATGTGGCTGGTTCTACAGAGAGAGATATGTACTGTTTCTACTGGGAGAGATGTGGCTGGTTCTATAGAGAGAGATGTGGCTGGTTCTACTGGGAGAGATGTGTACTGTTTCTACTGGGAGAGATGTGGCTGGTTCTACTGGGAGAGATGTGGCTGGTTCTACTGGGAGAGATGTGAATTGTTCTACTGGGAGAGATGTGTACAGGTTTTACAGGGAAAGATGTGCTGGTTCTACTGGGAAAGATGTGAATGGTTCTACTGGGAGAGATGTGTACTGGTTCTACTGAGGGAGATGTGGCTGTTTCTGCTGGGATTACCTTTTATTGTTTAATATTGTAATTATTATGCTCTCTCTCTCTCTCTCTCTCTCTCTCTCTCTCTCTCTCTCTCTCTCTCTCTCTCTTTATCTCTCTATCTTATCTATCTATCTCTCACAGTAAATTAATCACACTCCTCTTTCTTGCTCAGATAACTTCAATAATATATGTTAATTTATTCATTGATAATTAGGCTGTTTGTAAACTGTCAGTCTGTGTGTGTGTGTGTGTGTGTGTGTGTGTGTGTGTGTCTTTCTGTCTTATTTGCTCTTCCGGGTTTTGTTTATCGGTCTATTTCTCGTTTATTTTTTTCTGTACCACTCTTTTTGGCTCTCTCTCTCTCTCTCTCTCTCTCTCTCTCTCTCTCTCTCTCTGAATAATATCTTCCCCTCCTCTTCCTTTCCCCTCCTCCTATTTCCCCCTTCCTTCTCCTCCACCTCTTCTTCTTTCTCCACCTCTTCCACCTCCTTCTCCTCCCTAGTTAGTGTCAACATATAGGTATACAGTATTGGTTCACGGCGTCATGCAGGGTATTACCTAGGCTCCCTCTCTAATCCCTCTCATCAATCTCCCTCTCTCTCCCTCCCACACTCTCCCATCATCCTCTCCCATCATCCTCTCCCCTCTCCCCCCTCACATTTTCCCATCCTCTTCTCTCTCCCTCTACCTCCCTCACTCTCCCATCATCCTCTCCCCTCTCCCCCCTCACATTTTCCCATCCTCTTCTCTCTCCCTCTCCCTCCCTCACTCTCCCACCATCCTCTCCCCTCTCTCTCCTCACATTTTCCCATCCTCTTCTCTCTCCCTCTACCTCCCTCACTCTCCCAGCATCCTCTCCCTCCCACACTCTCCCATCATCCTCTCCCCTCTCCCCCCTCACATTTTCCCATCCTCTTCTCTCTCCCTCTCCCTCCCTCACTCTCCCATCATCCTCTCCCCTCTCTCCCCTCACATTTTCCCATCCTCTTCTCTCTCCCTCTACCTCCCTCACTCTCCCATCATTCTCTTCCTCCCTCGCTCTCCCATCATCTCCTACCTACCTCTCTTGTTTAGCTACCTGCCATATATGTATACATCAATATAATCACAAATGTTATTCATATTCTTATAATTTCAGGAATTCCGTTAGTTAACATTACATAAAAAAGGAAAAAGTGAGTCCCATTAGAGCCGGTACTGTACTCTACCGCCCCCACTTCCTCAACTGTGTATTAAGGTACTCGTTCACAGATGCGTTGACTGAGAGTTCCCCGGGCGTCAACCAGCCACCCATAGCAAGCTAATGTACATGAGTGTGTGGCCAAAGTGGATGAATGTGGCCCATGATGAAAGAAAGTGGGCTATGATGGAAGAATGTTGGCCATGGTGGAAGAATATGGGCTATGGTGGAAGAAAGTGGGCCATGATGAAAGAATACGTCCGCCATGATGTTGTCTCTCAGCTATCCCCCCCCCCCCCCACCCCCGGGAGGCCTTGATGTCGTGAATCTGGTCCATGGTCCTAAACGTCTCAGGTCTCCCGGCCATTATTTCTCACATTGCAAGCTGTGGGCGGCCATCAGGGTCCACAGTTATCATGGCCCCCAGCCCACACGTCCACCGTTATGGTCGTAAATCCCGCCAGAGTGACCGTATTTTATCCTCTACGTTTGACACTTGCTGTTTATGATCGCTTTCAAAGGGAGTTAAGAGAAGACGGATAGAGAGAATGAGAAAGAGAGAGAGAGAGAGAGAGAGAGGGGGGAGTGGGGGGGGGAGGGCGAGGGAAGAGAGAGACACAAAACCCATTACAACCTGACGACTATTACACACACACACATACACACACGGGTGGGGGGGGGGGGGGTGCTGGTGGTAGGGGGTAACTAGACTAATCACACGTGCGACATATTTCTCAGACATGATCTTGAGATAGTCTTCTTATTCTCGTCGTCATATTTATTCCTCTCTTTCTCACTCTTTATCTATTTATCTTCTTGTTTCTCTCTTTTTGTAATTCTTCTCTTTCTTTCTTTCTCTTTCTTTTTCTCTCCTTTTCTTACTTTTCTCTCTTTCTATGTCATGAAACGTTGGAGTCTCTCAAGGACTCACAACCATAAAATTCTCATCATTATTACAATTACCACAGGAAACGTACTGAAGCTGCGTGTGGTCTTGTAATATAAACTAAATTTTAAGACATCACTGACTAGGAATCTCTCAACCAATAACAATCACAAAGTACCTAACAATTATTACCCAATCAGATTTTAAGACAAATTTTAAAAGGATTACCAACCAATCATATCAGTTTAGTGTATTTTATTGATTACTACAAACTACGTAAACTTTCTACTGTGCTTCATTATTAACTATGATGTCTTACGGAGATTCACAGACGTGGTTTGATGGAGTTCCTTGACCAATCACGCGTGTTGTGAGCTGCTCCAAAGTGGCTCTCCCATGTGAGCTGTAGCAAGTGGTCCTCCCATGTGAGCTGTAACAAGCGGCCCTCCCATGTGAGCTGTAGCAAGTGGCCCTCCCATGTGAGCTGTAGCAAGTGGCTCTCCCATGTGAGCTGTAGCAAGTGGCCCTTCCATGTGAGCTGTAACAAGTGGCCCTCCCATGTGAGCTGTAGCAAGTGGCCCTCCCATGTGAGCTGTAGGAAGTGGCCCTCCCATGTGAGCGGTAGCAAGTGGCCCTCCCATGTGAGCTGTAGCAAGTGGCCCTCTCAGACAGCAGAACGACGTCTCTTAAGTGGTGTGAGAGGTCGTGGGAGGTCCTGGTAGTGCCCCCAGTAACGTTGTTGAGTGTTGTGACTCCTGCGTCGTAGTCTCTTGAAGGATCAATTACAGTCTACTGTTTACAAGCCGTGGTGTCGTGGTTAGGAATCACGACTTTTACGTCCTCGACTCATCCAGATTAGTTTCAATCTGTTTTAGGGCATTGTAGTCAGGGGATTATGAGTCTTAACTACTGGTCTCATAGAACTCATTTTCATCGGTGTATAGTGGGGAATCATAGTTATTGACTATAAGTCCTATCAACTGGGACCATAAAGCTCATTTTCAGACTGTTTAAATAAATTACCGTAGTTAATTATTATAAGCCTAATGCTCTATTCCCATAAGACTCACTTTTCAATTTTGATGATATTTTTGTTGTTTTCTGATGGATGTCCCCGTCAAACTCTATCCATATGACCCAGAATTTAATTGCATGAATGGTTATAAGAGTCATAGGCGGTGGGGGTCATTCATAGAGGCTGGCTGGGGGGGGGGGGTTGTACTAGTCATGCATAGTGGGGGTCCATTCATAGAGGCTGATGGGGGGGGTTGTACTAATCATGCATAGTGGGGGTCATTCATAGAGGCTGACGGGGGGGGGGGTGTACTAGTCATGCATAGTGGGAGTCCATTCATAGAGGCTGATGGGGGGTTGTACTAATCATGCATAGTAGGGGTCATTCATAGAGGCTGACGGGGGGGGGGGTTGTACCAGTCATGCATAGTAGGGGTCATTCATAGAGGCTGACGGGGGTGGGGGGTGTACCAGTCATGCATAGTGGGGGTCATTCATAGAGGCTGACGGGGGGGGGGGTTGTACTAGTCATGCATAGTGAGGGTTCATTCATTGAGGCTGGTGGGGGGGAAGCAGGAAAGGAGGGAGGGGAGAAGAGGGGAGAGGAGGGGAGAGGAGGGGAGGGGAGGGGATGGGAGGGAAGGGAGGGGGGGATGAGAAGTAGCCAGGAGTAGTACACATGTGAGGGGGGTGGTGGGGTAAGAGGATCCTAAGTATCTGGTCGGTGATGTATGTGTCTGGGGGAGGGAAATCTTTCTCTCTCTCTCTTTCTCTCTCTAAATAGATTTTTTCTCACTTTTACTCTTTCTCCTTTGCTGGGGTACACACAGGGAGATAGTTTGTCAGGGGTACACACAGGGAGATAGTCTGTCAGGGGTACACACAGGGAGCTAGTCTGTCAGGGGTACACACAGGGAGATAGTGTGTCAGGGGTACACACAGGGAGATAGTCTGTCAGGGGTACACACAGGGAGATAATCTGTCAGGGGTACACACAGGGAGATAGTCTGTCAGGGGTACACACTGGGAGATAGTGTGTCAGGGGTACACACTGGGAGATAGTCTGTCAGGGGTACACACAGGGAGATAGTCTGTCAGGGGTACACACTGGGAGATAGTCTGTCAGGGGTACACACAGGGAGATAGTCTGTCAGGGGTACACACAGGGAGATAGTCTGTCAGGGGTACACACAGGGAGATAGTCTGTCAGGGGTACACACAGGGAGATAGTGTGTCAGGGGTACACACAGGGAGATAGTCTGTCAGGGGTACACACAGGGAGATAGTCTGTCAGGGGTACACACAGGGAGATAGTCTGTCAGGGGTACACACTGGGAGATAGTCTGTCAGGGGTACACACAGGGAGATAGTGTGTCAGGGGTACACACAGGAAGATTATATGTTTGTTTATTTAAATGTGGAGATAAAAAAGTTATGTTACACTCCCACATCAGATTACAGAGGGAAGTGTTGTATGTAAATTACACAAAATTATTCCATTCATTCAGACCCACATAGTGATCGTTCTTTCATAAGTCTAATACTGTAAATAAATGCAACCAACACCACTGAACTTATTAAAGGAAAACGAAATTAAATCTATCTTTTTTCTTCCTTTTTTCACACATCAAACTACCCACCAAGGACTAAGATTTTAAGACGATTAACTTTTTATTAAACGTTTTCACTATACTAAAGTTGTCACAGATAAATACAATAAACACCATTATGCCCTTTTGTCTGTCCAGCATCAATACATATCACGAATTATGTCCTTAATAATCAATCATGAAATTCCGTCTACAAACACTTTCATCCAGGTAACTCATTTTGTGGCTATTTTGTAATATTGACTAAATTATTGATTCATTGATTTCATGTTAATTCGTCGTCAAAATGTTGTCCTCAGTGGTCGTGTGACATAATAAGAGTTAGCAGATGATATTGATGTTTACATAAAAGTGGAAGCGTTTAACTAATCGCTACAAATGTTTTTGGAAAGATGTAAAGCTGTAATGAAACACTGCAGATGTTTGAAAGTTTCATTAAGCACTGCAGATGTTTCGGTCAAGATTTAAAGGATTAAGGAAACGCTTCAATTGTTGTGTTACAGAGGGAGAGGCTCAGCACATGGTGCAGGTGTTTGAAAGTTCTATAAATTAAATACTACAGATATTTGACAGTTAAAGTAAATACTACAGATGTTGTGAACCTTAACTAGACGCTAAGGATGTTTTCATGAAGGCTTGGAGGATTAACTAAGTACTACAGATGCTGAAAACTAGATGTTACAGATGTTGGAAGCCTTAACCGAATGGTGCGGATGTTGTAAGCCTTAACCGAATGCTACAGATGCTGGAAGCCTTAACCTAATGTTACAGATGTTGGAAGCCTTAACCGAATGGTGCGAATGTTGTAAGCCTTAACCGAATGCTATAGATGCTGGAAGCCTTAACCTAATGTTACAGATGTTGGAAGCCTTAACCGAATGCTGCAAATGTTGGAAGCCTTAACCGAATGTTACAGATGTTGGCAGCCTTAACCGAATGGTGCGGATGTTGCAAGCCTTAACCGAATGCAACAGATGCTGGAAGCCTTAACCTAATGTTACAGATGTTGGAAGCCTTAACCGAATGCTGCAAATGTTGGAAGCCTTAACCGAATGTTACAGATGCTGGCAGCCTTAACCGAATGGTGCAGATGTTGTAAGCCTTAACCGAATGCTACAGATGCTGGAAGCCTTAACCTAATGTTACAGATGTTGGAAACCTTAATCAAATGCTGCAGATGTTGGAAACCTTGTTGGAAGCCTTAACCGAATGCTACAGATGTTGGAAGCCTTGCTGTATATGTATTGGTAAAGACGTGTAATAGGTGGTGGTGGTGAGAGAGGGAGAGACACATGAAGGAAGTGTAACACGACTACAAGCTGTGTGGGTAACCTCAGTCCTCCCGGTGCTGGGTTACTGCTACGTGTTCTACTGAGAGAGAGAGAGAGAGAGAGAGAGAGAGAGAGAGAGAGAGAGAGAGAGAGAGAGAGAGAGAGAGAGAGAGAAAATGGCTGCAAATAGTAATGAATCTAACGTCGCTGACTTAAAAGTAGAGGAGAAAAGTAGACTTTGATACTCAACAGACATTAACTCGACACAGCATTCCGGTAAGAATGGTGTCTCAAAGAGAGAGAGAGAGGGAGAGAGAGAGAGAGAGAGAGAGAGAGAGAGAGAGAGAGAGAGAGAGAGAGAGAGAGAGACTGTTGATTAAACCTTCACACAGGTTCTGGCGGGGTCCCCGTAAGCTGAGGTTGGCACTACACTGTGGGTCTTACTAAGGCTCCAGGTACTGAGTAAAGAGAATTAGATGACGTAGAGGTTTGAAAGCAAATTGCAAGTGGTGTAAACTAACAAGTACAGTACTACGGCATAAATAAACAGGTGACAACATTGGTCGAACAACTGTGCTGGTGTGGGTCAAGTCGTACGTCCGATGGTGCATTTAATGAAATATATTTAGAAGAAAATACTCCCTCATGCAGATAACAGTTACGGTTGGGTCAGTTAGTCGAGTTGAGCGTTACTGGGCTGAGTAATACAGCCAATAGGTAGAGTTCCTCTACCTGTGCCTCACCAATCCGCCACAAGTATCATGAAACAACACAGTCAATTGAACATACAAGCAGTTTGACACAAACAAACTCGCTTATAGCTCACATACACAGACACTAGCACACAAACACACACAAACATATACTCTATATGGATATATAAAAAAGTACCGTCTCACGTCCTCAGAGCAAAGTAAATGAGTATCTGAGAGCTGGCAAGTAATTGTTCAACAGTGAGAGACACAACACCGGCCACACCACCACAAAAACAACAATAACAATAACAACAACAACAACGACACAGAGACAGGAGAGTTAATCTGGTCACAGGATTTCCTTTTGGTCCAAATTCTTATCGTAATTTATGCCACACTGCTGGCGGTGCTCATTATACCAAATTAATTTGTTATTGTTGCATTAAACAGAGGCGGTGAGGTGTGGCACAGGGTCAGGGAGCGGGTGTGACGCAGGGTTAGGGAGCGAGTATGACGCAGGGTCATGAAAGGGGTGTGACACAGGATCAGAGAGGGGTGTGGCACAGGGTCAGGGAAGGGAGTGAGACAATTCCAGTGAGGGGTGTGGAACAGGGTCAGGGAGCGGGTGTGACACAGGGCCAGGGAGTGTATATCACAGAACCATGAAGAGGTGTGACACGGGACCAGGGAGGGTGTGACACAAGGCCAGCGAGGGGTGTGGCACAGGGTCAGGGAGCGGGTGTGACGCAGGGTCAGGGAGCCGGTGTGACGCAGGGTCAGGGAGCGAGTGTGACACAGAGCCATGAAGGGGGTGTGACACAACGCGATTGGGGGGTGACAAAAGGCGAGGGAGTGGGTGTGACACAGGGTAGGGAGGGGGTGTGACACAGGGCCAGAGAGAGAGGGTGGCACAGGGCTTGGCAGGGGATGTGACACAAGGCTTGGGAGGGGGTGTGACACAAGACCAGGAAGGGAGTGTGCAGAGGGCCAGGGAGAGAGGGTGACACATGGCCAGGGAAGGGGTGTGGCATAGGACCACGGAGGGGGTGGACACAGGGCTAGGGAAGGGGTGTGACACAGGGCCAGGGATAGGGTGTGGCATACGACCAGGGAGGGAGTGTGACACAGGGCTAGGGAAGGGGTGTGACACAGGGGCAGGGAGGGGTGTGAAAAAGGGCGAGGGAGGGAGTGTGACACAGGACCAGGGAGGGGTGTGTCACAGGGACAGGGAGGGAGTGTGACACAGAACCAGGGAGGGGTGTGGCACAGGGACAGGGAGGGAGTGTGACACAGAACCAGGGAGGGGTGTGGCACAGGGACAGCGAGGGAGAGTGACACAGGGCCAGGGAGGGGTGTGTCACAGGGACAGGGAGGGAGTGTGACACAGAACCAGGGAGGGGTGTGGCACAGGGACAGGGAGGGAGTGTGACACAGGACCAGGGAGGGGTGTGGCACAGGGACAGGGAGGGGTGTGTCACAGGACCAGGGAGGGGTGTGTCACAGGGACAGGGAGGGAGTGTGACACAGAACCAGGGAGGGGTGTGGCACAGGGACAGGGAGGGAGTGTGACACAGGGCCAGGGAGTGGTGTGTCACAAAGACAGGGAGGGTTGTGACACAGGGCCAGGGAGGGGTGTGACACAGGGCCAGGGAGGGGTGTGTCACAGGACCAGGGAGGGGTGTGACACAGGACCAGGGAGGGGTGTGTCACAAAGACAGGGAGGGTTGTGACACAGGGCCAGGGAGGGGTGTGACACAGAGCCAGGGAGAGGTGTGTCACAGAGCCAGGGAGGGAGTGTGACACAGGGCCAGGGAGGGGTGTGTCACAGGGACAGGGAGGGTTGTGTCACAAAGACAGGGAGGGTTGTGACACAGGGCCAGGGAGGGGTGTGACACAAAGACAGGGAGGGTTGTGACACAGGGCCAGGGAGGGTTGTGACACAGGGCCAGGGAGGGGTGTGTCACAGAGCCAGGGAGGGGTGTGTCACAGGACCAGGGAGGGGTGTGTCACAAAGACAGGGAGGGTTGTGACACAGGGCCAGGGAGGGTTGTGACACAGGGCCAGGGAGGGGTGTGTCACAGAGCCAGGGAGGGAGTGTGACACAGGGCCAGGGAGGGGTGTGTCACAGGGCCAGGGAGGGTTGTGTCACAGGGCCAGGGAGGGGTGTGTCACAGGGACAGGGAGGGTTGTGTCACAAAGACAGGGAGGGTTGTGACACAGGACCAGGGAGGGGTGTGTCACAAAGACAGGGAGGGAGTGTGACACAGGACCAGGGAGGGGTGTGTCACAGGGCCAGGGAGGGGTGTGTCACAGGGACACGGAGGGAGTGTGACACAGGGCCAGGGAGGGGTGTGTCACAGGGACAGGGAGAGAGTGTGACACAGGGCCAGGGAGGGGTGTGTCACAGGGACACGGAGGGAGTGTGACACAGGGCCAGGGAGGGGTGTGTCACAGGGACAGGGAGGGGTGTGTCACAGGGACACGGAGGGAGTGTGACACAGGGCCAGGGAGGGGTGTGACACAGGGCCAGGGAGGGGTGTGTCACAGGGACAGGGAGGGGTGAGTCACAGGGACACGGAGGGGGTGTGACACAGGGCCAGGGAGGGTTGTGTCACAGGGCCAGGGGGGGGTGTGTCACAGGGACACGGAGGGAGTGTGACACAGGGCCAGGGAGGGGTGTGTCACAGGGACTGGGAGGGAGTGTGACACAGGGCCAGGGAGGGTTGTGTCACAGGGCCAGGGAGGGGTGTGTCACAGGGACAGGGAGGGAGTGCGACACAGGGCCAGGGAGGGTTGTGTCACAGGGCCAGGGAGGGGTGTGTCACAGGGCCAGGGAGGGTTGTGTCACAGGGCCAGGGAGGGTTGTGTCACAGGGCCAGGGAGGGGTGTGTCACAGGGACAGGGAGGGAGTGTGACACAGGGCCAGGGAGGGTTGTGTCACAGGGCCAGGGAGGGGTGTGTCACAGGGACAGGGAGGGAGTGTGACACAGGGCCAGGGAGGGTTGTGTCACAGGGCCAGGGAGGGGTGTGTCACAGGGACACGGAGGGCGTGTGACACAGGGCCAGGGAGGGGTGTGTCACAGGGACAGGGAAGAAGTGTGACACAGGGCCAGGGAAGGGTGTGTCACAGGGCCAGGGAGAGAGTGTGACACAGGGCCAGGGAGGGGTGTGTCACAGGGACAGGGAGGGAGTGTGACACAGGGCCAGGGAGGAGGTGTGTCACAGGGACAGGGAGGGAGTGTGACACAAGACCTGGGAGGGAGTGTGACACAGGACCAGGGAGGGAGTGTGACACAGGGCCAGGGAGGGGTGTGTCACAGGGACAGGGAGGGAGTGTGACACAGGGCCAGGGAGGGGTGTGACACAGGGACAGGGAGGGAGTGTGACACAGGGCCAGGGAGGGGTGTGTTATAGGGACAGGGAGGGAGTGTGACACAGGGCCAGGGAGGGTTGTGTCACAGGGCCAGGGAGGGTGTGTCACAGGGCCAGGGAGGGGTGTGTCACGGGGAGAGGGAGGGAGTGTGTCACAGGGACAGGGAGGGGTGTGTCACAGGGACAGGGAGGGAGTGTGACACAGGGCCAGGGAGGGTTGTGTCACAGGGCCAGGGAGGGTGTGTCACAGGGACAGGGAGGGAGTGTGACACAGGGCCAGGGAGGGGTGTGTCACAGGGACAGGGAGAGAGTGTGACACAGGGACAGGGAGGGGTGTGTCACAGGGACAGGGAGGGAGTGTGACACAGGACCAGGGAGGGGTGTGTCACAGGGACAGGGAGGGGTGAGTCACAGGGCCAGGGAGGGGTGTGTCACAGGGACAGGGAGGGAGTGTGACACAGGGCCAGGGAGGGGTGTGTCACAGGGACAGGGAGAGAGTGTGACACAGGGACAGGGAGGGGTGTGTCACAGGGACAGGGAGGGAGTGTGACACAGGGCCAGGGAGGGTTGTGTCACAGGGCCAGGGAGGGAGTGTGACACAGGACCAGGGAGGGGTGTGTCACAGGGACAGGGAGGGTGTGTCACAGGGCCAGGGAGGGGTGTGTCACAGGGACAGGGAGGGAGTGTGACACAGGGCCAGGGAGGGGTGTGTCACAGGGACAGGGAGGGTGTGTCACAGGGACAGGGAGGGAGTGTGACACAGGTCCAGGAAGGGGTGTGTCACAGGGACAGGGAGGGAGTGTGACACAGGTCCAGGGAGGGGTGTGTCACAGGGACAGGGAGGGAGTGTGACACAGGGCCAGGGAGGGGTGTGTCACAGGGACAGGGAGGGAGTGTGACACAGGGCCAGGGAGGGGTGTGTCACAGGGACACGGAGGGAGTGTGACACAGGGCCAGGGAGGGGTGTGTCACAGGGACAGGGACGGAGTGTGACACAGGACCAGGGAGGGGTGTGTCACAGGGACAGGGAAGAAGTGTGGCACAGGGCCAGGGAGGGAGTGTGACACAGGGCCAGGGAGGGGTGTGTCACAGGGACAGGGAGGGGTGTGTCACAGGGCCAGGGAGGGAGTGTGATACAGGGCCAGGGAGGGGTGTGTCACAGGGACAGGGAAGAAGTGTGACACAGGGCCAGGGAGGGGTGTGTCACAGGGACACGGAGGGAGTGTGACACAGGGCCAGGGAGGGGTGTGTCACAGGGACAGGGACGGAGTGTGACACAGGACCAGGGAGGGGTGTGTCACAGGGACAGGGAAGAAGTGTGGCACAGGGCCAGGGAGGGAGTGTGACACAGGGCCAGGGAGGGATGTGTCACAGGGACAGGGAGGGGTGTGTAACAGGGCCAGGGAGGGGTGTGTCAAAGGGACAGGGAGGGGTGTGTCACAGGGACAGGGAGGGAGTGTGACACAGGGCCAGGGAGGGGTGTGTCACGGGGCCAGGGATGGGGTGTGACACAGGGCCAGGGAGGGGGTGTGACACAGAGCCAGTCTGAAAAGGTGACACTTATAGGCTGCAAAATTAGAAAATAAAATAAATGAACTAAGTAAATATATTTGAACATTAATAACAGACACACACCCTTCACCCTCTCCTCTTCTTTCATCCCTGGCCACTCTATAATCAAAACAAACTCATCAGTCACCTGCCTAATATTTACATTACGCGAGACAATAACTTACACAGAGACAACATCTTCAACTGGCAACCAATTGCCTTCTTGATCAATGTCAGGGAGAGGAAGGATGAACGTGATCACTTTCCTATTATCGAGGCCAATCATGTTCACTGATCTTAAAGTAACGAGTGTGAGGTCAACCCTACTGTTCTTGTGTTAGGTTAGGTTAGGTTAGGTGAGGTTAGGACATGTTTTACTCACTGCCACCATCATAACACCTATGCACATCTCCCTTGGTTAAAACCATTACCATTTTATTCTCTGCTACCACCACCACACCCCACCACCACCACCACCACCACTCACGATATAATCACCAAGCATAACTGTCCCAGCCAGTTGTCTTAGAGGCGCTGGTCAACCTGCCCTCGATCTTATCTTCCTCACTCCTGCTAAGACAACATAATTATCTTAGGGTATAGGCAGTTATTATTCCGGTACCCAGCTAAAGTATACTCGTACTGTAGCAGCTATTATCAGAGAATTCAGCTGAAAGATGCTACAGTCAGCCATTAAGGGATAGTTATCGTTACTATCCGTTGTGTACTTGTTGTATGTGTTAACTTTTATCTTTTTATGATACTGTAAGACGCTGTTAAACCTTACATGTAATTACTGTATTCTGTATACATGTATTCTTGTTCTGTATTTAATCAATGGTTTAATCTATACAAGTGTTACATCCCTCAACATACACCTTTCAACCCCAACACACACACACACACACACACACAGTTCATAGACTCGTGTACGTAAGCGACTCCCTTAGTGGGTTCATGGGATCTACTACGACTTGCACCGAGCCATCTGAACCTACTTATATGTTATCAGATTCACTATAAAAGTTATCAGAGAGAACTGCACCCTGGTTAGGTCAGGTACACGGAGGATTTTACCATTAATTTGGAATCTTTTGGTCCTTTGATGGTGGGTCGAGTGTCTTTTGCAGTACCGTATGTATGTATGTATGTATGTATGTATGTATGTCGACCTGCGGTGTAATGGTCAGCATGCTCCCCTCGCAAGCGAGTGGACTCGGCTTCGATCCTGGGGCAGGGTGAAACTATGGGCAAGTTTATTTACGCCATTTGCCTCTATCTACCCAGCAGTAATTGGGAACCTGGATGTAAATCGATTTGCGGATCGTGTTCCGGGGTAATGGTTAGCCAGTGCAGTTGGCGAGTTGTCCGGCCTTCTCGGACTATTCCTTGACACTGGGTCATGCAGCTCGTTAACTTAGGATGTGGTTGTTGTTTGGCGACAGCTTCTACACCTTAAACAAATTCACGCCTAGGTGGCCCTTGTGCCGGCCATCCTCGTTACACGAGGGGCAACCATTATTTGTTATAATGTATGTATGTATGTATGTATGTAATGGTCCGCATCCTCGCCTCACAAGCGAGCTGACCCGAGTTCGATCCTCGGGCAGGGTGAAACTATAGGCAAGTTTCTTTACGCCATTTGCCTCTGTCTACCCAGCAGTAATTGGGAACCTGGATGCTAATCGATTTGCGGATCGTATTCCGGGGTAATGGTTAGCCAGTGCAGTTGGCGAGTTGTCCGGTCTTCTCGGACTATTCCTTGACACTGGGTCATGCAGCTTGTTAACTTGGGCTATGGTTGTTGTGTTGGCGACAGCTTCTACACCTTAAACAAATTCACGCCTAGGAGGCCCTTGGGCAGGCCAGCCTCGATTTCGAAGGGCTTCCATTATTATTTTATTTATGTATGTATGTATGTATGTATGTATGTATGTATGTATCACGGTTACTGTCATTACAACACCAAAAAATGTTGACTAACTTGGTTTAATTAATAGTGGTTTATTATTTAGTTATTTAGAATTTGTTAGAAAGAATATTATGGTTTATGAATGAGAGAATTGCTTACGTACATCTTGGGTTCTCGATTGGACTTGTTTTGCTAGATAATAGTTTAAGAAAATGACGAATCTCAGACTTTAAAAAAAGGATGTACTGTATTGATATTTCGATGTGTTAAACTACATTTGGGAAAAAATATATTCCTCGCACACCAAACACATCCACCAAGCAGGAACGACTGGACTGAATTAACAAAACAGCCAAAATAGACGACAATGTTATTATTGAGGTGGAAACTAGCAGACAAATTTTACAAATTAAATAGATTTGTCTCCATCTACCAAATTTATTTATATATATTACAAATTCCATCGGAGTATGAAATCTGTCGCCTGTGAACTACAAAATATCCATCACAAGGTATTATCATGCACAGACTCCTGATGATCGGTGAAGAGAGTAAAGAAAGGCAGGTCAGGTAATCAAATACTCTTAATAACTTCTGATCATTGATGGCCACTTAATTACCTTAATTACACCAAATAATTTCTATATGTTTTGTCTTCCACGACAAAGAAAGTGCCCCACATACGTCATCATGACAAAGAAAGTCCCTCACATACTGTACATCATCATGACAAAGAAAGTGCCCCACAAACACCACCACGACAGAAGAAACTCCCAATTACTTCGGCAAGAGTCACTGTCAGCAGGTGTTATGAACCTCTGATAACACTGAAGGGCAAAACTATTCACTACTTGTCGTGTGCCAGTTCTGACATTCTTGGCACCCTCCCTACCTCCATTATTTCACACGCCCAGGGCAACTCAATGACATCCTTCAGCTGGGATTAAGGCCGTGAATCTCAGTGTCAAGGGTAGGGATAGTTGGTCTAATGGCTTAGTGTTCAAGAGGACAGTGAACTTGATGTAAACAGTGATTGGAGAAGAGTATCGCCAACGTCACCTTTTTGTCTTGTGGGGTTCCAAGCCAGGTCAGAGTCTCCAAGGATCGTACGATACTATATTCCTCTTTATCTGGTACTGAGAGTGTACTTAAGTGGCAAACTTACGACTCAAAGATGAATTCTCAAAGGCAAGTATGTGTATTTCACCTTCTAACTGCAGGTGTGAGATCGTATCTACCTACTGTAGTTCACTATAAAATACGACATCAGGGTATAGTCCCTCGGAGGATCAGACGCTATTGTTTTCTCCTGGGCAGAGATGTGAGGAACTAATAGTCTCATTTAAGCTAAGGTACAAAAATAAAGACGAATACGGGATTGAAGTTATTGGCTTGATTCTCACGTGTTATTGGACGAATTACCCAGTGAGGTGTGAGATGGAGGGTGAGCATAGTGAGGCTTAGTAGGTAGGTAAGGTGAGGGACGCCTTTAAGGATAACGTGCACACACACACACACACACACACACACACACACACACACACACACACACACAGTGCCCATGGATGCCTCTGTTAATCATTTATAAATAAGGGGGTTGTACTTGATACGCTATTCAGTAAATTCTTGTGATTGGCTAAGAAGTTTGCCGAGAATAGTGGGAAGTAGGTGGTTGAGAATTTATAAATAAACCTTACCTAATTATTATAAGTAGTATTAATATTGGTATCATCATCAGTATCAGAACTTGTCATCCTCTAGAATATAGAGAAGAAAAGTCATTGTTATTCTTGTGTTATTATTCATATTGTTTGTCTTGTCTGAATCTTGGAAGCAATATGGCGACATTTTCAAGGTCATCTTTAACACCGGAGCCTCTTAAGATCTACCAGTAATTTCTAAATATGTGTTTTAAAAAGACCTTTATGATTGTTCATCTTGAGGACGATACGTATTAGTTCATCTTGAGGACGACATGTATTAGTTCAGACACTTATTAGTTCATCTTGAGGACGACACGTATTAGTTCAGACACTTATTAGTTCATCTTGAGGACGACATGTATTAGTTGATGCTGAAGACGACGTGTATTAGTTCATCTTGAGGACGACACGTATTAGTTCATCTTGAGGACGACACGTATTAGTTCATCTTGAGGACGACATGTATTAGTTCATCTTGAGGACGACATGTATTAGTTCATCTTGAGGACGACACGTATTAGTTCATCTTGAGGACGACATGCATTAGTTCATCTTAAGGACGACACGTATTAGTTCATCTTGAGGGCGACATGTATTAGTTCATCTTGAGGACGACACATACTAGTTCATCTTGAGGACGACATGTATTAGTTCATCTTGAAGACGACACATATTAGTTAATCTTGAGGACGACATGTATTAGTTAATGCTGAGGACGACATGTATTAGCTGATGCTGAGGACGACATGTATTAGTTAATGCTGAGGACGACACGTATTAGTTGATGATGAGGGCGACATGCATAAGTTGATGATGAGGACGACATGTATTAGTTCATCTTGAGGACGACACATATTAGTTCATCTTGAGGACGACACATATAAGTTTATCTTGAGGACGACATGTATTAGTTAATGCTAAGGACGACATGTATTAGTTAATGCTGAGGACAACATATATTAGTTAATGCTGAGGACGACACGTATTAGTTGATGATGAGGGCGACATGCATAAGTTGATGATGAGGACGACATGTATTAGTTAATGCTGAGGACGACATGTATTAGTTGATGCTGAGGACGACATGTATTAGTTCATCTTGAGGACGACATGTATTAGTTAATGCTGAGGACGACATTTATTAGTTAATGCTGAGGATAACATGTATTAGTTGATGCTGAGGACGACATGTATAAGTTGATGCTGAAGAAAACATGTATTAGTTGATGCTGAGGACGACATGTATTAGCTGATGCTGAGGACGATACATATTAGTTGATGCTGAGAACATGTATTAGTTGATGCTGAGGAAGACATGTATTAGTTGATGCTGAGGACGACATGTATTAGTTGATGCTGAGGAAGACATGTATTAGTTGATGCTTAGGACGACATGTATTAGTTGATGATGAGGACGACATGTATTAGTTGATGCTGAGGACGATATATATTAGTTGATGCTAAGGACGACATGTATTAGTTGATGCTGAGGACGACATGTATCAGTTGATGCTGAGGACGACACGTATTAGTTGATGCTGAGAACGACATGTATTACTTGATGCTGAGGACGACATGTGTTAGTTGATGCTGAGGACGACATGTGTTAGTTGATGCTGAGGACGACATGTGTTAGTTGATGCTGAGGACGACATGTATTAGTTGATGCTGAGGACGACATGTATTAGTTGATGCTGAGGACGACATGTATTAGTTGATGCTGAGGACGACATGTATTAGTTGATGCTGAGGACGACATGTATTAGTTGATGCTGAGGACGACATGTGTTAGTTGATGCTGAGGACGACATGTGTTAGTTGATGCTGAGGACGACATGTGTTAGTTGATGCTGAGGACGACATGTGTTAGTTGATGCTGAGGACGACATGTGTTAGTTGATGCTGAGGACGACATGTGTTAGTTGATGCTGAGGACTCCCTTCCATTTTAGAATTCTTGATTTTTCTTAAATCATTATTCTGGTGGTCAACGTCGTGCATTCTGAAGTATCTTGAGTTAAAATTTGAGAAAAATAAATACAAATTATTCTTCGAAACGACAAAATTACTGCAAATTTTCTTAGTACATAACCTTGTTTTGAGCGCAGTTGCATAAGGTTTTATATTAACAATGGGCAAACTGTGTATTGGCCAGAGCAAGATGTCGTGTAAAATTAGTTCCAGGACCACATCAACTACCCCCCCCCCCCCCACACTTTTGTCCATTTTATTATTATTATTATTATTATTATTATTATTGTTATTATTATTATTATTATTATTATTATTATTATTATTATCATCATCATTATTATTATAAATGTCATGGTAACATTTTTATCATTATCATCATTGACATTCTAATTTTACATGACGTTCCCTACTCACCCAAACCTCTGCGAGGACAGACAGACGTATAGACAGAAGGGTATCATTTGACGTAGATTGCTGACGCAGGCCTGTCATGCAGAGACCAATAAACACTAATAAACTCCACTAAAAACAGCAACAAAAACAATAATGGTGGTTGGTTGACGTGTGTGTGTGTGTGTGTGTGTGTGTGTGTTACAAACTGACACGTGACGCTCCCTGGCACGGTCTTGATGTCATACTGTCTTGTGTGAGGCAACCGCTGACATCTGAGGGAGGGGGGGGGGGGTAGCTTTTGACGACGCCTGGGGTATCCTGATGACACTCACCTGGGGGTCCTGACAACACCTGGGGGTCTTGACAACACCTGGGGGGTCTTGACAATATCTGGGGGTCCTGACAAAACTTGGGGTCTTGACAACACCTGGGGTATCCTGATGACACTCACCTAGGGGTCCTGATAACACCTGGGAGTCCTGACAACAACTATGAGTCTTGACAACAACTATGAGTCTTGACAACATCTGGGGGTCCTGATAACACCTGGGGGTCTTGGCAACATCTGGGGCCCTGATGACATCTGCGGGTTCTGTCGACATCTGAAGTCCTGACAGCATTGTTGGGGGTGTTGGTACTGTCGACAACTGGCAAGGAGGGAAGACAAGTCTTGTCTACACTGCTTGGGAGGCAGAGACTGGTATTGTCGATGCTCATTAGGAGGAAGGGGGGGGGGGGGCTGTCTACACTGGTAAGTGAGTCTTATCCACTTATCGTTTCATAATTTAAGTATTTTCAGGTCATGTTTCCTGCAGCGCTCACCTGGCATTACGTCACCTCGAGAGACCATCAAGATAGTCGCGTCACATCGTAATGTATTATACCACATGTTCAGGTCCCCCCTCTTCACGTGTGTCCCAAGACGAAGTTAACTTTATTTTTTGTCTTCGGTGTATGTTTTAGAGAGGCAATGTCATGACTGGAGCTGCTCACACACACACCCAGCAGTCTACCGTGTAATTTGTCCTTACAATAAGTGAGTTTTAATAAACTAGTATTACCTGGTATGAGCGTAGCAGGCAGCAGCACTTAGAAATTGAAGAATGTAAACCATGATGGAATTAAAAAAATCTATCAACATTTGATAAAATCCTTCTTTGTCTAATGGTATTAAACAAATTTTAATTTTTGATTTTTAACGCTACAGCATTACTGACAGCGGGATGGAAGAGTGAGTGTGTTGTCTGTGATGTATTTGTGAGCACGGGTCTAGAACTAGTCGTCTCTACACCACCACACTACGATATGACGAGTGATAATAATATATTCTTAGCACTGAGTTATGTCCTTACTGTTATCATTTTGAAATCTCTGTGTCTGTATTTGTATCTGTAGCTTTACTATTCCTGAAATTATTATATGAAATAACTATACAACTCAGTATCAAAGTCCATACCACTTTTCGGAGCCCACAAGATCTGAACACGAACCAACACACAGTCTATGTACAAGTTGAAGTACAAGAGAATCTGAATGTTTTTGGAGGTTTAATCTACTTGATGCAACACAACTACCAGGAAAGCGTCACGTCTAAGCCAACTGGATAGATATGTGGTATATTATGTGTCTGTGTTTACTTTAAATTTCTAAACATTCAGGTAACATAGTTCTGTAAACACCTAAATACTTTCTCCGCTATAATTCCGATTTTTTTTCTATTCCAGAGAACAACAATAGATTCACTCTTTAAGATGAATATGTCTTAGATATTCTAAGGTCCTGTCAATGATAGGACAACTCGAATACTGTTACCCTTAAACCCCAAAACCTGAGAAATAGTATATCTGTTTCACGTCCGTGTAAGCATTAGATGGACAAAATACTTTCACACCTGCAAAAGATATTTAATTTTTCCTACTTTCATAAAACTATCAAACAATCAAAGAATTTTGAATCCTTTAACTCAAAAAGGCTTAAAAACAGTTTCCTGTCCCTTCGTGTCTGCAACTATTAGAAAACCATAAAGTCTCTCCCCTTACTCACGATGACCCCTCAAAAATCTTATTTTTCTGTATTGGCAATGTTCTGCCGACCCCAAATGCTTCTATTACTACAGGAGAAGCCTATATGGTGTGTCCAGGGCAGGAGGCGTAGTGGCGCGGGAGCTCACTTAGGGCAACAGAATGGCCCTGGGACCGCCAAATGCCGGGAAATCTTACAAAAGAGCGACATTATAGCGCCAACGTAAACAAGTGTACACGCGGTAAAAGGAGCAGCTGAATGGAGGAGGTGCGCCACACACCTGGCTCACGACACGGAGATACCAAGGAGTCCGGACGAATAGTAAGGGCATAGCAGCCTTTACTCGCTTACATTGCAATATGCAGGCTATGTCCGGCCCGCTACCACCACGCTATACCCTGACAACATCAATTAATTCCCAACGTTGAGGGGAGGAAAGTGATGACTCAGGAGACCGTCACGTGACCAGTCATTTCCTCGTCACTTTCTGCAAGACAGGACGGTGAGTCATGGGGGGAGTACCCTGGTCTACGATAAGTCTACTGCACCAGAACCAATGAACGATAAGACAAGGATCTCTTTTACCATTAAACCATGAAACTTGCAACTGTACAAAATGTGTTCATTCGAGGAACATGAAATTTGGCACATTTCTCATTTAGACATTTCAGAAGAAGAGTAAAGTGACTTACTGGTCTCAGGTTTACAGAAGGTGTTGACAATGGCCTCCGCCCTGATCGATGCGGATGTTGGTGACCCTGTGGGAAAAGAAGAGAAGAGCTTCATGTATTTTTTGGTCATTATAGTGAGTACAAGAAGAGAAGACTTCAGTTGATTATTATCAAAGTTTCTCTTGTTAAATTTTCTTCATAATTGGAGGTATAAGGACGCCACATCTCAGTCGACTTGAAGCTACATCACCAAACTAACGTGTGAAAAAAGCATCCAAATTGGACTAAGAATGTATTCGTAAACATATTTTGCTTTATATGAAAATGTGGCATGTGGTTGACTCAACCAAAATGTAAACATCTCATTTCTTAAGTAATTTAAGATGTATTCTGGACATATCTACCTGCGGCTGTATCACACACACGGCAATAATGGCTAACGGCTTTACAGCATAATTCAGAGTCAATATTAGAGTCAATACATAACGGATTATCGTCGGGGCAGAGTAATATTTTTGGTCCTGTTCGTCTGTCTGTCCTCAAAATAACCCGAGAAGGGGTTCACGAATATACACCAAACCAGGAAGGTATGATCAACATGGTCCACAGGATAAACTTCTGGTGCAAATTTCGTCAAAACTGACCAAGTGTTGATATGGTGACGGTTCGGGTACTGACAGCACAGATATTTTTTTCGGTGTGTTAAAAGAAAACGGTGACATGGGATAGTCTCCAGCGGTGACTACATTAATTTACAGTAACGGCGTAAGAGAGAGAGAGAATGAGAAAGAGAGTCACCAAGCAAGTGAAAGTCAACTTACACACAAGCTAGAGAGAGGCAACACAATATATAATCATAATGAAAATCATGCCTGTGCAGAAGTAATAACACAGTATGACAGACAGTGAGCTATAAACCTTAAACGTACATGATCGTAAAACACCAAAACATGACTTAAAAAAAAAGAAGCCTTGAATACGTTATATGTTACTACTGCAAGTCACTCTTAGTGATGGTAGGAGAGAGTGGGAAGAGATGTTGCAATTCCTCCACCCGCTGACGACACGTGGATGTTGGCTCTCGGGGTATAATATTGTGCTGACCTGTGTTTGGTAGCTGGTTGATGGTGGATTATGGTGGAAATTGGTAAAGGGGAAAATCCCACCCAAAGAATATCTCAACAGGATCTAAGTGGACACCATCCGTCACAGCTACCCAACACTCACCATAACTTCCTTCTGTCGAGTGTGAAGGTCAGAGGGAAGCCTTCCATAGACACGTCCAACTATGTGACATATTTGAATTATATGACTTAATAGTTATACATCGAGGAGCTTTTTTTCACATGTTACCTTCCTCAGCAGATGTGAAGAAGAAGGTTTTATTTAGGTTTCGGGTGGAATATATCGAATATAACATGTATAACGTGATGACATATTTAGTTTTAACATGAGCTTCAGGTGTGTAAATAATATATTTATGTCTATATGTGGCGTTACATGTTAGAGTTTACACAAATTTATGCACACACAGACAAACACACACTCTTGCACTCACTCTCTTTCTGTTGATTATAAACTGATAGAAAGCTTCAGGTGAATGGCCATACAGTACAGTATATACTGTTCCCACCTGGTAAACACTAACTCGAGTGCCTCAACATGAAGTAAAGTGAATGAATGACCTTAATGAATAAAATGAATGCATGATTGAGAAAGTATCTGCCTGTGAAGAAACACTTTAGAGGACTAGCTTAACCTAACCTAACCTAACCTAACCTAACCTAACCTAACCTAACCAAAAGGTGGCGTAATTCATTAACTGGTTTAAGGTAAAACAAACATACTTTAGACTCTCAGTGTTTTAATATATTTCTACATAAGAAAAGCGTAAAAAATTAATTCCTTTTGTTGTAGGTAAAGGTCTGACCAGCTGTTGTAGGTCAAGGTCTGACCAGCTGTTGTAGGTCAAGGTCTGACCAGCTGTTGTAGGTCAAGGTCTGACCAGCTGTTGTAGGTCAAGGTCTGACCAGCTGTTGTAGGTCAAGGTCTGACCAGCTGTTGTAGGTAAAGGTCTGACCAGCTGTTGTTGGTAAAGGTCTGACCAGCTGTTGTAGGTAAAGGTCTGACCAGCTGTTGTAGGTCAAGGTCTGACCAGCTGTTGTAGGTCAAGGTCTGACCAGCTGTTGTAGGTAAAGGTCTGACCAGCTGTTGTGGGTAAAGGGCTGACCAGCTGTTGTAGGTCAAGGTCTGACCAGCTGTTGTTGGTAAAGGTCTGACCAGCTGTTGTAGGTCAAGGTCTGACCAGCTGTTGTAGGTCAAGGTCTGACCAGCTGTTGTAGGTAAAGGTCTGACCAGCTGTTGTGGGTAAAGGGCTGAACAGCTGTTGTAGGTCAAGGTCTGACCAGCTGTTCTAGGTAAAAGAATGACCAGCTGTTGTAGGTAAAGGTCTGACCAGCTGTTCTAGGTAAAGGTCT
>CAUDMG010000139.1:1017500-1170000 GCA_958450375.1 Homarus gammarus
GTGTAAAAGGTGGGTAGAAAAAGTGCAGCAGGAAACTACAGACCTATCAACTTAACATCACATATATGCAAACTCTGAGAAATTTTTGAGGGACGCCATCATCATCATCCTCCAACACCTGGCCGAACAGTCTTATCAACGCATCACAACACAGTTTCTGGTGATCTTACTTACGTTCCTTGAAACAATGACAGCCTACGTGGATGTGTTGTAAATGGATCTCTCTAAGGTGTTTGACAAAGTCCCACATGCACGACTAGCCTCTAAGATCACACATGGGGCCTCAAAGACAAGATTTTGAAGTGGATTAACAACTGGCTCGAAGACAGGCAACAAAGAGTGGTAATAAATGGAGTACATTCTGAATGGAAACAGGTTTTCAGTGGAGTACCGCAAGGCTCTATCCTTGGATCCCCTTCTTTATGATCTATATATACGATATTTGATGAAAAAAATATCGAGCCACATTGTCAAGTTTGCGAACGACACGACCGACTTGGTAAAGTATAGGTAGTCAAGACGATGTCGCAACAATGCAGAAAGACCTAAATGATCTTGAGACTGGCAAGTGCTCTTTAACATTACGAAATGCAATACCCTACACGTAAGATACAATAACCCTAATCACAACTATTCTGTTAATAACACTTTACTGCATACTGTCGATGAAGAAAAAGATCTTGGAGTTGTTAGCTCATTCACTGAAGGCGGCGCAAATCGAGATTTTGGAATTATACAGCGTACGTCCCAGTCTGGATTACTGTGTACAGGCATGGAAACCCTACCTCCAGAAAGATCTAACATCCCTAGAAAAAGTGCAACACAGAGCAACTAAGATGATTCCGGAACTATGTCATCTAGATTATCCAAGTAGACTGAGGTCTTAGGACTTCAGACAAGGCACAGCAGGGCAGATCTCACTGAAACATTCAAAATCATGTTAGGGATGGAAAACGTGAACCAGGGCCATTTCTTTTTGATGTTACGCACCACCAACACGAGGGAAATAACTAAAAACTCACTAAGCTATCATGCAAAACGAACAAAATGAAATACTTTTTCACAGAGAGGCTGGTAGATATATGGAACGGTTTACCAGCCTAAGCTGTGGAATCAAGAACAGTACTGAGCTTCAAAATAGCCCTTGACAAAATTGTCAAGAACAATGGAGGGATCCTACAGGCCACTGGCCTCCTTCCCTTAGCATGGCCACCTCTAGTGGGTGGCCATTAGGTAAATAAGCTAAATAAGATCTCATAAATAGAGAAGAGAGTATAGGATGCGTTCTCAGGTACGTTGATGTCATCCTCAGTACCTAGCCAAAGTCTGCGGGTACTGTCAGGTTTTGTATTCTTCCTCACGGATATGGTAACGTTACTCTCTATATCTGACCAAAGTCTACCGGTACTGTCTGGTATTTACGTCATTCTCAGTACATGGATTGAGTAGTGGTACTGAGAGGTACTGTACTTTCCCTCATATGATATACGAGTATAGCGCGCTAGGGTATGTTGACGTCACTCTTTACAACTAGCTCGAGTCTACCGGTACTAACAGGAACTAAAAAATGATGGAGGTAGTACATACGCACACCAGAGAACTCCATTAAAACCAACAAAAGTGGAGGAAAAAAATCCTGTTAGATAAAATTTGAATAGTGAACATGTCTGGGCGTCATACTCTGAACGTGAATTAATCTGCAATACTAAAAATATATTGTATGCTGATTTTCACCTTCAAGAACTGCAGTAGTTATAGATTATTTCAGTGAACATAATTTCAAGCACATATTACACTCCAAATTTAGCGAGCGGCAAGTATAACGTATTATAGTATATAGTTACAAAATATAGCAACTATCGAGCTTTTGCCTGAGCTACATATAGAGGTTAATTTAGAATATGTTATATATATTTTTTAAAGTAACAATGAAATATACACTAAGCTTTGTGTGACCGAGACAGACGGTTATATCGTGTGGTAGTGTGGAGGAGAAATACCTCAGCAGAGTACCGTCCTCCCTGTGGTGGTGTGAGAGCTGCAGGAGGGACCTTTAAACCATGTTGTCAGGTGGTGAAGACGGAGCGCTAGGTGCACACGCCGCCGCCCGAATACTTGATATTGCCACCGAGAGAATTCCTACCAAGCACTTTTATCATCTTGAGAGGCGAGGAGCGAGTTAAACAGAGAACCTCAGATGTTGTCCTTCAAGTTTCCGGATGCCTGAGTTTATTCTCGTCGATAATCCACAGTTTGAAAATTGACTTCAAAGCCCAGAGGTTAAACTTTCAATTGTTATTCCACGCTATCTTATTTATAATCACTTTGGAGGTGTAATTAAAAGTAGATAAATCGTCCACCTGCGCCCGAGAGCTGCAAGTAGCGATGGTTTATTGCTCGGGGGAAGGGGGGGGGGGGGGACGACCCTTTCAGCCATGACGTAGTACAGTACCCGGTATAAGTGGAAGGTAAATTATCTTGCGGTGATACTGCAGAAAGACTTGTAAATTGATTGTGACTCTCTCTCTCTCTCTCTCTCTCTCTCTCTCTCTCTCTCTCTCTCTCTCTCTCTCTCTCTCTCTCTCTATACCTCTCTCTCTCTCCCCTTCGCCCATTATTACACTACTATCATTTATTCAAATTTCCGCACCTGTACAGATTCATAAAACTCAAATAACTTCTTGACCCCACATAGTGACCTTCAAACACCTTCCAGCTGGTCCTCCTCATCCACATGTCAACAAGTACTACAGGACGACACACACACACACACACACACATGTTGGCCAGAATTGCAAAGGAAAATGTGTTTTTATATCTGTGCCCAGCTATCAATTGGGCGGGTGAGGGAGAGATCAAGACATTTAGTACCTCGTGGGCCACCCGGACGGTTTTTAACTCGCTAGACACCAAGGGTGAACGATACAGCTCACCATTTCCTTGTGCTGTGTTGGGGGGTGTGTATGTTGCCCCCAATCTTCACATACACACAAACAAACAAACAGTCACATCATTCTTCCATACATACAAACTTCTATATTCACCTATACAGAGATACATATTTTAGTCACACACAAACACACGTCCATACTGTAGTGATGGGTTGTCAGACCACAGCTTACATCGCAAGGAAAGCCAGACTTGACCCGACATTAGGGGGGGCAAGTGTAAGGGTATCCCCCGCGGGTGCTCAAGGGTGTTACAAATCAACTAGCTCCCCTTCCCATGTCACACGGCCAACAAACATGTAAGAAGGCACCAGCCGACTCTCTCCCAATATACATAATATCCTACACAGCAGAGGAAGGCCAGTCTTGACCAGACATTAGGGGGGTCAAGTGTAGGGTAACTCTCACGGTTGACCAAGGGTTATAAATCAGCCAGGCTCCCCTCCCATGTGACACGGCACCACAACAAACATGTAAGAAGGCACCAGCCGACTCTCTCCCAATTTACAATAACCTACATCGCTGAAGAAGTCCAGGCTTGACCCGACATTAGGGAGGTCAAGTGTAGGGTAACTCTCACGGCTGACCAAGGGTTATAAATCAGCCAGGCTCACCTCTCATGCCACGGGCCCCATCTGATGACTTTCCCAGAAGATACAACTTATAGTCTCTGAAAAAGTCCAGACCTGACCCTACATTAGCGAGGGCAAATGTAAGGAGACCCTTCACCGCCCCCCCCCCCCCATCAGCTCAACCTGAGGGCTCGCCTCCCAATATATAGGACGTCCTAGTCCTCCCTCCGGGCACAGAGAGCCGAGAGACACAGACAGAGAGAGCCAGAGAGGGACAGAGAGAGAGTGTGTCTTGCGACCAGGAAGGGCCAGCTACCACGTCCAGAGTCCTGCTCGAGAGAAGTCAGGGGCCGGAGGCAAGCCGCCTCCGGTCGCCTCCAGTCGCCTCCGGTCAGGACCGAGACTTCCCTCCGGCGCCCAGCTAAGCAGTCTCCCATAGAGGCAACCCAGGACTACCTGCTAGGCCTCCCCTAGGTCACGTGAGTGTTTGTCGGAGCTTTCCATGGGATGAGTTTCTTACGTGGGGAGTGTATTCATTTCATGTCCGTGTCCGAGAATCAGTGTCTAGTAACGTAAATATAATGTCCTAGTAACTTCAATAGAAGGTGTTATTAATGTGTCCATGTCATGTTCGTAATTAATAAAGAGCTGTAATGAAGCGGTGTTTGAGAAGTCGCCCTTAAGACATAATAGATGTGTATTGACATATAAGATACGGTAAGTGTATTGACAGTGTAAATAGCTATCACGGCCACGCTACCAAAGTCTTCCTCTCTTTTATACTCTTATACTATCAATATTCTACCTATATGAAATCTTCTTCTTGTGAGATTTTTCTCATTACAATACCTTCCTTCCCTACGACAAACATAGACATCTGCCAAGAAACTTACACACACACACACACACACACACACACACAAATTCTCTCTGACCATCACCACGAACTGATCTGCAAATTTGGTGAGAAGTTTCTGCACCATCCTTAACACCCGCTCCAACTACAACCCGAGATCCCTCGTCCGCGAATTGCTGTTCCACACCACAACCGCATCCAGCCCATACGAACAACCATTGAAAAAATTATCAATAACTTATAATCAACCAGTGTATTTATTCCCAGTCAATCTTACCTTTTTGCACTGTCACTATGTTGAAATGCCCTTCTCCCCACCTAGTCATTAAATATCATATTCGTATCACTTACGTTACTTGTATATTATTTGTCAATTAAGTGACCCATTCCCCAATTATGTAACTGTATACGTTCAGCTCTCAGGGTGTCATGCTCTTTCAATAAACCGTTAATTATTATTAAAATTATTATTTTTACACACACACACACACACACACACACTATGAACGTATGTAAGTCAGCTTGAAAGATGGCCATTATCATAGTACTAAGTATTCAACCCCAAGTGTAAGGCTTCCCTGCCCACAGTCACCTGCCCAGTGCCCACCCTCA
Source organism: Homarus gammarus (assembly GCA_958450375.1). Lineage (NCBI taxonomy): Eukaryota > Metazoa > Arthropoda > Malacostraca > Decapoda > Nephropidae > Homarus > Homarus gammarus. Next base: position 1,022,489 of record CAUDMG010000139.1, read on the forward strand.
CCTGCCTACACTCAACTGCCCACATTCACTTGCCCACACTCACCTGGTTACAGTCACCTGCCCACACTCACCTGCTTACATTTAACTGCTCACACTTACCTGCCTACACTCCCCTAAACACACTCACCTGCTATCACTCACCTACCTACACTCACCTACCTATCAGTATAGGCAGTTTAGTGTGGGCAGGTGACTGCCCACACTAAACTGCCTATACTGATTTATTTTTTCCAGTTAAACACAGTGACTCGCCTTCCCTTCAATATGTTTGTTTTTTAGTAAAGGGAACAACCATTCTTCAATCGCCAGACACCACGATTAATTTAGCAGAAATATGAAGGCGTAAAGATCTTCAGCTGACAGGTACACTCCCGTAACCTATATTAAGTAATATTTTCAGAATACTTGTCCCCCTGAGAAATCAATTTGCTTTTTCATCACCTTATTAGTCGGACCTATTTACAGTTAGACTTTAGATGAAACACATTTCTAAAAAGATAATTAATTGATTCTCGCATATCCCATTTCCATTATAGGATTGGTGAATTAGCTGTAAGCATCTATGGCCCTTTGTTGTCACACACACACACACACATACACACACACATCAGTCAGCCCTTAGTGAGACAAGACGTGTCCTGTAGGCACTCCTGATTGGCTACCAGGCCAAGTCTGTTTGGCTCTGCTCCCCCTGCCCCATCCCGACTCCCTACCAATCTTACTACACCGGGATTTATCAGCAAAACAGTCAAGTGATCAGTGCAATGATTGGTTACCAAACAGTGATCCAATAGTGTGCTCCAAGGAAAACCCCCAAAACAAGCATGATTCACAGCAGTGTAATACCAGATCATGGGCATTTTGTCAGCCACCTTCAAAGTGCTAGTGACAAGGACCACAGCGGTATTTACATACACCGTGGGTGCTGTGTCGGCGACCCCTAAGTGCCAGAGACAAGGACTTGGGGCGTTTACGACTAGAAAAATATTAACAGATGTCTATTAGTGTACCATGCCATGGAAATTCTGTCAGTGGCCCTCAACGTGCCTCCATTGAGCTTGTGGCCTCAACGGACAAAGACTTCCGTCCGCCCACAACAACGGATATCAACAGATGTCCACCAGTAACGTACTCCAGGCGCACCCTGTACAGCTTAAAGCATGGGAACGGTTATCCTGATGGCAGTGTTATTGCCCTACTAAAATCATAAACATAAGCCCATTCGGACCACCACTCCACTAGAAAACCAGAGAAACCTACTCCTGACAGACTGTACCAATACACTGAAGTTTCTCAAATATGGTACTATTTCCCCTCCTTACTGCTCTCCAACGTCACTTCCTTAGCTAATAAATTTGACGAACTGCCAACCACAGTCCGATCAGTTGCTGCCAATGTCGTCGCCATATGCGGAGCGTGGCAAATTGTTCCTGAAACCTGCTACATTGGGGAATATAAACTCTTTCATCACCTTCGTTCACATGGACGTGGAGGGGACATTTGACCTAGTCGACACAATTTAATCATCAACAAAGCTATCGGCTTCAGGTTTCGAAGAAGTTTTATACCATGGCTTATGACTTCCTTAGTGACCAATGCTAAGCCGCATGCTTCCGAGGGGCTGTCTCCACTTTTCATTCACTTACCTGTGCATCACAAGAGCGTACTATAACTGCCTTGATTAGGAAAAATTATCATCTTTATTTTGGCTGTAAGATTGGAGATCAGGACAAGAACTGGGCCCTCACACTTGTGCAACGAACCTCCGCCAGTGGTTGAATCGGAAAAGGAAAACTATGCCTTTTGCAGTGCCAATGGTGTGGAGGGAGCCTACAGATCACGTAAACAATTGCTACTACTGCATGGTGCCTCCAGTCAAGAAAGGAACTTGCAAGAAGAAAAAATGGACTTTACAATATCCGAATATACCACCTGTTATACGCACGGCGAAGGACTACTCATTCTTGAGCCCCTAGACTCATTCTCCCTGGAGTCAGAGGACGAAGAGGATGACGGAAACTGCGAAACCTGTAAGCCTTCAACTTCACAAGACCCTGATATCGTTCATAACTTGACATCTTCTGAACTACACAAGATAACTCAGAATGAACTAAACGACCTTGTCAGAGAACTGGAATTGCCAAAGAGTAAGGCAGAACTGTTGGGCTCCAGACTGCAACAGTAGAATCTCCTTGCTTATAATGTTAGAGTGTGTAATTTTCGTGACCGTCAAAAAGATTTCGCCCCATTCTTCATCATAGAAGCTGACCTTGTAATTACATCAATGGTCTGATAGCAGCCCTTAGTATTATTGATAATCCTGATGAGCGGAGACTGTTCATTGATTCATCTAAGTTTAGTCTGAAAGCTGTTTTGTTGCATGTTGGCAACATGTTGCCATCAGTTCCAGTTGGTCATGTTATCCACATGAAGGAAACATATGACAACATGAAGCAAATTTTGAACTGTATAAATTATAAAACATCAGTGGCAGCTTTGTGGCGACCTAAAGGTTGTTGTTATCTTGCTTGGCCTACAGTCGGGCTACACTAAGTATTGCTGTTTTATGTGTGAACGGGATAGTCGAGCAAGGACTTCCCATCACATCAAGAGGGATTGGCCACTCAGACCACTCACTGGAACCTGGAACAAAAAATTTTCAGTATCCTCCACTTGTAGAATCGAGCAAGATTTTGTTACCAGCCTTACACATCAAACTGGGCCTCATGTTGAATTATGTTAAGGCTATGCATAAAATGGGGGCAGCCTTTAAGTACCTCGGTGGTAAATTCCCAAAGCCCAGTAAAGCAAAAATCAGGGAGGGTATATTCGTTGGTCCACCGATCCGCGAACTTCTCAGAGATGAGGAGTTTGATATCTTTCAAGTGGCCTCTATGCACCACTGTCCAGCAGGGTCATCAGTTCATTGGACGGTTACTTAAGTCATTACTTCTGCTGCTACCTGACCTAGCTTGGAGAAGGACGTGCCCCTAAGTGATCGCGTTAGTGACCAGAGGAAATGGCCGCCTTGGAGTGTTGTGTTGTGGGGGAAGAGGAGCAGAGTGTGAGGAAAGACGACCTCCTGGCCGCTCTGTTAAGTCAGCTGGAGCAGTTGAGGAGTGAGATGGACGCTCTAAAGGGGGAGAACGAAGCCCTCAGGACTGAACTCCTTCAGGTAGGTGTCCTGCCTAGCAGGACACCTGCAAAGGAGGAGCAGGCGTGGAGAGTGGTTGTTTCCAAGGGGACTAGGGTCAGACTCAGTAAAGCTGACCAGGGTGTGGAGTGCAGTAACCCCCACCAGGAGTTGGAGGAAGCTGGCTGGGAAGAGAAGAGGAAGGACGAAGAAAAGAAGAGGCAGGACGATGTGGTGCCAGGAGAGAAAAGGGCAGTTGTTCAAACCCTGCCCAGTGGTAAGGTCGTGGTAGTTGGGGACAGCCAGGTGAGGTTTTTAGATAGGACTTTTTGCGCAAGAGATAGGAAATGCAGGACTAGGGTGTGTTTTCCTAGGGCTGGGATAGGGCATGAGAGGATAGATAGGGGAGGGTACCAATCCAGTAGTGTGTCTTAGTGTGGGAGGAAACGACATAGGAAAGGTTAGGAGTGAGGAACTTTTTAAGGGGTATATGGAGACACTGGGGAAGGCTAGAGATAGGGGAGGGATCCCGATAGTATGTGGTGTCTTGCCTAGAAGAGGGGTTGGTCGTGAATGGCTGTCCAGGGCAATTGCTATAAATTGCCGACTGGAAAAACATTGTGCAAACACTGGTTGGGCATTCATTGATAACTGGCAACCATTCTATGGCAACGACTACCTGCACAATCGTGACTGAGTACACTTGTCTCGTGCGGGAGTAAAGACGTTGTCTGCATCCCTGGAGCGTGAAATTGTCACTCCAAAGGGGTGGTTTCGCCAGTAGAGAGAGGTCAGGGTAAGTGGGAGTAAAAAAATAAGCAGGTCCTGGGAAGTAAAATTGGATACTCAGGACAAGGGGCAAACAGGACCAGGGAAGGGTAAGTTTAAATGTATACTATACAAACAGTAGGGGCGTTAGAAATAAAATAGACTTGCTGAGAGCGGCTGTATGTACCGAGAATGTAGACGTCATAGCAATCACCGAAACTTGGATGAATCTGGCGAGCAATTTTTTTAATCAGAGTACCACAAGGAAGGGTACAACCTTTTTCACAAGGACAGGGAAGGTAAGAAGGGGAGAGGTGTTGCATTCTTCGTCAGGGACACATTAAAATGTTGTTGTTACGAGCCACGCCACCAATTGTCATGATCTACCTACCCAGCACCACGAGCAACGCCATCTAGGGACGAAACCCGATTATGACTACTCTTAGTTACCACTCTGGGGTTTCCCTTCTCCATATCCTGGTTGTTGCGTCACGTCCTCAAAGTCTTCTTCGTCAGCTCCAGTTCGAGGAGAGTTCAGTTCACTCTGGGAAGTGACCACAGGATCACCTATCCTGGAAACCTACGGCACAGTGACTACCTACCGTCTTCTACAATACTCAGTCTTACTCGTCAGCCATCTCAGCTCCGCACTTAAGTATTTGTAATATTATATTGCCTCCCCCACGTCCACTTGCTTCAAAATTGTTTATGTTGTATAAATATGTATATACTGTTAATGTTTAGGTTAAGTATGGTTAAGGGTAAATTATAGAAAGCTGAATATTTTGTTAAGGAATTTATGGTACTTTATTATACACAACAAAAACTCGCATCCCTTGTCGACCCTTTTATAGTCCGATTGTCTTTGTTTTTTTTTTGTTGTTGCCTTTTGGGATCTGGGTAGACTTTTAACTATATTCTAAATCCCCAACTCGTAACAGTTGTATGAATAATTCAATAAAGGGTGAAATAGGAACCGAGTCTGTAAGGGTAGAAATTACAGAAGGAAGAGAAAAATAATTATGGGAGTGATTTACAGACCCCCAAGTCTTGGGAAAGAAGCAGCTCAGCCCATATGGCAGGAAATGAGTAGGGCAGCAAAATATATCTACCTGTGCATTATAGGGGATTTCAACTTCAGAAATATTGACTGGGACAACATTGTAGGTGACTATGAATCTGAAGACTTCCTAGACGCAGTACAGGAAAATTTTTTGAAACAACTAATTACAGAACCTACTTGAGGTGACAATATATTAGACCTAGTATTAACAAATGAAGAAAATATTATCAGAAATATCACAGTAGGGGAAGAACTAGGTAACGGTGATCACAGAGAAATCAGGTTCACCCTAAATTGGGAAACGAAAAACAATAACAATATGGTCAGAGTCCCAAACTTTCGATTGGCGGATTATCAGGGGTTAAGAAGGTACCTAGGTGAGGTCACCTGGGAACAGTCAGGTCAGTCTCCGGTAGGAACGGGTGAGGTCACATGTGACACAACAATTGATCATGACTATAATACGTTCACTCGTATACTACGTAAAGCACAAGAACAAAATATACCATACAGAAAAATTAGGTCAAATAAGAATGATCCAAGGTGGATGACCAGAAAACTTAAACATGACATAGGAATAAAGAAAGGAATTTATAAGAAATTAAAGGGAGGGGAGGAGGAGCTCAGAAATAGGTAAAATGAACTATCTAAGAATGTTAAGAACAATGTAAGAAAAGCAAAGAGAGAAGACGAAATCAGGATAGCAAGAGAATCCAAGGCGAATCCCAAGGGATTTTTCCAGGTATATAGAACAAAGGTCAAGGACAAAGTTGAGCCTTTAAAGTCAGGAGGGGGGGGGGAGGGTGGGAAGCCATCGATGACAGTGAAGAAATAAGCAAAGCATTGAACAGCTAATTTTTATCAGTTTTCACAGAAGAAATTCACGAGGAAATTCCAGAGGTGGAACTGATATTTAGGGGAAAGGAAGAAGAAAAATTAAAGAATATCACTATCAGAAAAGAGGATGTTCTTAAGAGGATAAATAAATTAAAGAAGACAAAATCCCCAGGGCCGGATGAAATTTTCCCTTGAGTCTTGAAAGAGTGTAGGAAACAGATAAGCGGACCTCTCGTAAATTTATTTACAAAATCATTAGACACAGTTGTTTCAGTCACTGAATCTTTTGCTAAAACTGGGGCAGTTTGTGTTAATGCCTTTGCCTTTCCTGATGGTATTCTGTAAGATCATGACTATCAAGTTATGATGGTATATCCTCATTGCCAGTGTTGATCGGGATGTCTTTAGTACTACTGACAACAGATTCAATAAGGCGAATACCTGTCATGAAATCACAGTCACATGATAGTAAAGGCTGATTTGCAGGTCGAAGTATCAACAGAATTTCCTTCACACAGTATGCAATGAACATGAATTTTCTACATTGTATCTGTTTCAATAACCCAGTTGAAGTATCACACTCATTTTCCGTACAGGCTTTAAGTACATCCTCCAGCTGTTCATGGTTAGCTATAATTGCTGACACAGTGGCCAGGTGATCTGACCACCGCTGTTCTAGAAGGCGCTTCAGTTTAGTCCCGTCATTGATCCTGTCCAGTTTTGGACGACGTAGGAAGCAGTACAGATTGTTGCAAGTTGTGAAAAACATTTCGACATATGCTTGCATTCTAACAGTAGATGATGGTTAAAGCAGTGCACATGTGGTCTTCTCTCTGAAGTTGATCTTGTATTTTTCTTTTGAACACCTCTTTGTCTTCCTGACATTACGGAAGCACTGTCATAGCATAGCGACAGAAGACAAACTTGCTGCATTCAAGTCATTTGTTGTTGGCATACCTACTATATTGAGAATATGTGTGCTGTATGTATTATACATGTTTTGTATTATTATTTTGTATTACATTTTGTAATTGTAAGTGATTTAAAACAATTTTGTATAATCTAATTTTCATGCTTACTGTTTATGTATAATTTAGTCAAGCTCTCCTATTTTGTATTGAGTCAGGCATTTATTGTACGATTTGTGTATTATTAGAAGGCACATATTTACAGTCAGTTATAAGTTCTACAAATTTATAATGCCGAGGACGCATTTAGTTTCGCTGCTGTTCTCTGGGTCTCGGTTCCCGCCCAGTCTGAGTCAGTGTGGTCCAATTTTCACCCGGTGATGGCGGGTGGGGCACGGTTGTTACCACTATTAATATTGAAACGGTTTATTTAGCCATGGCTGAGCCAATTGAGAGCCTTACTTTGGAATTCGTCATTCATAAGTCAGCACTATAGAGGCAACGTTGTAAGTTTATATACGATTATTATTATTATGGTTCATAATAAATTATTCTCACGATACATTATTTATTATATTATAATGTTAGGTGTTGCAAGTCATCCCCTATAGTAATTAACATTAACAAGATTTGGTGTAGTGTCATTATTTTGATCTGTACCTCGTGGGTTGTTTGTGCAGTTTATAATTGAATTAAGTGTTTAGTTTAGGATGGCTTGGAACTCACAATTTTTTTGTCTTTTATTTAAAATTTTACAATTTACATATACAGTATACATAGATATCACATATTAATATATATGGGGGGCGCCGGTGGTAAAGCCGTACCGCTCTTGCCTCGCAAGCGAGATGTCATGGGTTCGATTCCCGCCAGTGAAAAGTTGTTTGGACACACTTCCTATCCCCCCTTGGTCCCTATTCACCTAGCAGTAAAGTAGGTACCTGTTGTAAATCGAAAGTTGCGATTTCGTATTCAGGGAAAGTTGTTGGAGCTTCCAATAACTTGATGACAAAAACCATTGACTCTTCAGGCTTCTACGCCCTTGACAAAAAAACTTATGACCCTTCAGGCTTCTATGCCCTTAACTCATGAGACATAAAGGCAAGCATGAACTTAGCATGCTTCCCAGATGGGCGCTGTAAGCGCCAATAAACTAAGAAAAATAAAAAACTATTATATTTGTCTGTGAAATATTGTTCTTTTAAAATATACTTGATCATCCATTTATTATAATATATCCTGCTTTTAATAAAGGCTACAGTCTCATTAATATTATAATTTTCCTTCCTACTTAACCACATACGGTAAATATAATCTGACATTAGCATGATCATTGTATTCTTATCCTTATCATTACTACAGTTAAAATTAAACATTAAAAAATGCAGAAATAATTTGCTATTAACATTGCAGACTGTATCCAGGAAATTTTGAAACCATTTAATTATCTCTTTGTTATGGAAGCAGAAGTAAAATTTATGTAATAAATATTCTACCTCACAACATTTTATACAACTATCTTGTTTTAGGTTTAAAATTTTTAGTCTCTGATTTGTTGGTACATGAAGCCTCTCTGGTGAGGATCCATATATTTATATGTAATATTTTCCCCAATAAAAGGCCATTTAAACAGATGATACTTTTCTTCAACTGCTAGTTTAGTCCAGGTCATTAACATTCTGTACAGGTAATACATCTTTTTCCCTACATTGAGAAAATTAACATGCCTTGCTAACCTTCTTAAGGTATTGATTGCATTACTATAATAAGGTGGAGACAAGTAGGAAACATTACACTGGTCAACAGCCAAAATGGTTCACATATGAGATCATGCTCACACAACTAATTTCATATTGCTGAATTCGAATCTGATATTTGTTTTGTTCTATCAGACCAGGTTTTATAAAAAAATCAATGGGTACAAATATTTAATATTCCATCACGTGTCGTGCAAAAGATGAGATTATCTCATGTGACTGTGCTTTCATGACTTATTTCATATTAATGAATATTAATTGGATGTTTCATTCTACCATCGGACCTACTTTCTTAAAGAATAAAAAAAATAGTAAATATAGTAACATTATTGCGTCATGCAAGATACAATTTTAAACCTATCACAGATAAGCTCATAAAAAATTGTACCAAAAAACATAAGTTCAAATCCTTTATAATGACAAAATATGAAGTTCTAAAAGTGCTTCTGAACTTTACTCTTTCTCTTGTACAGCTTGCTCTCTTCTCGTTGCAGTGTCCAGCAATAGTCGCCCATCATGTTAGGACTGAATTGTCCCTGATATCTGCTCTCCATTATGGCGATATCTTGATGAAATCTTTCGCCGTGTTCATCACTAACGTCTCCAAGGTTACCCGGGAAAAATTCAATATGAGAGTGGAAAAAATGCAATTTCAAGGACATCCTTGCTCCCAATGCATGATAATTCTGAAGCATGGTTGCTACGATTTCTTTGTAGTTGTCAGCACGATAGTTTCCAAGAAAATTCTTTGACACATTGACAAATGATTCCCATGCTTTTTTCTCCAGTGGGTTCAATGTTTTGGTGAATTCGCTATCATTAACTAGTATACGAATTTGTGGTCCATTCAAGACACCTGCTTTCAACTTGGCTTCGGAAACCACACCAACTAGTTTCTGAGATAAGTATAGAGTCCCAGCACCGAATTGATCCATAGCTTTGATGAAATTTTTAGCCAAACCGAGCTTTAGATGCAGTGGAGGCAAAAATATCTTTTCTGGATCTACAAGCGGATTGTGAGCACAGTTAAACCTTCCAGGCGCATCTCTTGGTCTTGTCGGCCAATCCTTTCTCACATAGTGCTCTGCATCAGCTCTGCTGTTCCACAAGCACAAAAAGCACATGTGCTTTGTGTAGCCACTCTGAAGGCCCAGTAGTAAACTGATGACTTTGAGATCGCCACATATCTTCCACTGGTGTTTCTCGTACTCTATAGCGGCCAACAGAATTTTCATTGTTTCATAGCTCTCAGTCATTTTTGTTGCGTGTACTATTGGGACAGATGGAAGCCGATTGCCATTGTGTAAAAGAACAGCTTTCAGAGAGTCTTTTCCTGAGTCTATAAACAGCCTCCAATCCTCTGTCTTGTATGTTTCAGACTTGCAGAGGTGTTGCATGAGAGATACTGCGTCCTCGCAATAACAAAGGTTGTTTGCCATCTTGAAAAATGCAGACAGCTGTCTATGTCGGTAACGCGCTGTAGTGATATGCACTCCATCTTCTAGCAGGTTACGCTGCTTTAGTCTGGATCCCAAAACTTCAGCCTTTTCTTTTGACAAGTTTAGGTCCCTGATGAGATCATGAAGCGCTTCTTGAGTAAATAGTTTAGGCCTGGTATTTTCAGAGTCATCCTGGTAGTCGTTTTCCATTGAGGTAGAGGTAGAATCGGAATCACTCAATTCTTGTTCAGTCGGTGGATTTGGGACTGGAAGTTCAGCACTGTGCCGTACTGGTCGGATTGCAGAAGCAATATTGGGGTACTGTACCTTGCCTCGTGTCTTGATTTTTATTCCCTTAATATTTGTGAGACAGAAGTAGCAGTCACTACTGTGGTCTTTAGGTTCACGCCATATCATTGGTACAGCAAACGGCATTCCTGAACTTCGTTTACCACACATCCACTCGCTCAGGTGGTTAACACAAGACTTACAGGCTACATGAGGTGCCCATTTCTTGTCTTGGTCACCCAAATGACATTTGAAGTAACTTTTGTAGTTCAGTCGAACAGCTTTTGTGATTGGTTTCTTGAGGCTACCAGGAGTGAAGGCACCACATATGTAGCAAAAACTGTCAGCACCGTTCACACACTTGCGACGTTCCATGTTTTGTTAATTTCAGAGTAATTACAAATCATGCAGGTGTAGATATGCAATATCATGAATCAGCAAACTGAAACAAACAAAAAAGCACAAATCAGGACAAAATAATTGCATAAGTGGAGCCAATGAGCATATAAATTACTGTATGAATAGCATGGTACATAAAATATATAGATATGCTGGTTCTGGAAAACTGAGCCTGATACAGCTATACGAATGTCATAATTGAGTTCAGCACATACAATTACACTAGAATCCGACTGTTTTGATCCAGAACCATGAGAATTTTTTTTTTATGTTGACCAGTGTTATCTGAAGGTTTCATATCTAATAGATAACTGGTCCTTATACTTGTAAAATATGGAGTTAAGGATTTCCTCTTTTCAAGGTCTGAAGCAATTTTTATGAAAGTTGTACATAATATAGCAGCTGCTTTACAAAACATATTAACTACTCCAATACCTCCTTGTTTGACAGGAAAATACAGAGTTTGTCCCCTCCAGGATATATTGAACAGTCTTCAAAATTGGGCCACCAACAAGCACGTCACCATCAACCATACCAAGACCATGGTTGTGCACATTATCCTCTCTTTCGACCTTGTTCCACTTCCCTCCATTACTTTGGGCCTCAACACACTCCAGGTTGTAGACTCCACCGTGCTCCTCGGCGTCACTATAGATAATAAACTAAACTGGAAAACACACGTCAGTGAAGTTGTCAACTCCTCCAGTTTCCGTCTCCACCTCCTCTGCCGACTCAAGTCCCTCGGAGTTCCTGCGCCCTAGCTTCTCAGTGTCTGCTCAAGATTCATACTTCCCAAGCTCACCTATGCCTCCCCTGCCTGGTCTTCCTCCCTAAATGCTAAACAACGGAAACACCTGGAAAAAGTGCAAAAGAGGGCATGCAAGATTATTCTCTCCACTTCCTACTCCACATATCAAGATACACTGACCCTCTCGGCTCTCTCTGATCATCACCACGACTTCATCTGTAAATTTGGTGAGAAGTTTCTGCACCATCCTCGATTTGCTCCTGCTTCCACCCGAGATCCCTCGTCTGCGAATTGCTATTCGACACCACAACCGCATCCAGCCCATACAAGCGCGTACTGATTGCTATAAGTACAGACCAGTCCCAATCATTGTAAAAATTATTAACAACTCGTAATCAACCAGTGTGTTTACGCCCAGCCAATCTTAATTTTTTGCACTGTCACTATGTTGAAATGCCCTGTAATACATCCTTCTCCCACCTAGTTGTATCGCTTATGTACTTGCATATTATTTGTTAATCAAGTGACCCATTCCCCAATTATGTAACAGTATATTTTCAGCCTTCCGGCTGCCTTGCTCTTTCAATAAACCGTTAATTATTATTATTATTATTATTATTATTATTATTATTATTATTATTCATGAACATTAGTGACTCTGCTTTGCATCGTCAACTGTACTACAACATTTTAGATAACTGCCTTGGTGAACTGAATGCTGGGTTTGATGAGCGTGGCAGTGCAGCGCTAGCAGCAATTTCTAGTCTTTGGCCAGAATCCAAGGAATGTTTCTTACCTCGAGAAAATCTTACTCCATTAGCTAAACTCATAGGTGTCGACACTGAGTCGTCTCTCTGCTAAGTGAATCTCTGGTTGCTTAGCGACTTATTGAGAAAGAATTTGATGACAATTCACAAGAACCTTAATGATATTTGCAAGGTATTGTATCCTTTCTCAAATAGATTCGCTCACATATACAAGCTTTATGCAGCTGCCCTGACATTGGTGCAAGCACTGCAGTATGTGAACAATCCTTCACAACTGTCGCATGTGCTTACACTATATAGGCGTGCGATGACTCATAGTAGAAAAAAGTAACCGGGTCTTGCTGCATTTATGGCGGACTTTATACAGAAATTGAACATGGACGAATTTCTTCATATTTTTGCTTTAAAAAACATAAAAATTCACTTGTATTTAGTAGATTATCACTAGCACGTGGTATGGATATGAAAATATAGTTAATAATGTAAAGAATATTTTCTCATTATTTCTCTGTGTCACTCTCTTGAGAAACATTATCACCATTCAGTTATCATCATTGTGTCGTTGGTTGTTTGAAAAAAAAATCATTGAGTGTTCATTGCTGTATTGCAGTTTATATAATTCTCTCCTGTCCATGTAAAATACTTAGATGATCATTACCTATATGTTTAATAATTAGCCGGTTGATTTATGCATAAAATGTTATGAGATGATTTATCAGTTGTGATAAATGGGGTTTGTGTTCTCTTGTATAATTAGTATTATTTCCATATGGTTTCATTACAGAAATTACAATCAATAATGTGATATATGGCAGAGCCGTTAATAAAAAGTCTTGCCCCCAGAGGTCGGTTAACTGCTTCTCCTAGGCTGTGAATCTGGCGACGGGCTCTCGGGCTCTAGTCTGCTCACAGCGTTGGTTTAGTCGTGGTTTGGGTTGTTCGTCCCGAGACAACACACACATCTTCGAAAGCGTTGACTTTCGGAATAAGAAAATAAACTAAAATGTGTTCTATCGTTATTTGTTATGCTTTAATAGTTTCAGCTTATTTCCGTTTGTTTCCCGTTTGTTTGTTTGTTTGGTTTAAATATACAAATATAGCGGTATAAACAATATAAACAATTCTGGATAGTTTTACCACCAGTTGATTGACACTACTTTGAGACATCGATGACGTAAATGTTCCGAGGGTTCAGGAACAGCTCTGATCTGTTTTCGATCCATCAGACTCAATCATTCCAAAACGAGCCATTATATGAACTAAAATATTGGCATATAGACTTCTGTAATCAATTATTTTATACTTTATAATTAGAACAGATGAAGACAAATATCTCTAAAGCTACATGGAACTAATGAGTAGCACTGGGGCGAGGTTTGGCTGGTTCGCTCAAGTCTTGAGCGAATGTCAACAGAAGCCTCCAACAAGATGACATACGCAGTGCTGCCTCTGCCTCGGTGCCGGTAAGGAAGTATACGGCGGCTTATAGACAAGCAAATAGACGGAAAAATATTGAAATTGACGAGGACTGAACAGTATCGTAAAGTGTTCGCCAGTGTAGTAAAGTGTTTATAAGTGTCATGAAGTGTTTATTAGTGTTATAAAGTAAGTGTCGTAAAGTAGTTCTATGTACACGAAGGTTTCTAGACAAACAAAATGCCGGTGAGAATGAAGAGACTGAAATTGACGAGGACTGAAAAGTATCGTCAAGTGTTTGGCAGTGTAGTAAAGTGTTTTAAGTGTCACAGTGTTTATAAGTGTCGTAATTTATTTATGATCCAAAGTGGTCTTAAGTTTCAAAAGAGTTTTAAGTGCCGTCAAGTTTTCGTAAGTTTTATGAAATGATTACATGAATCATAACGTGTTCGTAGATAACTTAAGTGTTTATAAGTAATCTGAAGTGTTTATGTCAGGAAAACTTATAAGTGTTACTAAGTAATTGAGGGCGCCAAACACACACATACGTGCCACAAGAGTTGTATAAAGTGTCGTAAAATGGCATAAGGTGTTAGTGCCAGAAAGCGTCACGTTCTCACAATGATTCATGTACAGTAATATCCAAATGTCTTATAAATGGCTTTTAAGTGCCAGTGTGTCTGATAAATTGTCATAAAGTCTATTAAATGCCGTATAATGTCGTTAGATGTGGTGCCCAATGAAAAAGTGCGATGAAGTGTCAGAGGTGTCAAAGTGTCTTTAAGTGTCGGTGGCGTAAAGTGTCCTAAAGTGAGTGTTCTAAAGTGCCGTAAAAAGTCATATAATTTCATAGTATCGTAAAATGTCATAAAGTCTCGAATAATTATGAAGTCTCAAGCAACCTGCAATAGTGACATACGGTGTCGAAAAGTGTCGTCAGGTTCTGTGGAATCTCTGTGTCGTAAAGTATCAATAAAGTGCCATTTATACTTTAGAAGTCTCGCAAAGTGTCGTTGAGTGTCATTAATGTCGTAAAGTGTCTTGAACTATCACAAGGTGTAAAGTCTGTCATGGAGTACAACAAGGTGTCATAAAAGTGTCACGACTGTGCTAGAAAGTGATCCTGTACGTCGACAGGGCTTCCGCGACCGCCAGTACAAGGTGACTACTGCTACTACTACTACTGTTGTGTTCTTGATATACTGAACAAGTTCTCTTAGTCATCCATTTGGCAGAAACTTATGCCTAAGATCATTGTTTCTGCCGTAGTTGTTCCTGTAAGTTAGGTAGTAGGTAATAGGCAGCTATCAAACAGGGAGGTACTACCGCCTGGGAAAATATTGGAAAAATAATATGTTTTCTAATGGTAGACCCTGCTGCTATATGGCATCACGAAAATTGTGACTTTCTACTTCATTTAAAGACAATTCCAGAGTCTTAATTGTTTCTCTTACTTTGACAACACAACATATATACTGTATATTGTTTCTCACTCATGATCTTTTTTTCATTTTTGTATTCTTTATGGTTTTATATTATTATTATTATTATTATTATTATTATTATTATTATTATTATAACTACATTTTCGACCCCCAGGCCCAGATGTGGGTCAGTGACCTGTGCCCGGGTGGGCTAATCCCCTTAAAAAAAAAGTTAAGTGTGAATAATTATATAGATGTGTGTATGTGTGTGTGTGTGGGGTGGGGGGGGGGGGGGGTAGACGGCAGGTAATCTTAACTGAATTTTTTTCTTTTTCCAGGTAAGTGAGTTCATACAGCTCTTCGTGGGACATTAACACACCATATCTCAGGTACGTCTAAGTAATCATATTCGTTGATTATCGTTCTGTTACGCTTTTCCCCTCCATCTTTGAGGACGTCGGTGTCCCTCCCTTATAAATGAGTCAACTCGTTCACGCGGACATCGAACCCACTCCTTATCTTACACCGTGTTTGTGGTCGCCTGTGGTCCCGTCGGTGTCTACATGAAAGTCTCCCCCTCACTTTCCCTCACGCCGTCTATGAGGGTATCGGAGTCCTCCCCCTCCCACCTCTTCCATTCAAGTGGGTACAGTGATCGCACTCACCTGTTTTAGAGGCATCCGTATCTCTCCTGGAAAGTTCTTTCAACACTGAAGCAAAATGACCGTGGCCATGCTGTCATGGTTTCATTATCCTTCTTTACAGGTTATTAGATAATCGGCTTCTTGTTTTGGAGGCGTCATGTCCTCTCTAACCTAACCATTGGGATTGAAGTTTAGTAATAACGGGTTCCATTCCCAGTAAGTACTAATTCCAATGGATCCGAAATTTAATGGGCTCTAACCATAATGCTCAGGACCGTAAACTCTCAAGGGCGAATAGGATTAAGGTCTTTTTGGGCAGAGAACCATTTGATCTTGAAATTTTCAGTATTGATTATCACAGCTTAGCATCAGAGACCAATGTTTTCGGTGAGTTGGATCTCTCTCGTTTTAGATGTGTGGGAGCGTCCTCACACTCATGCCTCAGGAACGTTCTCACACTTCGGCAGCATTACAGTAGACCACTTCCTCCCGTTTCAATAACATGAAAGTATTTTTCTGTGTATTTTTTTTAGGGATGCCATGTTTTTCTATGCTTGCATCAAACACCAATTATTTTTCTAAGTTTTGTGACTATTAGTCATTCATTTTACTGCAATTGGAGCTTCGTTCCTTGTTGACCGGCGTTAAATTTCTTTGTCAGTATTTCTCCCGGACCGAAAGTTTGGGGATATGTAGCAATGATGCTGTCCTTCCATCCGTCCATCAATCAGTCCGTGATAGATTACGTATTCACTCGGTAACACGACAGACGCAATGGGATATTTCAGTATGAGTGAGAGAGCGTAAATTATGGCGGGGTACTGGGCAGTACTGGGCGTGTTGATAGTTCAGGGACTTATCATGTCAGTATTTTAGATACTCAACGTTGTCTTAGCATTGATAAATAAATAACTTTAAAATGTATCTTATTTCTGTTTCTTAAGCCTATCCATACATTTGATTTAGTTACGGCCACCAGAAGTAAATCTCCTTGATTTTTACCTGTGGGTCACATAAAAAGCATGGTGTATGTTACAGAGGTCCCAAACCGCAAGGAATTGTGGCGCCGTGTGCAGGAAAGTGTGACAAACATTCGTAACACCCCTGGGGTCTTTGAATGTGTGCGACACTCACGGGCTGAAGCTTGCATTGACCAAGAGGGGCGGAACTTTGAACATTTGCTCTAATTGTTAATCCCAGTACAAATCATATGGCATTATTATTGTTAATAAGCGACACTAATAGTAGTGGATGTTTTATTTACACCCCATATACTGTAGGTTTTATCACATTACTACTAAACCTGTCATATGCTGTAACTCCGAAACTATTGAGAATTGACAATTTGGTAAATTAGTCATTTATCTTTATTTATGTCTCAGGAATACACCCCCTGATTTATGAAAGGCATTGGCATCAATGAGATGCCAATGTTTGGATCGTGGGTGTTGCTAAGAACCCCCTGAAATTGTCGGCCTGCCTAAACAAGGTGTTGGTGATAATGAGGTTGTGTTCGGCACAATTGCTGAGGGGAGTAGGCCATTGGGATTACACTTTCTTAATTTTCAAACCAGTCGTTTTTAGATTTGAAAGTGCGCGTTGGGCCGCTGCTTTCTTCTTGCGGAAGGTTTTAGCTTTGGTCTGAGACTGAGGGTTGTTCTGCCAGTCAGTTAAAGCAGCACGTTTATCATCGACAAGTACATTGATTTCCGGGTCATTTTCATCAAACTAATCTTGGTGTATTCTTTCAATGTCCGAGGATCTTTCTGCAGGTTTTTGTCAACACAGTGTCGAGAATACCCCATTCGGCACTGGGATTTGGGTTGTTTGTTGTCGGGTTGTTTATCAGCCCATGTTCGAGCTGCTCTCTCAAAGCAAGTGCTATCTGTGGATCCTTCAGACGCTTAGTGTTAATACCACTTCTGGAGGCTTCTTGCTTTCGCCAATGATCAGTATCTCAGTGGCCTGAGCCATGCATGGCTTGGGTGATGAGGACTTCTCAGCGATCTCTTTCCCTGACAATAATGTAGTCAATGAAATGCCAGTGTTTGGATCGTGGCGTTGACACGAGCCCATGAACTTGTCGGTCGGCCTAAACAAGGTATTGATGATAGAGAGGTTGTGTGTAGCACACTTGCTGAGTTGGAATAGGCCGTTGGGATTACACTTGCTTTCTCCATTTCTCTCTATGATTCCCTGCCAAATGTCAGCACCTCTGCCAACTCTGGCATTGAAGTCACCTAGGAGCACAACCTTAGGTTCTCTGGGGACAGAAGTTAGCACTCTGTCAAGGCATTTCAGGCATTTCAGTTAGCCTATAAAGGATGTATTGGCGGATGGCAAAGCCAACTCCATAAATGCGGTTACTCTCTGCAGCAGGCTCACCCTTCCAGAAGAAAGTATAGCGAGACTCCCATTCTGTGAGTCGACCCTCTTGTGGGAGCCGGGACTCACTAATGGCTGCTATGTCGATGTTATACCTAGCCAGCTCTTTTACCACAAGGGCGGTGTTTCTTTTAGGATGCTCATTTGTGTCAGTAACCAGAAGGGTCCTGACATTCCATGCAGCGACCATAAGAGGTTGTATAGTTTGTTTTTGTTTTGATCTGTGATTATGATTGTGTTTTCGACCGCATGAGGATGACCCTATTGGGTGCGGCTGCCCAGTCAAGTTGGTTTTCTAGACTGGCTATGTTTAGGACACCGTTTCTAGCCCCCTCCCCATGTGGAGTGAGCAGAGTGGGTCCTCGAGAGGGCTGCTTAGTCGCATAGACAGGACCGGATTAAACTGCTACCTAGATCCTAGTGCATAAACGACCATCTTATCTATGTCGCCCACGTGCTGAGTTGGGACTAGAGACTCATGGCAGTCATCTTTGCCTATCCCCTTCGCCAATTATCCGTCGCCATAGGACTTTTGGGGGTAATAAGCGTTTTCATGTTGAGAAGTATGATGAGCTGCATGATGGCTGCGCATGAGTTGATTTATGTGGTGAAGCAGAAGCGCAGGCTGCAACCACACATCTTTCTCTCCCTTTTTCTGAACCAGTGGTGCAAGTGTTGCAACGACTGGGGAGAGGGAGAGTTGCAATGGACTGCCGATAGCCCAGTTTGTTGGGTTACGTCTTAGTAGCCTGTCCATCATACATTGTCATCATCCGCCGGTTTAGTCATTGGGTTCCCATGTTGGTTACCTCTTCGGCCAAGAACTCCGTTGGAATCTTGTTGGAGCTCGGTAAGCATGTCTGCCTCATGCGGAGCTCCACCGCAGATTTTTCGTTCGGGATTTACACCCTTAGCCTTATACCTACCAAGGTTAATCCGCAAGGCAGCGGGGCAGTGGTAGGTAGGCGCCAGGACGCGTCCACATGCCAGTGGGACTATTCGTCATCCCCCTGGGGCCCACTGCTGCTCCGAGATCCCCTGCTGGTATACCCTGGCCCATGAGGCACCCAGTTACCGTGTGTTGTAACTAGGAAGCACAGCAGGAGTCTTGATGGTGAAGAGGCTGTGTACTGGCAGGGAAGGACTTATGCAAGTTGCTTCCCTGTTCGCCACGAGGGCTAGCCAGCGGAGGTAGCTGAAAGCGAGAGGAAGCCAGTAGTGCTTGCACCTTAACACTGACATAATGCTGCCACACTAGCTCTCGTACACACACACACCACTTTATGCGTCCCTGGAGTTGACAGGGAACATTAAGTATTATCTAACAATTGTTGATTCATAATTTGTTCAAGTAACACGTCTGTCTGTACAATAAATGACCTGGATCTTCCAGAAGGTTTTGAATTTACATGACATATAGTGTGACCTAATGGATGATTACAGCAATATAACTCAGTGGATGATGACAGCAGTTTAACTCGGTGGATGATGGCAGCAGTACAACTCAGTGGATGATGACAATAATACAGCTTAATGGATGATGACAGAAATACGGCTCAGTGGAAGACAGCAGTATAACTCAGTTGATGATGACAAATGGTGGACAGCTCTGGACGTGACATCAGCCAGTGAGACCAGCACCAAAATTATCAGGAATTAGCAGAGACTTAAGAGAGAGAATGACCTTAAGACGCCCAGATCAACGTGGATTTCGTTTTCTGATAAATTTGTTATTGTCTCTCCGTGTTTCGCCCGAGGTGTTATCTATCTAGTGCACGTGGAAGGGTTTCTCAAGAGACGGTTTCTAATTTAGATTTTTTTATTTATTAGATACCGTTCTCTTGTTGTGTAATATATATGATATAATACTTGGTGGTGTGTAGTTATTTTGTCAATGTTTCCGTTTTTCATTTATTCTCAGACAAAAATGTATAATTTTCACAGGTTTTTATTTATTTATTATTAATCTATTGACATTTCCTAATGCTCCAGGTTTCTATGAATGAGCTGCTTTGTTATGGGATATAAAAAAGGCATAAATTATTAAATATGGATGACACACACACACACACCGACACACACACACACACACACACACACACACACACACACACACACACACACACACACACACCGACACACACACACACACACACCGACACACACACACATCAACAAGTCAGGAAGATCCTCAGTCTTAGAGTATTATTGTCTCCTTCAGGTGCTGTTTACCTTGGAGGCTCTGTGTGTGTGTGTGGGGGGGGGGGGTCTGTGTGTGTATGTGGGGTGTGTGTGTGTGGGGGGGGGGTCTGTGTGTGTATGTGGGGTGTGTGTGTGGGGGGGGGTCTATGTGGGGTGTGTGTGGGGGGGGTCTGTGTGTGTATGTGGGGTGTGTGTGTGTGGGGGGGGGGGGGGTCTGTGTGTGTGTGTGTGGAGTGTGTGTGGGGTTTGTGTGTGTGTGCGTGTATGTGTGTGTGTGTGTGTGTGTGTAGGGGGGTGTGTGCGGTTGTTGGTGTAGTATGCCTTGTTGCGCTGCTCAATTAGTCTTTTGATACGGGGTGTAATCCACAGGACATCATCGGGGTGGATCCTCAGTGCCTTGGCTGGAAAGAAGTGGTGGTAGGCTTTGGTGATAGTGTCTAGGTAATTATCCCACTTGTTCTGTACATCGTCTAACGTGAACACTTCAGTCCAGGGATACCGGGTCACCCATTGTCCGAAACGCAGCATGGCAGAGTCAGGGGTAGGTCGGTGAGATGGTAGGTGTAGGTGACCACAGTAGAGACAGGTGGGGGCTGCGCCCCATGGGATGCAGCGACTGGGGAGGAAGGTAGTGGTTGCCGAGATCAGTCATGATGAGGTCCAGGGTGGCATTCCCATGTGTGGGATGTCAACTATTTGTGCAAGGCGGAGGTGTTGGGTGATGTCACTGATGTCTAACTCATTAAAGTCACCGTATATCACTAGTTTAGCACATGGAAATCTGGAGCTCAGGGAGTCAGCAGTGTCTATTATATGAGTAATCAGTGCACTGGCGGTTGGTGCGCGGGGGGGGGGGGGGGATAGCAAACACAAACAATGAGGGAGGCGAGCTGGCGGGGGTGGGACCCGACGTCGCTGGATACTGTTTCAGTGTTATCAACTCCAGGCATTATCAATGTTTAATTAATGCGTTGTCGCTTCTTCTTTATGCATAGCAAAGTTTATTTCCCACTTTGGGAAGATTTAATGCGCGCGTTCTTTTATTTTCTTCTTGCAGGTCACAACTTGTGAAGCCAAAAAATATACCAATCCGTAAATGACTAGAAAATCGAAATTCAAATATTGACCTCCGTCACCATAAAGGAGATCTTACTAATTACTAAAACTTTCCCGTAATAATGGTTGATGTAAAACAAACAAAATACTAACCACAACTAAACTGAAATATTCTTACCGCAACTTGCAAAATTATTTGAAAAAAATTCTCTTTCTACTACCATATATAATCCCTAAGCGATTTCTATGTAACTAACTACAATGAAGAGTGAATTTGCTGAAGTAGAACACATGATTAAAGACCTACGGTGGTAAAGAGTAATGTTACATCAACTTGTGACAGCTACGGGGCGGTGAAATACACTAATTAACTTACCTCTAACACATGGCGTGTAGTAGTCATAGAAGCTCAGATTAAAATCAATTTCAAATAATATTTCAGATTATCACACCTGTATTATAGTATTTAATCAATGTTATTCCCGCAGATCACGTAAGCTTCAAATATCAAGATGTTTTACAGTTGTTAAGCCCTGTCGCCTGTTCACCCCTTACCAGTTCACCCTGTGGCAATTTATGGCTGCTGACAATCTTTACTGGCGAGGAACCAGACGGATTAAGAGAGAGAGAAACGGGTTATGAGGCGAAGTGGTAGGAGGCGAATTTGCTGTGGGGCGAATTGGTATGAGGCGAATTTGCTGTGGGGCGAATTGGTATGGAGCGTAATAACTGGATGCCCACGATATATTTCCACTGTAGTTATATATATATATATATATATATATATATATATATAGTGCTGTAATGATCTAGTGCTGTGTATCTTTTCACTTGCCCAAACTGTATACATGACTGTACGGGCAACACCTCTTGTGCTTTACAGACCAAAATCCTTTATTGAAGCCGAAAACACCGTAACAGTTATCAAAATTATCTTTGTATTACGTATAACCAACTAGTGGATATTTCAGCCCGTTGACTTACGTGTTTTTGTTCACTTTCTACACTCGTCGTACACTCCTGTCATCCAGATAGTTCAGGCCTCGCCGGTATGCTCGTCAGCCGTCAACCTCGGCTATACTCACTGGCGGAGAACCATCCGTTCACACACAGGGATATCTAGGTACTGACCTCTTCCACCAGCAGGTACAGCTCCTCATCTCTCAGGAGTTATGCAGTGTGAGGATAACAGCCTAAACTAACAACCTGTCTGGTAGTTATAGTATTGTCTGCCTGGTGTATAAATATGTTGTGGTTGTGTGTTTACGAAAAATAATTTGTTTTATTATTTTATTTTTTAGCTGATCTTAAGAATATTTTCCTCATTATAATTGTAATTTTGTCCAATATATATAGACGGACTTAAGATGAACAAGCAGTCATATAGTATAACAATTATTTACTTAGGTTGACAGACAAAGGTTAAGGTGAACTATTTTTCTATTATGTTTATTATTCAGTGTAAACAAGTCTAGGGATTCGTATTATCTGGTAGTTAATAGTGTGTGTGTGTGTGTGTGTGAAACCGTATGAAACCATGACAATATGGAACTCGGCCACACGACAACGTACTCCTGGCCACCTCAACGCAGTTATTATGGTCAGCCTTTGGATAATCACACAACGCAGAAGAAAACGACGCTATTTTCCGTCATATTATTTCTTGTTACGACAGACAAACCTAAAACCCCCCAACCACCCACTCCTCCGCCGACCCCTTCCCCAACCTCCTACCCCCTGCCCCCTCCCCCTCTCCAACTCCCTGCCCCTTCACCTCTCCCCCTTCCACCCCCTCCCCAACCCCCTGCCCATTCCACCCTCCCTAACCCCCTGCCCCTTCCCAACCCCCTGCCCATTCCACCCTACCTAACCCCCTGCCCCTTCCCCCCCTTCCCAACCCCCTGCCTCTTTCCCCTCCCCATCCCCCTGCCCCTCCCCATCCCCTACCCCTCCCCCATCCCCTACCCTCTGCTCCTTCCCCCTTCCCCAACCCCCTGTCCCTTCCCAACCCCCTGCCCCTTCCCCCCCTTCCCAACCCCCTGCCTCTTTCCCCTCCCCAACCCCCTGCCCCTCCCCCATCCCCTACCCTCTGCTCCTTCCCCCTTCCGCAATCCCCTGCCCCTTCCCCCTCCACAATCCCCGGCCCCTTCCCCCCTGCCCAACACCTTGCCCTTCCCCCTCCCCAACCCCCTGCCCCTCCCCCCTCCCTTACCCTCTGCTGCTTCCCAAATCCCCGGCCCCTTCCCCCCTCCCCAACCCCCGGCCCCTTCCCCCCTCCCCAACCCCCGGCCCCTTCCCCCCTCCCCAACCCCCGGCCCCTTCCCCCCTCCCCAGCCCCCGGCCCCTTCCCCCCTCCCCAATCCCCTGCCCCTTCCCCCTCCCAAACCCCCTGCCCCTCTCCCCAACCCCCTGTCCATTTCCCCAACCCCCTGCCCCTCTCCCCTCCCCAACCCCCTGCCCCCACCCCATTCCCCTGCTCCTTCCCCAACCCTTGGCCCCGTTCCCCCTCCCCAACCCCCTGCCCCTTTCCCCCTCCTCAACCCCCGGCCCCTTTCCCCCTCCCCAACCCCCTGCCCCATTTTCCCCTCCCCAACCCCTTCCCCCTCCCCAACCCCGCCATAAAACACCCCCTTGTCTCGCGTCACCTTGAAACAATACTAATTAGAATTCCTCCCCAGCACAGAATTACTCAATAAAACGTCAGGCAAGACTATAGTAAACCAAACATTGTATTTTGTGTCTTAATGCCCAGCCGTTCTAATTCTGAGACTTGTTTATACCAGAGAGAAGGGGTGGTGTGGGTGATGTGGTGGGGAAGTGTGGGTAATATGATGGGTAGTGTGGGTGATGTGGTGGGGAGGTGTGGGTGATGTGGTGGGGTGGTGTGGGTGATGTGGTGGGGAAGTGTGGGTGATGTGGTGGGGAGGTGTGGGTGATGTGGTGGTCAAGTGTGGGTTTTGTTACGGGAAATTTGGGTGGTGTGGTGGGGAAGTGTGGGTGATGTGGTGGGGAAGTGTAGGTGATGTGGTGGGGAGGTGTGGGTGATGTGGTGGTCAAGTGTGGGTTTTGTAACGGGAAATTTGGGTGGTGTGGTGGGGAAGTGTGGGTGATGTGACGTGGAAGTGTGAGAATTGTGTAGGATGAGAGACTGTACCCCAAGTTTCGTGAGGTGAAAACTCTTCATAATTAAAGATAAAATAACATATACCTTATTTGCTAAATTTAGCGATAACACAAAAATAACACTTAGAATAGCATGAAAATTATAAAGGTAGAAATAGAGAGAGAGAGAGAGAGAGAGAGAGAGAGAGAGAGAGAGAGAATAACATACATGTCAAACATAGCTCAATTAACTGTTAGATTTGTTAGTGTCTTCTCGAGTTTTCGGACATGTAACTCAGCTAATTGTCGAATCTGTTGGTGTCTTCGCTAAGCATCAGACACTTGACGACAATGTTGTAAAATTCAGTTGTTTGTTGGAGTTGGTTCGTGTCTTGGCTGACGTTGTAGGTCGTGGGCACGTGTTAGTGAGCTGGGTACGTGTCATACATCTTTGCTCATCTCCTTGTTTAATTTGTTTATGTTTCGACTGAGTTTTGCCTCGTTATGAAATGTTTATATACATAATACACGTTTTAGACCTAACCTCACCTAACCTAACCTAACCTAACCTATAAATGTTTCCTTAATATCAAACAATTATATGACACCTTTGGCATAGTACATCAAATATTCCTAAAAAAACAAACAAGAAATTACACCTTGTTTTATCACAACTTTTAATACTGTACAGTATATCAAGACGTCTACAGCCCTTTAAATAACATAACCCATATCTCTTACATTCTATCATTAGAACTATGAATCGTGCCTTCAGATGTATGAGAGAAGGGGTGCAGCTGTGTGGGTGTGGCTGTTACGAGGCAATCTTGACCAGAGTGGAGGAGACAATGCAAAAGACTGAATTTCCACCGTGAAAATGTGTTTAGAACGCACTGAACATTTCTGTGTGAGTATACGAGGGTAGCGCGAGACAAGGGCGGCATGTTAGTCGATCTTCTGGGTGATGTACTACGTGTGGATGTGGAGGGATGTTGGTGTTGTGGTGGAGATGGAGGTTGGGGGTGTTGTGGTGGAGGTGGGAGATGTTGGTGTTGTGTTGGAGGTGAAGGGATGTTGGTGTTGCAATAGATGTGGAGGTGGGGATATTGGTGATGTGGTGGAGAGTGGAGGTGTAAGTGGAAGGATGTTGGTGTTGTGGTGGAGGATGTTAGTGTTAAGGTGGAGGTGGGTTGGTGTTGTGGTGGAGGTGGAAGTGGAGGTGAGGGGATGTTGGTGTTGTGGTGGAGATGGAGGGATGTTGGTGTAATGGTGGAGGCGGGGGGAGGGGGGGTGCTGGTGCTGTCATATTGAATTGAAACAGTTTATTTAGCCAGAAAAACACAGATACAGAGTGGATAATAATAACAATATTAACATGGCTGAGCCAGTTGAGAACCTGAGCTCTCTTTGAGGCACCTGATATATACTATACATTTATCTCAATGAAGTATTATGTAACATTTAGTATTATCTGGAATAGTACAATAGCATGGTAGTAATAAGTACATCTCATAGAGGTGGAGGTGGGGGGATGTTGGTGTTGCGGTGGAGGTGGAGGGATGTTGTTGTGGTTGAAGTGGTGGGGTGTTGGTGTTGTGGTGGAGGTGGGGGGATGTTGGTGTTGTGGTGGAGGTGGTGGGATGTTGTTGTGGTGGAGTTGAGGGGATGATGGAGTTGTGCTGGAGGTGGAGGTTAGGGATGTTGGTGTTGTGGTGGAGGTGGAGGGATGTTGGTGATGTGATGGAGTTGGGGAGAGGACGTGGAGACAAGGGACACATGGAGGACGTGAGGTGGCTTAACTTCTGCAGTAAGAAAGGTGAAGAACTTGAGGAGACACATCCCCTTGGAGACACATCCCCTTGGAGACACAACACTTTGGACACACATCGCGGAGGTTCACACACTAGATTAACTTCACCGGATTAATTTGACTTATTTCGGGAAATTAATATGTCGAATCTCCATTGAGGAGGTAATGTGTGTTTGATTTCCGGTGTGAGTCAATACCAGTAGTATAACCACATCACCACCAGCTTGTTGCGTGAGTCAATACCAGTAGTATATAACCACATCATCACCAGCTTGTTGCGTGAGTCAGTACCAGTAGTATAACCACATCACCACCAGCTTGTTGCGTGAGTCAATACCAGTAGTATAACCACATCTTTACCAGCTTGTTGCGTGAGTCAGTACCAGTAGTATAACCACATCACCACCAGCTTGTTGCGTGAGTCAGTACCAGTAGTATAACCACATCACCACCAGTTTGTTGCGTGAGTCAGTACCAGTAGTATAACCACATCACCACCAGCTTGTTGCGTGAGTCAGTACCAGTAGTATAACCGCATCACCACCAGCTTGTTGCGTGAGTCAGTAAGAGTACTACAACCACATCACTACCAGCTTGTTGCGTGAGTCAGTAAGAGTACTATAACCACATCACCACCAGCTTGTTGCGTGAGTCAGTACCAGTAGTATAACCACATCACCACCAGCTTGTTGCGTGAGTCAGTACCAGTAGTATAACCACATCACCACCAGCTTGTTGCGTGAGTCAGTACCAGTAGTATAACCACATCACCACCAGCTTGTTGCGTGAGTCAGTACCAGTAGTATAACCGCATCACCACCAGCTTGTTGCGTGAGTCAGTAAGAGTACTACAACCACATCACTACCAGCTTGTTGCGTGAGTCAGTAAGAGTACTACAACCACATCACCACCAGTTTGTTGCGTGAGTCAATACCAGTAGTATAACCACATCACCACCAGCTTGTTGCGTGAGTCAGTACCAGTAGTATAACCACATCACCACCAGTTTGTTGCGTGAGTCAGTACCAGTAGTATAACCACATCACCACCAGCTTGTTGCGTGAGTCAGTAAGAGTACTACAACCACATCACTACCAGCTTGTTGCGTGAGTCAGTAAGAGTACTATAACCACATCACCACCAGTTTGTTGCGTGAGTCAGTACCAGTAGTATAACCACATCACCACCAGCTTGTTGCGTGAGTCAGTAAGAGTACTATAACCACATCACCACCAGCTTGTTGCGTGAGTCAGTAAGAGTACTACAACCACATCACTACTAACAACTGGTTTACAAATATCTAGACTATAGGGGCAGATATACCAATTCTTTCTCTCCCTATGTGTGATGTATGACGCCAGGTCCACGTGGTTGACACCCTCGGTTGACTCGTAAATACCATGGAGTACCAGGCAAGACTAGTTTATGTATAGGTCACACTGTCAAGGGAGACTGCCATGTACTGTACACATACCCTAGTCCATCACAAAGTAACAAAATAAACAAAAATACAGTGAAGATGTAGCCCATTGGAGACTCTTGCCTTTGGAGCCACACGTCTCTGCAGACATGCCTCTTTGGTGCCACGCCCCTTTGGAACAATACCCATTTGGAGACATGCCCCCTTGGAGGGACACTCCCTTGGAGCCACACCCCATCGTAGACACACTCCTATGAAGACATACCACTTTGGATAGAAACAAATTAAAAAACATACCCTTTTGTAGACATCCCATTTGGAGCCACCCCTTTGGAGATACGCCGAAGGTCACAGTCCACATTACCCTCACCTGATTAACCTGTCTTATTTAGGAAAATAAAGAAGTCGAGACGTCCCCCTTTGGTTTTAATTTAATGCCAATAAAGCTGTGTAATTACCATGCTGAAATACTTGTCTTTTATCACACATACCCTGAGGTGAATAAAATGCAGGAATGTGGACATAAAAGCTGAAACCCCAGGCCATTAACATGAGTTATGGGGACTAACGGCACTTCGTTACCGCTTTGTTTACGTGTTGGCTGGCCTTCTCACCCATGTGGGTCGTCAGCTATCCAGGACCACCATATTGTTTCTACACGACACAAGGTAGCAGGCAGAGCGTCATAAACAATAGCGTTAATATGTCACTCATCCTTCAAGGTGTGGTCATTGCTTATAAAAAAAATAAGACTCAGTGAAGTTAGAGAATAGTAAACTCTGGTTGATTCCCATTTTTGCTCTTACCTGACATCAGATGGCAGGTAAAGCGTCATAAACAATACGTCAAGGTCTCATTCATATTTCCCAGTGTTGTTGTGTCGTCTAGTGAGGTAATTAACTCGGTGAACGATGCGTAAAGTCTCTTAATTCCAGCCCGCCACCTCATGAGGGTTTCTATTTTTGCTCACACTCGACACCAGGTGGCACACAGAGCGTCATAAACATTGTATCAAGATGTCGTTCCTTGAATACTACAACTTAATGATATGTTCAGAGGAAGAGATCGTTGATGGGTTTACATTCAAATTTTTAATCGCTTGGGTAGTGCCAATCATTTGATTACTATCAATGAGCTCAGTGTCAATAATCTTAATGTCTTGTGTACGAGAATATGATGACCCATGCCCTTAAGTACGATGACATTGTGCCCAGGTGATTAAGTCATCATTATGAAGGGGTTACGGTAATATGCATGTATGCATGAGCACGTTTACATAAACTGTACATTAGTGATTACCGTCGGGAATATAAGATAGAGATACCTGGTATAAGAAGAACACTTTATAACATCATTCATATAAAAGAGGAGGGAAGGTAACGTGATAACCTATCAATTAACATTAGGGGTAGGCAGTAAAAATGAAGGTATTCAGATTTTGCATAGGACTCTTTTTTAAACAATAATATGATATAACAATGCAGAATCAGCAAAAAAATTTGAACTTTAGGCGTTTTTGGCGGTTAGCACCACGAAAAACTGAAAATTGCATTTTCGGACTGTGAATTAAACAAAAAATCACAATTTTCTGGAATAATTGGTTTTCAAATGTAAAATACTGCAAGAACTTGTCATTTTTTGATGCAAATCGGCTCTGTGAAGATGGAATAATAACTCAAGACAAATTTGGAATTTTATTAGTCAAAGAAAAGTCCAAAAAACACAAAAAAATGGTGAAAAAGCATCAATTTTTTAATTTTTTATGATAAAGTGTTCAGGAAAGGACAGGCCTATTGCAAAGCCCCGGACACTAGAAGAGATAGAAGAATGGTGGGGTATAAAATGGGGAAGCTTTCGAGGTTAACGCATTTAATGGACTTCTTGAACCGTTGAGGGCATTTCGGGGGGGAATTGTGTAAAGGATGGAAAGGACCAGCAACGAGTGTAGAAGAGTTGCATGAAATCCTCAGATCAAATCCTGACAAAAAGGAAAAAATAGTACGAACGGAGTTATCCTTCTATCGGGACACCCATAAAGCCGGTGTCATACAGCAGCCAGATTTGTTCACAATGAATACTATCCCACACGAGGAACGATTACTCAACTTGTGTGCTCTTCTTGCAGAACATGACCCAGTATATGACTATGTTTCCTTGCCATCAAACAATGATGCTGCAATGGTCTTGTCATCACAATCCTGTGTTACGTCAACTCAAAGTACTGAAGACGACAACATGATGGAAGTAGGAAACTATTATGTCACATTGATGACTGAAGGGAATGTTGATACATGGTATATTGCTTCGTACGAGGGGCAAAACACGGATGGCAGATATACAATGGATCACCTCACCAGAGTACAAAAAGGGTCCGATTTGAATGGAAACATCCAGTAAAAACTGATATAATAAATTTAAAACCAGAGTCGATCGTTGAATGCATTATTGATGGTGAGTGGGATGTTTCCCAAGAAAGGAATATGACATTTACATTGCGTAATCATACTTTTATTTCCAAAACGATTGAACAATTTCTGAAGTAAAGTGTGAGTACACTTTCATAACTTTCATTTGTATGTTTTATTACCCGATTTTTGCTTGTTTTTGCTGGCTTTTGACCCCTAAGATAACTTTAACCGATTTGTACAGAGTAAATCGGTATTAAGAAGTATTTCTGCAAGATTCCTCAAGTATTGCAGGCAGTATCAAATACCATTACTTCATATTTTGGAAATTAAACTCAATTTTAGGTGTTTTTGCCTCAATATCTATGTTTTTTCACCATTTTTTTGTGTTTTTTGGACTTTTCTTTGACTAATAAAATTCCAAATTAGTCTTGAGTTATTATTCCATCTTCACAGAGCCTATTTGCATAAAAAAATGACAAGTTCATGCAATATTTTACATTTGAAAACCATTTATTCCAGAAAATTGTGATTTTTTGTTAAATTCACAATCCGAAAATGCAATTTTCAGTTTTTCGTGGTGCTAACCGCCAAAAACGCCTAAAGTTCAAATTTTTTTGCTGATTCTGCATTGTCATATCATATTATTGTTTAAAAAAGAGTCCTATGCAAAATCCAAAGATAGTGCCTAAAATCCACCCTGTACTGCCTACCCCTATTAACATTACCTCTAAAGTGTTAACTGAACCTACTGTAATGACTTATTTGTTCGTGATCTTCTTAGACCCACGAGAGAGAGAGAGAGAGGCGCGATAACTTTAAACAGGGAAAGTAAGAGCTTCCTCCCTCTCTCTCGCCCTACACACACACACACACACACACAGTTGAGAACATCCTCGTATCCTTGTCGTGGCGAAAGTCTCTCAGAAAAATAAAATCAAGGTTGACCAATCTCCCACAACATGTAAAAGCCACACTTAACTTACTTTTTCGAATCATTTTCGTGAACATCCGATCTAACTTGCATACAGTAACAGATCAGTCTAGCATCCTCCACCGACTCGCGGAACTCTTAGAAAACAACACGATGGTGTTTTAAGTTACAATAGTTTCTCACACACGTAAATTCATGCTATCTTATGTGTCTCAGTTATTTCCGTGGAATTCTGGTCTAATCTGCATAAGGAATATCTTCGAGGTTGACATCACCGATTAGCGAATGTCGTGGAAAATGGGTTACTATTTTACGGGCCTAATTTGAACTGACTCCTCAACCTGTAAATACGTGTTACTTTACTTCCCTAAGAAATCTTCCAAGACACCTTCTATCTAATTTGCATACGAGGAAAGACCACATATATATTGAGTTTAGGTAAACACGCAAGAGAAACAGTCACTTATGAAGATAAATGCCAGAGTTCCTCAAGGGTGTAAACGAGACAAAATTTACAGCGACTAAAAATTCGAGACTATTAGAGGTGACGTTGACGCATCTACACGAGTCTGCCCCCCTTCCCCCCCCGCCCCTCTCTGGGCTTTACCCCTCAACACGTCCCCTCCCCCAGAATGTCACCCTCTCCCCCTCCATCCCAGAGAAGAGTCCGGGGGTCGGTGAAGGAGAGTGAAGCGAGAAATATAATGGAAAAAATGTCAGTGTGAAAGAAAGTGAGAGAATTTTTTCCCTTTCGTACCCAAGCACGACCGGTAACCTAACACGACCCGTACGCCAACAAGACCTGTACCTCAGCACGACCGGTAACCCAACTCGAACCGTACCCTAGCACGACCCGTACGCCAGCACGACCTTTACCCCAGCACGACCCGTACCCCAGCACGACCTGTGCCCCAGCACGACCCGTACCCCAGCACGACCTGCATCCCAGCAAGACCTGTACCTCAGCGCGACCCGTAACCCAACTCGACCCGTACCCCAGCACGACCCGTACCTCAGCACTACCCATACTCCAGCAGGACCTGTACCCCAGCACGACCCGTAATCCAACTCGACCCGTATCCCAGCACGACCCGTACCCCAGCACGACCTGTACTCCATCACGACCTATACCACACGACCTGTACTTAAAAACGACCTGTACCCCAACACAATCTGTACTTAGCACGACCTGTGTCTTACAACAACCTCTACCCCAGCACGACCTTTACCTCACCAGGACCTCTACCCCGCACGACCTGTACTTCAATACGACCTGTCCCTCATCACTACCTGTACCCCAACACGGCCTCTACCCCAGCACGACCTCTACCCCAGCATGACCTGTACACCAAAAACGACCTGTACCTCACCAGGACCTATATCCCAGCACGACCTGTATCTTACCAAGACCTGTACCCCAGCACGTCCTCTTCTCCATCACGGCCTGTACGACCTGTACGCCAGCACGACCTGTATCCTACCAATACCTGTATCCCAGCGCGACCTGTAAACCAGCATATCTATCTATCTCACCACATCCTGTACCTCACCACGACCTCTACCCCAGCAGGACTTGAACCTCACCACAACCATTACCACAGCACGACCTGTACCTCACCACGACCTGCTCTACAGCAGGACCTGTACCTCACCAAGACCTGTAACACACCACGATCTGTACCCTAACAAGACCTCAACCCAAGTACGACCTGTACCTCACCATGATCTTTACCACCAGCACGACCTGTACTCTGGCTCTACCTGTACCTCACTACAGTGTATACCCCAGCACGACCTGTACCTCACAGACCTGTACACCAGTAGGACCTGTTCCCTACCATGACCTGTACCCCAGCACGACCTTTACCTCACTATGACCTGTACCTCACCACGATCTGTACCACAGCGCGACCTGTACCTCAGCAAGGCCTGTACCTCAAAAACCACCTGTACTCTAACATGACCTGTAACACAACACGACCTGTACCTCACCACGACTCTACCTCACCACGATCTGTACTTCACCACAACCTATACCCTAGCATGACCTGTACCTCAACACGGCCTGTATCACACTACGACCTGTACCTCAGCACGACTTGCGCCACAACTCGACATGTACCACAACACGACCTGTACCACACCACGACCTGTACCACACTACGATATGTACCCCAGCACGACCTGTACCTCACTACGACCTGTCCCAAAGCAGGACCTGCACCTCACCACATGTATCTCTCTACGACCTCTATGTCTCCACGACCTGTACTTCTACACGATCTGTACCCTAACACAACCTGCACCCTAACACGACCTTTATCTCTCTACGACCTGTATGTCTCCACGACCTGTACCCTAACATGACCTGTACACAAATACGACCTTTACGTCACCATAACCAGTACCCCACCATGACCTGTAATCCGGCACGACCTCAACCTCACCACGACCCGTACCTCACCACGACCTGTATCCCACCACGACCTGTTATCCAGCAGGACCTCCACCCCAGCACGATCTGTACCCCAGCAAGACTTTTACCTACCTACGACCTGTACCACAGCACAACCTGTAACATAGTATGACCACCTACCTCACCATGACATGTAACCCTGCACGACCTGTCCCTCAACACGGCCTGTAACCCAGCATGACCTGTACCTCACCACGATCTATAACCAAGCACGACCTATACCTCACCAGGACCTGTACCCCAGCATGACCTGTACCCAGCACGACCTTTATCTTACAACGACCTGTAAACCAACATATTTGTACCCCACCACTACCCTTTTTTTTTTTTTTTTTTTTTACGGGAATTAGCCTTGGCACAGGTCAAACGACCCACAACAGAGCCTGGGGGACGAAAAAAAAAAGAACGGAAAGAAATTGTAAATATAGAAAAAAGGTTATACTGTATTAATCTACACCACGAAGATGCCGGAAAACCAGCTTTTAAAGTGAGACAGATTGTAAAAGCATGGAAACTCAGAAGAAGGCAGAGCATTCCACAGTTTGGCTGTGTGAGGAAAGAAGGAGGTATTATAACGGGTTATTCTCGTGTGACCGACATCCACAGAGAAACGGGGGGCACCGCGGGCAAGACGTGTGTTACGAACCCACGGCCTTGCCGGCGGTACACAGGATGGCAAATCCACTGAACATTGCCCGTTAAAGTACCTGTAAAAGAGAGAGAGTGAAGCAACATTGCGGCGAAGAGAAAGGTAAGAGAGATTGTCGACTAAAGGAGGAGAGTTAATAAGACGAAATGCCTTTGATTCCACCCTATCTAATAGTTGGACAGAAGAAGAGCCACCCCAGATATGAGAGCAGTACTCCAAGTTAGGACGAATGAATCCCATATATACTTAGAGCAACTGCTCAGGAGTGAAGTAACTGTGCAATCTGTACAGCATTCCCAACTTTCGGGAGGCAGCTTTAGTTATACTAAGGATGTGTGATTTCTAGGACATATTGGAGGAAATGGTGAGGCCTAACATATTTATTTTTGAATTTGGGAGGATGACTAGTTCAGCGGCATAGCCAAACAATTGTGCATTTTATGTTGAAAGCATTAACTTTGGCACAGATATAGAGTAATACATGGTGAATATTTTCAGATATGGAACCACTTGAAACTCAACCTCTGTGGGCCCCATATTGAATTTCAAGATGGCCGCCATTCAGGATACGCTAAACACTGTATTTCTGTTTTTACGGTTACATATTTCATTCCAATGCATCATTAGGTATACATAATCCGGGTTACGAAAATCATTTGTGACAGTTTTCGAAGTTTATTGCAATGAAAAAGACAAGTAAAAGCATTACACTGGAAAATTAACATACAAATTTTCCAAACTCTCGAAACTTAAAAAAAAATTCTGAACATTCGGCTATTGAAGCCGAATCTCTGTAGATATTTGGCCTTAACAGCCACCTTCACATGCACAAAGTCCAGTGCATTTAAGCGCAGTTTTTTTGCACCTACACTTGCCACTGCAGTGTTTTCTGCAACCGCAAGATATGAGCTCGTGGCATGACTTTGACACTTCAGAGAGTGTGGTCCAGAGTGGTTCCAGCTCATCACCCGACTTCATCCAACCCCAGTCACATGGTGATGGCAGACTGACAAATGCTATTGCGGTCTGTCCCCAGATACTGTATGTCCAGCCTGATAAGCAGCTCTCTTTATGTGCTGCTCCAGAGCTGCTCGTGTTGGTGGGAGATGCTCCAGTGATCTTGATTTTCTTGAAAACAGTTTCTTTCTCAGCACGTTCACGTCACAGCATGTGCTCGTACGGTCATAGAGCAGCACGATGAATCTCTCCAGTGTCGACAGGACACCATCAGGCAGCTCGCTTGGGGTGGAAGCCAGACTGAGGAAGGCGGTTGTCACTTCCGGAAATGCATTCCATGTGGCCCAGGCTGCCTTCTTGCTATGAGCTGCAAAGACAGATACCGTGTCGCAGCCCGTTATTGCGTGAAACACTGGAAGAGCTCTCGACTTCTCAGGTCCCAGGGCCTTTGCAATCTGATGTGCTGCTATGTAACGTCGATTCTTTCCTGTGCCAAAAGTAAGCCATAGTTCATCTAGTACCTCACTCCGTTCATTCGCTAGAGCAACTGCAAGGATGACAACATCTGTATCGACGGTACGAATGAGTATTCGCCGATGACCACATTCCAAGGCATCAGCTGCAAGAACCATCATCCTAGTGTCGGCCTCTTCGTGGTTGCATGTTGCCAAGTTGGCAGTGTCCTTCCGGGGTGGAGCAGTGAGTACCTGTTTCTTGTTTGTGACAACCATCTGTTTACTTTCTTTGACAACCAACTGCATAAACCTGTTCTGACAAGAAACTGAAGTGTTCCTCTTTGTTGTCACTGTTGTGGAGAAAGTTTTGCCAGTTGCAAGGTAGAGGACCAGAGGCAGTGATGCGTCTTCGAATGCCCTTGCCAATGCCACGGTTACATCTTACCGTTGCTTTTAGGCTCCCAGATTTCAGGTAGCAATCCCATTCCAGTTCAAGTCGAGATCGATATTCGAGCTGTGATTCAATAAAGGAAATGAATACAGCTGTGCTGTATTCTTGAAATGTCCTACTGCCTCCTGGGTTCAACATTTCCACAAAGGCAGGTCCATCGAGTATAATTGAGGTGACATGTGGAGCGTCAGTGATCTTGTCAGCAAGCTGTTCAAGGGGTGTGAGTAAGTCGGCCTTCTTGCTGAAGCGGAGTTTCCCATTACTGGAGAGTGCTGGTGGATAGGCCCGGTTTTCATGCTTGGAGAATTCGTCCAAATCACCCTCTCTTGTTTGACAGGCTATGGAGAGCCTGGAGAAGAGTCCATAGTCGTCTTTTGCGAAGGCTAGTTGCTGCTTACTCCTAGTTGGAGATTTGGATTTCATAGAACTGAATAGTGTTAGCTTGTTGAGCTTAATAGTGTCACCAATAGGCTTAGACTTGTCTTCAAGGCGTTCTCTTACATATGAATGGAATTGTTCTCGTCCAAGCTTGACAACATTTTGCACACTCTTCACGGCTTCTGGACACAAGATTTCCTTTGTGTGAAGAACCATTAGGTCAGCACTTTCTTCTTCAAATGGGTTTCCAATTTCTTCCATGACAAGTGTAAGTGCTTTCACATCCTGAAGAAACTTGTCCTGCGTCGTGTTGGTTTGCTCATGATGGTGGAAGTTAGCCTTGGTTTGCTCAGCTTTCTGCGATGATTCAAATTCAGCAATGATCCGTGCTACTTCTGGACCTGCAACCATCCACCGTCGAAGTGCACTAGGGTTTCCAGTCAAACCGACTGCACCACCATCACCTTTGATGCAGGCATTGTTCTGCTCATGGGCCTGGTCTAGTGCCATTGCAGAAAAACGGCGGGCTGTCTTTTTTAAAGTGAAATGTCCAGCTTGAAACTTTGCAGCCACATCAGGATGCTTGTTCGAGAACTCTGTCATGTCCTTCAGGTGGACTGGAACCCACCGAGAATAATGAGTATGATCCAAGGCGAAGAACCACTGACACAGTTCAGCCAGAGCATCCATGTATAGCGAGAAGTTTTATTCTCGTAGTGATCTAACAAACATAAAGATATTCAGCTCTAGGTTGAGGGTGGTTGCCCAGTACTGAAACTGGAGACAACATTCAGCATTCAGCCCTTTGCTGACACCAGACACCAAACTCTAGGGGCTCATGACCATCACTTTGGGCATCTTCAGTGTATTTGCCATAAGCCTTGTGCTGTAGGATGTTCTGGGTTGCTGCTGTTATCTGATGGCCTCGCAGTTCCTGGGCTGGCAATATCGGCTTGCACCAGGGTTTCTGCCCACCCGCTACCCTGCAACCAACTGCCTGCCATCCTCAGAGCCGCCATTTCAATGTGGAGACTGCCCAGATTCATAATAAATTTCTCTTCGCCGTAATTTTCTGGCCAATTCCACTGAATCTGATTTATAGCGGTCACTCGAATCCAGTATCGAGTGGTTCCATATCTGAAAATGTTCATATACCATTACTCCATCGCTGGGCCAAATTTGGTGCTTTCATCATTAAATGCACAATTGTTATGAAAATTGTAACTATGCCACTCCACTATAGCGTCCTGAAATGTAATTGATGGGAGATCGTCTAATTTACAAAGTGTAATTGGTAAATATTGAGTTTTATTACCATTGAACTTAACCAAGTTTGTATCTCCCCATTCAGAGATGGTGCACAGATCCGCGTTGATAGAAGTAATGATATCAGTTCTAGAAACAGATCTAGTTTGAGAGTTAGGAGGAAGGGGAAAATGTGAGGAAGAGTGAAGAGTAGAATCATCGGCGTAAGAATGGATAGAATTAGTTGTAGTGTGAAGTAAATCATTGATAAAAAGAAGGAAGAGAGTTGGTGAAAGAACAGAACAGAACCCTGTGGGACACCGCTATTGGTAGAGAAAGAGCGAGAAATCGATTCCTCGACAACAACTGCCATGAATCGGTTCTCAAGGAAGCTAGAGATGAGAGAACAAAGTGGGGGAGAGAAACCAAAAGAGGGAAGTTTAGATAGCAAAGACTTGTGCCATACCCTGTCAAATGCTTTGGAGATGTCGAGGGCCACGACGAAAGTTCCCCATAATCCCTAAGAGAGGATGACCAAAGATGGGTGCAATAGGAGAGCAGATCACTTGTTCAACAGCACGACCTGTACCTCACCACGACTTGTACTTCACCACGACCTGTATCCTAATATGACCTGTACA
The DNA here is from genome assembly GCA_958450375.1 of Homarus gammarus. NCBI lineage: Eukaryota > Metazoa > Arthropoda > Malacostraca > Decapoda > Nephropidae > Homarus > Homarus gammarus. The sequence continues at coordinate 1,060,647 of CAUDMG010000139.1, forward strand.
CCAGCACGAGCTGTACCCCAGCACCACCTGTACCCCAGCACGACCTGTATCTCACAACGACCTGTATATCAGCAAGACTTGTACCCTACCACAACCTGTTTAACAGCACGACCTTTACCTCACTATGACCTTTTCCCCAGCACGAACTGTACTCTGGATCGACCTGTACCTAACCACATCCTGTACCTCACCACGACCTGCACCACAGCACGACTGCACTCTGGCTCGACCTGTATCTCACCACAACCTGTACCCAAGCACGACCTGTACCTCACCACGACCTGTACCCTAATACAACCTAACCCCCAGCACGACATGTACTTCACCACGACCTGTACCTCACCACGAACTGTATTCCAGCTAACCTGTACCCCTGCACGAATTGTACCTCACTACGACCTGTTCCACAGCACGACCTGTACCTTACCACGACCTGTAACACAACACGACCTGTACCTCACCACGACTCTACCCCAGTACGATCTGTACTTCACCACAACCTATACCCTAGCACGACCTGTACCTCACCACGACCTGTACCACACTACGACCTGTACCTCAGCACGACTTGCGCCACAACTCGACCTGTACCACAACACGACCTGTACCACACCACGACCTGTACCACACTACGACATGTGCCCCAGCACGACCTGTACCTCACTACGACCTGTACCAAAGCAGGACCTGCACCTCACCACGACATGTATCTCTCTACGACCTCTATGCCTCCACGACCTGTACCTCTACACGATCTTTTACCATAACACGACCTGTACCCCAATACGACCTGTATCTCTCTACTACCTGTAAATCTCCACGTCCTGCACCCTACCACGACCTGTACCCTAACACGACCTGTACACAAATTCAACTCTAACCTTACCACGACCAGTACCTCACCATGACTCTACTCCGACACGACCTGCACCTCACCACGACCCGTACCTCACCACGACCTGTATCCCACCACGACCTGTTTCCCAACATGATCTATACCCCAGCACGACCTGTACCCCACCACGACCTGCACCCCAGCACGACCTGTACCCCAGCAAGACCTGTACTTCTTCACGAACTTTACTTCAGGACGACCTGTACCCCAGCACGACCTGTACCCAACCACGACCTGTGCCTCAGCACAACCTGTAACATAGCATGACCACCGACCTCACTATGGTATGTAACCCCGCACGACCTGTCCCTCAACACGGCCTGTAACCCAGCATGACCTGTACCTCACCACGACCCGTACCCCACCACGATCTGTACCCCAGGACGATCTGTTAACCAGCACGACCTGTACCACAGCACGATCTCTACCCCAGCACGACCTGTTATCCAGCACGACCTGTACCACAACACGACCTGTATCACAGCACGACCTGTGCTTCAGCACGACCTGTGCTTAAGCACGACCTGTACCCCAACACGACCTGTATCACAGCATGACCTGTACCCAAGCACGACCTGTTCCCCAGCACGACCTGTTCAACAGCACGACCTGTACCTCACTACCCACCTGTACCAAAGCAGGACCTGCACCTCACCCCTCTTGTATCTCTCTACGACCTGTATGTCTTAACGACCTGTACCTCTATACGAACTGTACCCTAACATGACTTATACACAAACACTACCTTTACATCACCACGACCTGTACCTCACCACGACCTGTACCTCACCACGACCCGTACCCCATCACGTCCTGTGTCCCACCACGACCTGTTCCCCACCACGACCTGTACTCCGGCTCGACCTCTACCTCACCACGACCTGAACCCCAGCACGACCTGTTATCCAGCACGACCTGCACAACTGCACGACCTGTACTTCCACACGACCTGTACTTCAGCACGACCTGTACCCCAGCATGTTCTGCAACTAACCACGACCTGTACCTCAGCACGACATGTAACCTACCATGACCACCTACCTCACCATGGCATGTAACCCCGCACGACCTGTCCCTCAACACGGCCTGTAACCCAGCATGACCTGTACCTCACCACGACCTATAACCAAGCACGACCTGTGCCTCACCAGGACCTGTACCTCAGCATGACCTGTACCCAGTACGACCTGTATCTTACAACGACCTGTATACCAACAAGACTTGTACCCCACCACTACCTGTACCCCAGCACGACCTGTAGCTCCAACACGACGTGTTCCCCAACACAACCTGCATCCCAACACAACCTTTACTTCACCACGACCTGTACCACAGCAAAACCTATACTCCGGCCCGACTTGTACCTCACCACGACACCCACACTCACCTTGACCTGTTCAGCAGCACGACCTATACCTGACCACGACCTGTACTTCGGCCCGACCTGTACCTCACCACGACTCGTACCCCACCACGACCTGTTTTACAGCACGACCTGTGCCCCACCACGACCTGTACTTCGGCCCGACCTGTACCTCAGCATGACCTGTACCCCAGCACGATCCGTTCCCCAGCACGACCTGTTTCCCCAGCACGACCTGTTTAACAGCACGGACTGTATCTCACAACGACTTGTACCCCATTACTATCTGTACTACAACACGACCTGTACCACAACAAGACCTATACTCCGGCCCGAACTGTATCTCACCACGACATGTACCCCACCATGGCCTATTTCCCAGCACGACCTGTACTTCGGCCGACTTGTACCTTAGCATGACCTGTACCCAAGCACGACCTGTTCCCCAACACGACCTGTTTCCCAGCACGACCTGTTTCCCAGCACGACCTGTTCCCCAGCACGACTTGTTCCCCAGCACGACTTGCTCCCCAGCACGACCTGTTTCCCAGCACGACCTGTACCCCAGCACGATCTGTACCACAACACGACCTCTACCTTAGCATGACCTGTTCCCCAGCACGACCTGTACCCCTGCACGACCTTTACTCCAGCACGATCTGTACCCTAGTAAGACCTGTACTCCACCACGAACTGTACTACAACACGACCTGTACGTCACGATGACCTGTACCACAGCACGACCTATACCTTACCACGACCTGTTCCCCATTGCGACCTGTACTCCCAGAACGACCTGTGCCTCAGCACAACCTGTACCCAAGCACGACCTGTACGTCACTACAACCTGTACGCCTAGACTCTCCACGACCTGCACCTCATCTTGACATATACCCCAGAACGGCCTGTACTCTAGCACGACCTGTTCCCCAGCACGACCTGTACCCTACCACGACCTGTATCCTAACAAGACCTGTACCTTAACACGATCTGTACTACAACATGACATGCACCTTACCACGACTTGTACCCCAACACGACAGGTACCTCACAACGACTTGTTCCCCAAAACGACCTGTACCACATCACAACCTGTACCCCATCACAACCTGTACCCCAATACGACCTGTACCTAACCATGACCTTTACCACATCGCAACCTGTACCCTAACACGACCTGTATCCTAACACGACCTCTACCTCACCACGACCTGTGGCGCAGCACGACCTTATTGAAACAGTATTGAGAAATTGGTCTACATGAAAAAAAAATTGTAACCAGTTATACTTTTTTATATGTGTATTATAATAATAAATAAAATGTATGTTGTTTAGTTATGCAACATGAGTTTTTCACTTTCTGGACGTGGTAAGATTTGGAACTATACACTAATGCTTATATTCTTTTTCTTCTGACTGGTTGTTGTTTATATATTCTACAAAGAGGAACCTGAGAGCAGTACCGCTGCATAACTTACCTTCATTTGCCTCCATCCCTGTGGGACACTCTGTACAAATGTCTGAAACATAAGGAAATATGAAAATCTTAATAACACCACTTCAATATCAGCACAACTAGCTGATCTGCGCAGATTTAAAAGTCATTACCTTTCTGCTTGGTCTTCAAGGCGGCTATACCTTGTGTCTCTGGGACAGCAAGCACTTTGTTCAGAAGGCTTGTCTGCCTAGATTGCAGTTCTTTCCAGGAACTAGAAATGTCTTAGCAGTTTTTCTTAGTGGATCCGAAGAAGTTTCTGTTACCGCCACTGCACATCAAGCTAGTTCTTATGAAGAACTCCTCAACAAGGAAAATGAGCCTTTCAAGTAGCTAACCCGGAAATTCTCACAAGTCATTGAAGCTAACTTGAAATATGGAGTTTTTGTGGGACCACAAATTAGTGACCTCTTCATAGACTCTACTTTTGAGAGCAACATGAATGACATGGAGTTGAAAGCTTGGCTTGCTTTTGAGGCTGTTGTACAGAAATTTCTGTGAAACATTCGAATTCTGGAATACGAACAGTTAAATTAGAATATGATAGACGGTTTTCATGATCTAGGATGTCGCATTAGCGTGAAAATGCACTATTTGAACTTCCACTTGGCGTATTTTCCGGATAACTGTGGGGAATACAGCGAAGAGCATGGTGAGCGGTTAAACAAGGATATTGCCATCATGGAGCAGAGGTACCAAGGGCAATTTGACGTCAGCATGATGGCTGATTACTGCTGGTGCCCGAGACGTGATGAACCGAACGCAGCAAACATTCGAAAATAAAACATGCAGCAATTCTTTACATCCAACTGACTCTCGAGTTCAAGCACTTTAACTCAGAATTCATTTTAATATGCCATTTCAATTATAAAATCTGCAATGCCACATTGTTCTTTGTTTATCAATTACAGTACTTTCTTCAAATACATAATTTTTCAAAAAAATTAATGTGAATTTTTGACGAAAACCTGATGTGACAGACAAAATTTACATACATATGGAACAGCGTCCAAAAATTGTGTAAAGTAACCTATTTCCCTTCAGATTCTTTTTTTTAGATGTTTAAATGCGGTCTAATGTATTGAAACAGTTTATTTTGCCAGACAAAATACAGATCGAGTAAATAACAACAATATTGACATGGCTGGGCCAATTGAGAGCCTGAGCTCTCTTAGTGGCAACTGATATATACTGTACATTTCTCTCAGGGAATTATTATATAACATTTAGTATTGTCTGGAATAGTACACGTAACATGGTGATAGTAACTACATATGAGAATGTTACCACGATTTTCACTTCTTTGTTTATCTATTCATTTTTTTATTTATCTTTTACATTTATATTATAAGTATATACATATTTTACAGTGGAGTTGATATGTAGTAATCTGATAATTAGGGGAAGCAATACAACATGGGTTGTATTAAAGTGAAACAAGGGGACAGACACAGTCAGGATCATGTCTTGAGGCAAATTTATAATTTTTGCAATGGTAGTTTTTATGTGACAATATTATGATATAACAGTTTTGATTGTACAATAAAAGTAAGAGTATGAAGTCTTACAAAAATATTAATACTTAGACAATAAATATTTTTTAAGAGATGATTTAAAGGAAGAGAGAGTAGTCTTTACTCGGATGGGTAGAAGTAAGTTGATCTATTCCTTCACACCATAAGCGCATGGAGGGGGCAGTATTAGTAGGTTTGGGTGTCTTAAGTTGTACATCTGGTTATTCCTGAACTGGAAATGATTTTTCTCCATTAAGTGACTAACAGATTTATAAACAAATAGCTTACAGCACTGTGGTAATATCTTCGAATTTTAAAATTTAAAATTTAGCAAATTGTTCGTTAGTGTGATCATTTTTGTTCAAGTAGGTCATTGTTCGCACGACTGTCTTCTGAGCAGTGACCAAGGGTTGTGTTTTAGTGGAGCCAGAAGCCCTCCGTAGTGTGTAACAGTGTATCAAGTGTTGGAAAACAAGGTCATAATAGATTTCTTTCATCGCTGCAAGAGTGAGTGACTGACGAGTGTGATTCCTGATACTGCACTGTTTATTGATTTTACTGTGAATGGCTTGTTTGTGATTTCTACAGTTTAGTTTATCATCAACAACCCTAAGGAATTTAGCAACTTTTTCACGTTTGAGGACTGTATTACCAAGGTATAGGGGGTTCATATCTGGAGGTAAGTTTTTCCCTTCTGTGAAAGATCGTGTAGTGTTTTTTTTTCCGAGGTCTAGGGTCAGCTTATTACACATTTCCCTGTTCCTGACTTTACTTTAGTCAATTCGCTGTTCATAGTTATAGTCAATGAATGGAGATCTGAGTTGCTGGCATAGAGATTACTATCATCTGCAAATGTTATATTTTGAGAGAGTGCTGGAATGGACTGTATCATTTATGTACAACAAGAACAGTACAATACCGAGAATGAAGCCTTGAGGGATGCCATACAAAATTGGTGAAGCCTTGCCAGGAGGCTGGTATGGTCGACAGTATCAAAGGCTTTAGAGAGGTCCAAGAATATTCTGATTGTGAACTGACTGTCATCAAGGGAGTTTATGATGTCATTAGTAGGGGACAGCAGGGCACTCTCAGTTGACCTTCTAGCTCTATATCCAAAAAGAGAATCTGTAAGATTGTTATTGTTACTACAGAAGGAGTTTAGTCTACTACATGCTAGCTTCTCCAGTACCTTACTGAAGGCTGGGAAGACTGATATGGGGCGGTAATTATTGAAAAGTCTTTTATCACCAGATTTTTTTATATTTTGTTTGAACTTTAGCAAGTGGACGACTTGTCGGTTCTGAGCAAACACAATAAATACACTTTGCCAAGCTCGTAGAGTGATACGGTATAAATAATTTGTAATAAAAGTTTAAATTTCTGCTCTAATAGTCGAGATAAATTTATTTCTCTAGAAACTGGGCCGCCATTTGCAAGACGTCACCAGTTGCCCCGCAGACGACGTTCTCTACAAACTCACAGCTGCAGTCGGTGGTAGTAGAAAGGATGGCCTCTTCAGACCCCAAATACCACGTTCAGGTAAGTTTTAAGGGTGTTTTTTTTATGGTCTAAGTCATGGACATTTCGTAAGTGAAGAAATGTTGCGCGAAAAGCAGCTTATGGACATAAAAAACTCCCATGTTCTCACCAGCTCAGCTGTCATATATTCTTATCTGGGAGACTTTCTCTTTTATTTTCGATTACATTTACAGAGTATATCAGTACTTTGTTTTGAGAATGCAATGGGATATATCATCATTTATATTAATTAATAGGTACAATTTTACTTCGACTTACCATAAGTATTTGGATGTTTAGATTCGAGATAGGCTATATTGGGTAAATTTTAAGTTTTGGTCATCCCTGTACTTAGACACGCAGACTATGTCTTTTTCCGATGGTTTGCGATGTGTTATTAACGATTTTGACCTTCATTTCTACCGAAAAACACTAGTTTTGAGTTACTACCCCGCTTACCGGTGTATGTTAAGCTAACCTTATAACTTATAATATAACTTATCATAACCTAACCTAACCTAACCTATAACCTGTATTTTCTTATGCGATCGAAAAATGTTTTGCGACAGAAATCCCGAAGAGATAATGTGTCTTATTGTTTAAAATACTCAATCCCATAGTTAGAATCTTAAGGTGCCCCAGATGACCAAAACCAAAATAATACCAATACTGTTTGAATGTTCATACTACGAAATTTGCAGTAGGGGCAGCTAATATCCATTTAATTAGTTAATATGCTTAGTAATATTTATATATTCAAAAAGTATTACTGTGTTGCACAGTAAAGCACAATTAATTATCTAATAATATTTATTTGCAGCGCCGATCAGCCGAGAAGTAGAGTATTACCAAGAACTCCGCCATCCAGCTATGAAGCACGTTAAATTACATCTGTCATCTGATCATCTCAAGCCCATTCCCTGGCCATTAGGGTGTGTCAATTTAGGGGGTGAACTGGCTAAATTGAAAATCGAGTAATTTGGTAGCAATTTATTGTAGTCTTTAAGCATGCAAAACAATATTCTGGCATAAATTTTTTTTTATAATAAGTCCTACCTACATCAAATGGATTTTTAAATGTACATATTTGTGAATTTATAACATAACCAGCGTTTGCACACATGTTTCTGTTTCAAGTTTCAAATTATTATATTTTATTATCCGTAGTCTATTTGAAAGTAACCAATGCCTTCATACTCTCTTTGCTTTGGTTTCTTGTCATCGGTAGTCTGCTTGCTATTTGTGCTTTGATGTAGCCTTCTCGCCTCTCGTGGCTGTAAACATGGCCCGCTGCTTCTGTGACCATTTTCACACATCTCTCCACACTTTGAGTGTGGGAAGGCCACTTCGGCACCTGCATTGGAGTCTCTTTAAGGTTTCTCAATTCTTGGCTAGTTAGACTTGTTGTCAATGGTGGCTCTAAGACTTCCAAACTCAAGTCAACCAATTCTGACAATTTGGTGGCATTGACGTTTATTGGGGGAACTTTTCTTGAATGAAACGAACAGTCTCCCAACTGGTCGTCATCTATTAGCGTTCCTCTAATCTTTAGAATGACTTCTACAGTCTCGGTTCGGAGATTGGTACATTGATTGCAAAGCATTGCTTGCAAAGCTGCTTCTGATCGAGCATACCAAGCGGACCTTCTTGCCACAGGTAACACGATGTCCCTCACTACCTTCCTCTGTGTTCTTACTAGCTGCAATTGAAACAAAAGGTGATTGGGCCCATCCACCCACATAGGATTAAGTTTCACACTAAACCACTGGGGAAGATAAACTCCAATAATAAATTCAACAATTAACCTCAAACTCTTCAGCACTTTGCCCTTCAATTCGTGTTTGGAAATCCAAATCCTGCAGAAACGAAGAGCTGTAGTTAACCAACGGCTGTGACTGACAGGTCCAATCTCCAAGAGAGCCAATGACTGAGGCACTTCTCCTGATCTTATTGCTTGGGCAATACGATAAGCATAGGATTGATCTGTGCTGAGATCTTTGATGACTCCTTCAGACAACGCCGGAAGGGGAGGGCCAACTTCGACCTTTGGAAAGGTTGTATTTATTTCTAGTTGTGTTGCTTCATCCAGCATGATGCCAAGGGGACCTGACCACTTGTTGTTGCTCTTTGTAGGACCATCAAGTTCCTGGATGAGATGACGAAGAGGTAGCTCGCCTGTATGTAAATCACATACAATCCAAACAAGTCTTCTTCCTAGTTTTTTCTCTAAATGCGTCATTACACCCCCCTGCCATCCGGTGTTCACTGCAGTTGAATCTCCACCAACAGCCTGCAGTGAACTGCCAAGTCCTCTCTCTTGAACCCAACATAAAATATGATCAGCAATGACCTCTGCATGTTTCTTCCCTTCTACTTCAGTTTCGGGAGCAAAGTGAAACCAAAACCGACCACCAGGCTCAGAACAGACAGAGTAGTGTTCTTCTTTGATGAGACCTGGAAACTTCCTGTTCACTCCCTCTACTTCTAGCAAAACTTTTGTGTCATCAATTCTTCCATCAAACAAAAGACAGGAGAGCCCTCCCTCGCTTAAATCTTTTTCATGCTGATCAGATATTTCCTTCATTATTTTTTCTTGTGCTCTTCTAATTTTATTATGATCTATCACCAAAGCTACATCCTCTCGGCTGATGAGGCCTGCATCTATCCAAGCGGCAGTTGCAATTTCTGCAGCCTCACGAAATCCAGCATGGTGGCGAATACTAGCTAAAGCAATGTTTGAAATATTTCTTGTGTTGTATTTCATTTTCTTTGGTAAAGGTTCAGATGGCTCTTTGGAACTATCATCTGATGTTGCTTCCTGTTCATCAGAAGAACTATCAAAGAAGTGATAAACATCTTGACACAGCTCTTCCTCTCTTTGGATGGCTTCTTCACTCTTCATTTTCTTCTTTTGTTCCCTCTCTCGGATTTGTTCTCTCTTCTTGGCATTAGCAATCTGCTTCTTTGTTTCTGAATAATCTATTGAACCCATTTGCATACTTCCTTGGCCTTCTGCCTTTGTCCTCTGTGCCTTTATAAATTCAAGCTCTAAAACAGGGATCTTCTTTTCACGAGGACAACCACAATCAATGTGGGAATTATTTTCTCTCTTACCTGAGTGAGAACAGTTGGATTCAGAACATAATTGTATGGAGCACTTGCAGGTCAAAATGTCAAACAGAGTATCAAGTGTGTGCAGAAATTCATTTTTCCTGGCCAAGTTTCCTTTACCAAGTGATGTTTCAACTGCTTTGTGCCATAATTTCGTTAGTTTTAGCTCAATAGTTCGACACTGATTAATCACAGGTGGTTTGAATAGTGCATTAGCTTTTGTCCATTGATGCAGAAGAGGGACTATCATGTCATTTATGAGTTCTTTATCTGTATAGTTCCTTCTGTCCTTTGCATTTTTTTCTCGAAGGAGTAACCCTAATCTTAGCATGTCTCTCACTGTTGGAAGTTCTGATACAGGAAGCTCCTTCCCTTTACCAACTAGCAGGCTCAAGTGGGTTGACAACTGACTTCTTGTCTTCAATTTTGACATCTTCACACTATCTGACAAATAGAAAAATATTTCAATGTTTCATAATTCAATTGTTGTTTCAAAAAAATATCAATTTGTTTATCAAAAATGCTGTAACAGAAATAACATAATAATTTCTTAGAACATAATGTTTTATACAATGATATAAGTAACTGCGACAATCAATATGCCCTACTTACAATAATTAAAATGTAGAATTCGTCTGGTAGAGTAGGTGCAAGTGCAATGAGAGCAAACCACCGTCTATGATATCTAGAAGGAGAACGAGCCGGGCGCCTTATCCTCACGCTTGGTACAAGTCAAAACAAGAATTAAACTGTCCCACACGGAGAGCCTGTTCATGTTCATGTTCTGACATGCATATTGTACACAAGCTATAGAACCATAAAATACTCCATAATCCATATGCTTACATGAGATTAGTTAATATCAAGTGAATAATTCTAATCAAGTCTCATTAATTTGTTGAAATACTGATATTTGAAACTTTAAGGTATATTTGATGTAGGTGAGGGTTATTTCAATTAATTTTTGTTTGCTAATCTCAAGTTTAGACATAAAGAGGCACAATATTTTGACTACCAAATTTGATTTTTAACATGTTGACAAAATTGACACACCCTAGTATTAAGTGTCACTCAACAGAGACGTGTAGGTTGTATACACTTTATAACACAACCTCAAGAATCTCCTTTCACACTGAATTTGTTACGAAAACATTATGTTTTATCTGGATAAAATCAAATAATTATTAATTCAACAAAACAATTAGATAAAGTTTATAAAATGAACTTTAAGTTTGTAGTAGTGTCCCTGGCCCTTATGTGTGTGGTAGTGGCGGTGTTGGGGCAGAAGCCCACTGACAGGTGCACGCTCACATCGCCCGGCATGGAGGGGGAGATCAAGATGAGAGAGGTCGACGTAGAGCAGATGATCTCCGGGAAGATGATGAAGAGGGTTGAGGACAAGCTGCCCGGATCCACGAAGGTCACCTGCCCCGACGAGACCTTCTGGGTGGTGACGACCAAGCCCGAGTGAGCCCCACCACCGTCCTTCTGAGTTATTTCCTCAATATTTTATTTTTACTTCACTACTGTATCTAACTTTATTTTGCATGTTTACAGTGCTTTTGGAATATGTTTTTGCTCCTCATTTATATTATGTTTCGTGCCTGGCTTCACTATTAACACCTTTCTGTTTTTGTTGTCTTTTTTTTTTACGAGAATTAGCCCACCTGGGCACAGGCCGAACGGGGCCTAGGGGGCGAAAAAAAAAAGAACAGAGAGAAAGTAAAAGTAGAAAAGAAAAAGGATATATTAATCTACACCATTAAGATGCCGGAAAACCAGCTTTTTAAAGTGAGACACAGTTTATGAGTATGGAAACACAGAAGAAGGCAGAGCATTCCACAGTTTGGCTGTGTGAGAAAAGGATATACTATAACGGGTTAAACCATTGTGACCGACATCCACAGAGAAACGGTGGGCACCGCAGGCAAGACGTGTGTTACGAGCCCTCGGCCTTGCCGGCGGTACACAGTTTCATTGCCCATTAAAGTACCTGTAAAAGAAAGAAAGAGTGTAGCAATATTGCTGCGAAGAGAAAGGGAAAAAAGGAGGAGAGTTAATAATACGAATTGCCTTTTTATTCCACCCTATCTAACAGTTGGGCAGAAGAAGAGCCACCCCAGATATGAGAGCAGTACTCCATGTTAGGAAGAATGAATCCCTTATATACTTGAAGCAGCTGCTCAGGAGTGAAGTAGCTACGGCATCTGTACAGCATTCTCAACTTTCGACAGGCAGCTTTAGCAATGTTGAGGGTGTGTGGCTCCCATGACATATTAGAGGAAATGGTGAGGCCTAGCATATCTATTTCAGAATTTGGCAGAATGATTGTGTTCTGAAATGTAATTGGTGGGAGATCATCTAGTTTAGAAAGTGTAATTTGTAAATACTGATTTTTATTGTTGTTGAATTTAACCAAGTTTCTACCTCCCCATTCGGAGATGCTGTACAAATCCGCATTGATAGATGTAACAAGTGAACGTGGGCCCTTCGTTAGGGTGTGACAGTTGCCCCAACTTTGTCCTACAATGCTGTTTAAAATTTTGGTGTTGCATATTGACATAAAAAATGCCCACTTGCAATTTTTTGAAGATTCATGCATATATGAGTGAGCACCAGCAATTTGAAAAATAACGATTTTGCTTATATGGCATACGCGCCTATATATAAGATTACACAACCATCATAAGGGATATTAACACAAATCATTTGCCCGTCTTAATTAAAAGCTGTTATCACTAACACAAAAAAGTTAATCATTCTTATTCTCTCATGGTACAGTCACGTTCAAGATTCTTCGAACACTACTGGAGACAGCTGGCAACTCAAGGTCGTTTGTTTACTATACTACGTAGTAAAAATTATGATTGAATGTAAAAGTGACCGGTGATTGGTTACTTAGTTCCCCGTTGCTTAATTAATGGTTGGGCTTTGTTGTTTCGCATTATATTATGCCTGTCTGCTGGTATATACTGTTAATTTGATTTTAAAATGGATAGAGCAATGAGCCAACCTATATGAATTTATATTTAGATAAATAAACATAAGTAAAAATCGGTAAGTATGTTAAAGAACATCATGCATCGGGCACAGCTGTGTGCAGGCTGTTTATGAGGTTGCCTGTTTAACATTAGTTTATACTAATATTGTCTTCAAACGTTTAATCTAACCGATGCTAAACAAAACTTCTTTCTAAAGACGCTGATTTCTTGCAACACAAACTGCTGTTTTACTTCCCTGTTTGTGCGTGTGCGCATGTGGAGTGTGTGTGTATGTGTGTGTGTGTCAGTCTGTGTCTGTATTTAGTAATGACGTTGTTCCCTTGATGGTGATGGTAATTAATCTTACGAATCATCCGTCTGATGGTGTGAATTAGTCCTGTAGCATATGCCTAATGCTTTTACAAGCCATTATCTAGCAATATCATTGTCTTCCAAGACTATGAATATTGTAAACAACAAATGGCATTTCTTTCGTTGAGTGACTCTTTGCGCCCCCCCCCCCCCCTAAATCCTTGTTTCTGACTTGTGTCGATTACGTCACGTTTAGTCTGGTGTCTTTAAAAAAAAATATTAATTTTTTTCCAAAAAGTGTATGAATTTTTATGAATTTGGATCTTATTTATTTATTTATTTATTTATTCGTTTATTTTTATATAAATGCATAGTAAATATAAATATAACGCTGACGTTATTGGTGGGAAGGTGGGGGAGACAGAGGTGTTGTCAGTGCTGACTACCCTTCCACTCCCTTAATTGTAGAAGGACCCTGCCAACATGGAATACCACACGCAGAAAATCATTGAACGTGGAGGAATAATCGGCATGAAAGAGGCTGGGTTTTCACCCACTGAAGTTGCACGAGAATTGGGTTTTTCTCGGTCAACTGTATATTATTTGATTAAGCGATGGGAAGAGGAGGGAAGTTTAAAGGACCACCACAGGACGGGAATGCCGCTCAGAACAACACTTGCACAAGTTGAAGCCATCCGGAATTTCGCTGAGGCCAACCCGGCTTCATTTTCAATGAGAGGATCTACAATTAAATATTTCCCCTTTAACAATCAGGCGAAGACTTCACGAAGGAGGCATTCACCATAGAACTCCCGCCACCAAGGAGAAGTTAAATGAGCAACATCGCGAGGGCAGGTTGCAGTTTGCTCCTCGGTATGCTGAAGAAGGCTTAGATTTCTGGGGAAGAATAATACTCACTGACGGAAAAACTTTCTCATCTACCTCTCACGGAAGGTTGCATTGCTGGAGGAGGAATAACACCCGATATGCTAGATGGCATATTTATGAGGAAGCAGCGAGTGGCCATGTGACTTGCAATGTTTGGGGATGGATATATTTGCACGGAGTTGGAGAGCTGACTGACTTAGAAGGAAGATTCACAGCTGAACAGTATTTAGAAATACTCGAAGAAGTTATGCTTCCCTCGGTGCGTACATATGCTTTCCCGTTTCCCGAAAACATAATTTTCATGCACGATAGGTGTCCTTTCCATACCGCACGGATTGTAACGCGGTGGTTTGCAGAACAAAGAAATGTGCAAGTTTTAGACTGGCCAAGTGAAGGTTGTGTCATGAACCCTATAAAGAACGTTTGGGGCAATATTGTGAACGTGTGGGAGCCAGCTGAAGAGAGAACCAGGGTGCAGCTACAGGAGCATACACACCGTGAGTGGGAGGTCCTGAGGCGGACACCGCAACTGATACACAATCACGTCGCCTCCGTTCCCAACAGGCTGCAGCAAGTAATCGAGAATGAAGGTGGCTGGACTAAATATTAATGTGTCAGAAATAATTTTCCTATGTAATCAAAGTCACATACTGAGTACATCTGAATATCTGTCAAATTGTATAATAAATGTAAAGAAAACAATCTTCTTCTAATATCCCCACTTGTGGAGTATGTATTCAGGATGATTTAAGTCAAACAAATCCCTGCATTATACTTATAATTATGATGAAAGAGTACAGTATCATATATGATAAATATATTGCATGTGAAATAATTACTATATCTACCACGTTAGGTTTTAGTTTAACAGATTTATTGACAAAGCTTGTAGTACAGTTTGCCTATTCTGAGTAATTCAGTGAGGTTTTGACACCGAGGGTGGTCTCACTGCCACGCAGGACAGAGGTTCATACACAAAGAAATACAACATATTCATTAACAGCTATATATATATATATATATATATATATATATATATATATATATATATATATATATATATATATATATATCTTGATAAAATCACACGGGAAAATGGAAACAACGGAGTACCTTAGCTTTCGTCTTTATTCAAGACATCTTCAGAGGCAAATGGATTACATGGACAGAGAGAGGCTTAAATATACAGGGTGACCTTAAAAACATGAGGTCAGGTCATAATGATGTCATCCACTAATCCCCACACCAACACACACGTAGAGGAGCTTAAGAGAAGGGGGGTGACGTGACTAGTAAGGTCAGGTCAAAAATAAGGGACCCACAAAATAACTATCATACATCTAGATCAAAGGCTTTCAAAGCATTTTTAACTTTGGGCCACTGACAAATAAATTTATGTAACATATTATCAGTTTTGATTTTAATTCCTTAATCAAACTAGCTTCAACCAGAAGTCTTTCTGTGACACGTTTTCATTGTGGATTTACATGAAATATATATATATATATATATATATATATATATATATATATATATATATATATATATATATATATATATATATATATATATATAGGTCAGATTCATGTGGGTAATGTCACTGTTCACTGCCATGCAGGACAGAGGTTCGTACACAAAGAAAGAAAGAAATACATCATATTCATTAGCAGTATATATAGGTCAGTGGTTCACATACATTGGACGTCATATTCTAATTGAAGACAAATCAGTGTGGGCTAGCAAATTTGGGATAAACAGCAAGAATGTCCTCAAGCACCCCCGATTCAATGTAGTAATTACAAAGGTCAACCACGGAAAAAATCAGAGAGGGAGACGGAGACAAAGAAACAACTGTATAACGACACAATTCCTACAATATGTAATGGTACGATCACAGCTGTCCGATCCGGCTCTTGAAGGCACCTAACCTAACGTCAGCGTTATATTTATTATGCATTTATAAAAAATAAACGAATAAATAAGATACAAATTTATAATACGTCATACACATTTTTGGAGAAAATTTAATATATTTTTTTAAAGACACCAGACTAAACGTGACGTAATCGACACAAGTCAGAAACAAGGATTTAGGGGGGGGGGGGGGGGAGGGGGCGCAAAGAGTCACTCAACGAAAGAAATGCCATTTGCTGCTTACAATATTCATAGTCTTGGAATGACAATGATATTGCTAGATAATGGCTTGTAAAAGTATTCGGCATATGCTACAGTACTAATTCACACCATCAGACGGATGGTTCGTAAGATTAATTACCATCACCTTCAATTGAACAACGTCATTATTAAATACAGATACAGACTGACACACACACACACACACTCCACATGCGCACACGCACACACAGGGAAGTAAAACAGCAGTTTGTGTTGCAAGAAATCAGCGTCTTTAGAAAGAAGTTTTGTTTAGCATCGGTTAGATTAAACGTTTGAAGACAATATTAGTATAAACTAATGTTAAACAGGCAACCTCATAAACAGCCTGCACACAGCTGTGCCCGATGCATGATGTTCTTTAACATACTTACCGATTTTTACTTATGTTTATTTATCTAAATATAAATTCATATAGGTTGGCTCATTGCTCTATCCATTTTATAATCAAATTAACAGTATATACCAGCAGACAGGCATAATATAATGCGAAACAACAAAGCCCAACCATTAATTAAGCAACGGGGAACTAAGTAACCAATCACCGATCACTTTTACATTCATTCATAATTTTTACTACGTAGTATAGTAAACAAACGACCTTGAGTTGCCAGCTGTCTCCAGTAGTGTTCGAAGAATCTTGAATGTGACTGTACATTAAGGAGTTTTATCATGTATTCACAAGGTATTATTTCCCTAGAGCAAGAAACCATGATTTCTGTTCGGAAACACATGATCGTTTGTGCTGATTAGGAACGCGGAGTAAGTCATTTTCAACTACTTGAAGGACTTCTTGAAAGCGCCCCTCATACCTGGCAACATTAGGAAAGTCATGGCAAAGTTTTACACCACGCTCTGTAGCCTCATTGACGACCTGAAGCTTGTCCACAACCCGTTTCATGTTCAGGTAGTCGTCATGATCCGCCCATTCACTGGCTGGACTGTGGAGTGATAGGGCATGCCTAAAATGGTGAAGAACCGGCTTGAGTCAGGCCCAATTAGGTCCACCAGGGTAGTGTCACTTTCTGAGACAGGAGGAAGATATAGCTTTCCATAGCCCCCATGATTGAGCCCCACTCTCTTAGTAACTTCAGTGCCTTCATGGCGAAGAAGGGCCTTCCTCATCTCCTCTTTTGTCCTTTCTTGTACTTGGGACGAGAACAAAGCCAGTGAGGCCAACTCCTCAGTTAGGTACCAAGTGTGTCTACCGAGTGCCAAACATGCTTTGTTAACTATTGTGGCGTCGTATGGGGCACATTCAGCCAAGATTTCGACCAAATTCAAGTCATTCAGTGGCGCACTTGCTGGAACGGAGCAAACAATCAACCATGGGACATAAACAGCGACTATGAACACAACAAACCGTTCTAACTTGCTGATTTGACTTTTAGTCACAACCTCGGCTTTGGGAAACTGCTCTTTGATCTGGCCTGACAAAAGAACAATCTTGAGGGTACAGAGCAGTTTAGCCATCCACCTTGCTTTGTGAAGTGCGCTGGGGTAGACCATCGTGAAGTTCACTGGCTCGGATCCTTTAGTTACAAGCAGCAGACAAAGCTCTACCAGCTCATTGTAGTCGCCAAGTGTAAATGGTTGGGCTAGAGATTCACGGAAGAAGTCAGCCATCTCCTGCTGGCGCTCCTCAAGCACTCCAGGCATTGCGGGGTAGTCGTGTTTCTTTTTTTCATTGTACGCCAGTTGAGAGAAATGGGTCCTGAACCTAGAAATGCAATTATTGGGATTATTGTATTTCGTACTAATCTATAATATTGTTTTAGGGGTATTAAGATTGATATGATCGATCATTTGCTTGGTGTTAGTATATCTTATAAGTCTAATAAAAGAAATTCCACTAAATTTGTTCAATAGATGATAATATTCCTTGTTATTTTGTAAAGCCGACGGTGCTAGCTCAAACATGCACCGATCTGCAAGAAAATTTACAGGGGTGTTTCCTAGACATATAAACAACACTAAAACTTTGAACAGCATTGTAGGACCATTTTTTAATTTTTGGAGGGCAACGGTCACACCCTACCCTTCGTGTCCGGTGAAAGTTTGAACGCTCGTGCTTGGCTAGCGCGCAACCTCCGTCTGGCTGACAGCGTACAGTGACAAAATGGTTAATTAATGCCTTCCTAAAGAAACAATCGACATGGGACCAGGTTTGTTCCACTCTACGAATTTTTTGCGATTTTTCCACCAAGTTTGATGAAAAAGATTGTGCCAGAACACACACACACACACTGTTACGACCGTGTCGTATTTTTTTATTTTTTTTATATAACATGCTTCCATGTTGTTCCATATTCTTCCTGTAATGATGTGTTATATTTACTATTATATAATCTAGTCACCTTACCCTGTGCTGTTAAGGTTTTAACTTATTATTTATTCAAGCCCATCTTATTTCTTCATTTAGTATTGTAACAAGCATTCTTTGTTGCTCTAGCGACCATCTGCAACGTTAAATGACCCATGTTTCACCTGCGGGTTTTTGGCGGGATTTAACCTTATATATAGTGGTCCACCAACTGACGGAGTTCAGGCCAGTCCTCCTTGTCATTCAGTTCACGTTCTTTTGAGTGACATCCGTCACCTGTTACTTATACTTATTATATTTGTGTTGTTCCTGTCGCCACCAATGTGGTATATCTATGTGAGTACCCATTTATGTCTCTGATGTGTCCATCAGTATTTGCTTAGTTACATTTAAGTAATTCAGTGTTGTTTCACGCTAGTCAATTTCAGTGTTAGTTTATATATGTTTATGCAGTGTTAACGTAATCCAATGCTTTATTTTTATTCTATATATTTAAGCAGTTCTTTTGATGTTTCGATGTTTAGTATCATTTGTGTCTTAAAAGTTTCGATAGTGAATCAATTGGTTGTGACAGCCTACGAGGCTCTTTATTGTGTTAATATTTAATTTAATTAAATTCTTAAGGGTTTACTATATTTATTTTTATTCCCTTTTAATTTACTTAAATTTTTTTGTTTGGTTACGCCTAGAACCTGGATATTATAGTAAATTTAGAGACGGCGTAACAGTTTTGGTGACCTTGCCAGGATTCACTAACGACCTTTTGACACTTGTGATATTCTTTTTGTGTTTTTTTATTATTATTTCTTAACTAGCCATCATGTTTGGAGATAGTGTTGATGTTGGCTTAAGAGAAGACCACGGTGAAGCTAGTCAAGTTAACGTAGCTGAGTCACGTTCATTTAATGATGAATTACGCCTTCTCGAGTCGTAAATAAAATTGAAAGAGGCCGAAGCTATAGCGAGAAGAGTTGGAATACGTCAGGCGGAAGCTGAAGCTAAGGGGAAAGAGGCTGAAGCTAGAGAGAAAGAAGTTGGAATACGTCAGGCGGAAGCTGAAGCTGAAGCGAAAATAGCTGAGGATAAAGTGAAAGAAGCAGATTCAGAAAACTTGCGACTGCGTATACAGCTCGGTCAGAGTAACCCATCTAGCACCGATGGCCTCACCCCCAGATCTAGTTTTTCTCATTTCGATCCAGCACGTGCTGCTAGGCTAATGCCCACGTTTTCAGAAGAAACAGTTGATGAGTTTTTCATTGCTTTCGAGAGACTTACTTCCACTTTAAAGTGGCCTGTAGAGTTTTGGCCCATTTTGCTTCAGCAGGCGTTTACAGGTAAGGCTCTGTGTGTTTTTTCGTTTCTTACAGACAGTGACGCTAAGGATTATTTATGTATTAAGGAGGAAGTTTTAAAGGCTTATGCCCTTGTTCCTGAAGCGTACAGACAACGCTTTCGTGGCCTCCGTAAGAAGGCAGAGCAGACTCACCTTGAATTTGCTAGGAGTAAAAGAGAGGTATTCTCAAAGTGGTTACACTCCAAGGAAGTGAGTGATTTTGACTCCCTGATTGAGTTAATGCTCACAGAGGAATTTTTGAGAACCATCGACGAAGAGGTTACCTTATATTTGTTAGATAGGGAATTTAGTACTATTGAAGAGGTTGCTAAGCATGCTGAAGGAGCTGTTTTGAGGCATGGTAGGACTAACAAAGATGTTATGCCCCCACAAGTTCAAAGGATTTTTAATCCCTCTCTCCACAGACCGAGACAAGGGAATACTAACAATAGTAATTTTGTGCGTGACAGGAGGAGCTGGACGCGTTTGCCGCCTAATGGGGCGTCCAAATTTTCTTACTACCCTTGTAGTTGCTGTGGAAAGCCAGGTCATAAGGCAGAGTTTTGTTGGACAAGGCTGCAGCTAAATACGGGCAAACCAGCGATGATTATTACTGAAGAGACTAATACGTCACCAGTCGGAGTGATGGCTGGTTTGAGTAAGGCTGACAGCATGCCAATTGGGTTGATTTCCACAAAAGGTGAAGCACGAGGGAGTGCAGTTTCGGTTCTCGCCTCACGAGACTTTGATCCTTTCCAAGAGAGTTTTGCGAAGGACCCAGACGTTGGTACCTTTCGACCCTTTTTGTCACAAGGCACGGTACAAGTTGATGGTGTCGAAACACCATTCACTATTTTGAGAGACTCGGGTTGTCTCCAAACTCTCATCAAAGAGGTTGTTGTTGCGGCGAGGAAGACTGACAAATACGTCGTTTTGGGATCCCTTTGGGGTTTTAGTACGTGTCAAGTCTTCTTGTTTTTCATGGATAGCTAACGTAGCCGGCGTGCATGAGCTGCCTGTTGCTGGAGTGGACCTCATACTCGGTAACGATTTGGCGGGAGGTCAAATGGGGAACGTAACCCCACCTCCTGTGCTGCGGGAAAGACCAGAGTCTACCGCAGAGCTGCAACAACTTGAAGATGATATGCCAGGTGTTTTCCCTTTGTGTGCTGTGACTCGTTGTATGTCAATGACTAATGATCATAATGTAACTCCTGTTGTAGATGATTCACTTTCCTTAGAAGGACTTTTTGCTGACCCAATTGCTTCCCAAGACATTTCTTCAGCAGTTAATGCTGTGACCGGGAGAGTTGCTTTAATAGCTGCGCAAGAGCAAGACGATTCATTACGGCTCTTGTTTGACTAGGTGTCCGATCCTGCCAAAGATTCAGGCCCTACCACGAGATATTTCAGTCAAGACGGTGTTTTGTGCCGCCGTTGGCTCCCACCGACTATGTCAGAGGAAGATGCGGACTGGGCGTCTGTCACTCAAATAGTTCTCCCACACACTTACAGACATGTTCTAGCTCTGGTCCATGACGGTCGCTTTTCTGGACATCAAGTTGTCCGAAAGACGTTCAACAGGCTGGCCAGAAAGTTCTATTGGCCAGGTATGAGGAGAGATGTCACTAAATATTGTAAGTACTGTCATTTTTATCAAAAGGTAGGCAAAGCCAATCAGGCTATTCCACCTTTTCCACTTGTAAGAGTACCTCACGTACCTGCCCCTTTACAACAGTACAGTGTGACATTGTAGGCCCTCTGCCTAAAACTTCTAGTGGGTTTGAATATTTATTTACAGTCATTGATACCTCCACTAGGTACTTGCATGCTGTACCTCTTAGGAAAGTTACTGCTAAGGCCCTAATATCATCCATTTTGTTTCTCATACTTCTACTGTTCGCTTATCAAGTAAGAGGTCCTTTGCACATAGTTAGAGATAGATTGTTAGGTAGTAGTGAAGAGAGCATTGGTGTGTTAAGTTTAGTAGGAGATGTTAGAGAGAAGCTTCTAAGTTGTTGGAGCCTTGCCGCAGACCACTTACAGCAGTCGCAGTCCAAGATCAAGACATGGTACAACAAGCGTGCCAGACACTGAGAGTTCCAGATAGGAGATCAAGTACTCATTCTCTTGCCGAGACATGGACAGCTGCTCCATGCGAAGTTCAGTGGGCCATATAGAGTGGTGAAGAAGGTAAGCCCACGAATTATATTATCTCTACCCCTGACAGGCGCCGACTACAGCGCTTATGTCACGTCAACACCATCAAGCTGTACCACACACGCCCAGCACACCCATTTGTTGCTGATGATCCAGTTCCCGTGTGTGCTGTTGACACTTTCTTGGTAGACGGTGAGAAAGAAGAGGAAAAAGAAGAGGCAAGTCCACTCGCCCTGTCATCAGTCAGGGTTTGGCAGTCCAACTCCGTGGAGTTGCAGGAGAAGCGACAGCGTCTACCGGGACACTAGAGAGCTGATGTGCTGGCCGCCATCCAACAACATCCTCTTGTCTTCCAAGACAGGCCTGGCTGTACCACTGCCGTGGTGCATGATGTTCATGTTGGTTCTGCTAAGCCTATCAAGCAGGCTCCCTACCAACGAGTGGTGCTCACCAGTCACTCTAGTACCGAAGAAGGACGGCACTCTTCGATTCTGCATCGACTTCCGCAAGGTCAACGCCGTCACCAATAAGGACAGCTTCCCTCTACCAAGAGTCGACGACTGCATCGAAGCAATAGGGAACGCCAAGTTCCTCTTTGAGATTGATTGCCTTCGGGGGTTTTGGCAAGTACCATTGACCCGTCGTGTTAAAGACATCTCCAGTTTTGTGACATTAGGTAAGACCTATTAATTTAATGTTATGCCTTTCGGGCTTTGCAATGCCCCTGCTACCTTTCAAAGGCTGATGTCACAAGTCACGGCCAATTGGCCTGGTTGTGTAATATATTTAGGTGGTGTTGTAATTTTTTCTGACACTTGGTCAGACCATTTATGTCAGCTAGACGCTCTCTTCACTGAGTTAGAAAATGTAGGACTTGTTATAAACTTTGCTAAGTCAGAATTTGTTTGTGCTCAACTTTTGTATCTGGGACATGTAATTGGGTTGGAAACTTGCTCCTCCCACAGCAAGATGTGACACTATTTCTCAGATGCCTGTTCCATGTAACAAACGACAAGTCCGTAGAGTTTTGGGTTGTGTAGGTTATTACCGGAGATATATTTGTAATTTTGCCGAGTTGGCACTACCCCTTACTGATTTGTTGAAGAAGGGTAATATTTTTTGTTGGACTTCAAGGTGTCAGGATTCTTTTCAAAACTTGGAAAATGTATAATGTTCATTTCCTATTTTAAGAGCCCCTAATTTTTCTAAGCATTTCAAGCTAGCCTGTGATGCTAGTGATCTGTTGTCTAGACCCACAGAATGAACATTTATGTCATACCAAAATTTGTGCAAGCAAAATTTTATTTTATGGGGGGAAGTGTTACGACCGTGTCGTATTTTTTTATTATTTTTTATAACATGCTTCCATGTTGTTCCATATTATTCCTGTAATGATGTGTTATATTTACTATTATATAATCTAGTCACCTTACCCTGTGCTGTTAAGGTTTTAACTGTTATTATTTGTTCAAGCCCATCTTATTTCTTCATTTAGTATTGTAACAAGCATTCTTTGTTGCTCTAACGACCATCTGCATCGTCAAACGACCCATGTTTCACCGGCTGGTTTTTGGCGGGAATTAACCCTATATATAGTGGTCCACCAACTGACGGAGTTCAGTCCAGTCCTCCTTGTCATTCAGTTCACGTTCTTTTGAGTGACATCCGTCACCTGTTACTTATACTTATTATATTTGTGTTGTTCCTGTCGCCACCAATGTGGTATATCTATGTGAGTACCTATTTATGTCTCTTATGTGTCCATCAGTATTTGCTTAGTTACATTTAAGTAATTCAGTGTTGTTTCACGTTAGTCAATTTCAGTGTTAGTTTTTATATGTTTATGCAGTGTTAACGTAATCCAATGCTTTATTTTTATTCTATATATTTCAGCAGTTCTTTTGATGTTTCGATGTTTAGTATCATTTGTGTCTTAAAAGTTTCGATAGTGAATCAATTGGTTGTGACAGCTTACGAGGCTCTTTGTTGTGTTAATATTTAATTTAATTAAATTCTTAAAGGTTTACTTTATTTATTTTTATTCCCTTTTAATTTACTTCACTTTTTTTGTTTGGTTACGCCTAGAACCTGGATATTATAGTAAATTAAGAGACGGCGTAACAACACACACACACACACAGAAACACATGGCTATTCCTAAAGTATATTAGACAAGTGATCGTGGGCCCTTCGTGCCCAGTGGCAAGTCCGATGGTACAGTTTACCGAGGCGTGAAAGTTGGAACGCTCGTGCTTAACTAGCAAGCAACCGCCGTCCGGCTGACAAAGTACAGCGACATCGTGTTCCAGATGGTCGTGGTTGTTATAATCATGGTCGCGGTTGTTATAATTATGGTTGTTGTTGTTATAATCATGGTCGTGGTTGTTGTTATCATGGTCGTGGTTGTTATAATCATGGTTGTAGTTGTTATAATCATAGTCGTGGTTGCTATAATCATGGTCGTGGTTGTTATTATCGTGGTCGTAGTTGTTATAATCATGGTCGTGGTTATTTTAATCATAGTCGTAGTTATTATAATCATGGTCGTGGGTAATATAATCATAGTCTTGGTTGTTATAATCATGGTCGTGGGTGATATAATCATAGTCGTGGTTGTAAGAAGCATGGACGTGTTTGTTATAATCATGGTCGTGGTTGTTATAATCATGGTCGTGGTTGTTATAATCATAATCGTGGTTTTTATAATCATGGTCGTGGGAGATATAATCATAGTCGTGGTTGTTATAATCATGGTCGTGGTTGTTATAATCATGGTCGTGCTTGTTATAATCATGGTCCTGGTTGTCATAATCATGGTCGTGGTTGTTCTAATCATGGTCCTGGTTGTTATAATCATGGTCCTATCTGTTATAATCATGGTCGTGGTTATAATCATGGTCGTGGTTGTTATAATCATAATCGTGGTTTTTATAATCATGGTCGTGGGAGATATAATCATAGTCGTGGTTGTTATAATCATGGTCGTGGTTGTTATAATCATGGTCGTGCTTGTTATAATCATGGTCCTGGTTGTCATAATCATGGTCGTGGTTGTTCTAATCATGGTCCTGGTTGTTATAATCATGGTCCTATCTGTTATAATCATGGTCGTGGTTATAATCATGGTCGTGGTTATAATCATGGTCGTGGTTGTTATAATCATGGTCGTGGTTGTTATAAACATGGTCGTGGTTTTTATAATCATGGTCCTATCTGTTATAATCATGGTCGTGGTTATAATCATGGTCGTGGTTGTTATAATCATGGTCGTGGTTGTTATAAACATGGTCGTGGTTTTTATAATCATGGTCCTATCTGTTATAATCATGGTCGTGGTTATAATCATGGTCGTGGTTTTTATAATCATGGTCCTGGTTGTTATAATCATGGTCCTGGTTGTTATAATCATAGTCCTGGCTCTTATAATCATGGTCGTGGGTATAATCATGGTCAAGCTTGTTATAATCATGGTCCTGGTCGTCATAATCATGGTCGTGGTTGTTCTAATCATGTTTGGGTGATATAATCATAGTCGTGGTTGTTTTAATCATGGTCGTGGGTGATATAATCATAGTCATGGCTGTTATAATCATGGTCGTGATTGTTATAATCATGGTCCTGGCCGTCATAATCATGGTCGTGGTTGTTCTAATCATGTTTGGGTGATATAATCATAGTCGTGGTTGTTTTAATCATGGTCGTGGTTGTTATGTTCATAGTCGTCGTTGTTATGATGATAGTGTTGGTTGTTATAATCATTGTCCTGGCAGTTATAATCATGGTCGTGGTTGTTATGATCATAGACGTGGTTGTTATGATCATGGTCGTGGTTGTTATAATCATAATCGTGGTTATATTCATGGTCGTGGGTGATATAATCATAGTAAAGTTGTTATAATCATAGTCGAGCTTGTTATAATCATGGTCGTGCTTGTTATAATCATGGTCCTGGTTGTCGTAATCATGGTCGTGGTTGTTCTTATCATGTTTCGACGATATAATCATGGTCGTGGTTGTTATAATCATGGTCGTGGGTGATATAATAATAGTCTTGGTTGTAATAATCATGTTCGTGCTTGTTATAAACATGGTCGTGGTTGTAATAATCATGGTCCTGGTTGTTATAATCTTGGTCGTTGTTGTTATAATAATAGTCGTGGTTGTAATAATTATGGGTGGGTGATATAATCATGGTCGTGGCTGTTATAATCATAGTTGTGGTTGTTATAATCATGGTCGTGGGTGATATAATCATGGTCGTGGTTGTTATAATCATGTTTGGGTGAAATAATCATAGTTGTGGTTGTTATAATCATGGTCCTGGTTGTTATAATCATGGTCGTGGTTGTTATAATCATGTTTGGGTGAAATAATCATAGTTGTGGTTGTTATAATCATGGTCCTGGCTGTTATAATCTTGGTCGTGGTTGTTATGTTCATTGTCGTGGTTGTTATGATCCTGGTCCTTGTTGTTATAATTATGGTCGTGGTTATTATCATGGTTCGTGGTTGTTAGAATCATAGGCGTGGTTGCTATAATCATGGTCTTGGTTGTTA
Organism: Homarus gammarus; assembly: GCA_958450375.1. Lineage (NCBI taxonomy): Eukaryota > Metazoa > Arthropoda > Malacostraca > Decapoda > Nephropidae > Homarus > Homarus gammarus. Next base: position 1,087,269 of record CAUDMG010000139.1, read on the forward strand.
AAATCATGGTCGTGGTTGTTATAATGATGGTCGTGGTTGTTATAATCATAATCGTGGTTTTTATAATCATGTTTGGGTGATATAATCATGGTTGTGGTTGTTCTAATCATGTTTGGGTGATATAATCATAGTCGTTGTTGTTATAATCATGGTCGTAGGTGATATAATCAAAGTCGTGGTTGTTATAATCATGGTCGTGCTTGTTATAATCATGGTCCTGGTCGTCATAATCATGGTCGTGGTTGTTCTAATCATGGTCGTGGTTATATTCATAGTCGTGGTTGTTATGATTATAGTGGTGGTTGTTATAATCATTGTCCTGGCAGTTATAATCATGGTCTTGGTTGTTATGATCATAGTCGTGGTTGTTATAATCATGGTCGTGGGTGATATAATCATAATCGTGGTTGCATTAAGCATGGTCGTACTTGTTATAATCATGGTCCTGGTTGCTATAATCACGGTCCTGGTTGTTATAATCATGGGCGTGGTTGTTATAATCATGGTCGTGGTTGTTAAAATCATGGTCGTGGTTGTTATAATCATGGTCCTCGTTGTTATAATCATAATCGTGGTTGTTATAATCATGATCGTAGGGTGATATAATTAAAGTCGTGGGTGTTATAATCATGGTCCTGGTCGTCATAATCATGGTCGTGGTTGTTCTAATCATGTTTGGGTGATATAATCATGGTCGAGGGTTGTTATAATAATGGTCGTGGTTATGATCATGGTCGTGGTTGTTATAATCATTGTCGTGGTTGATATAATCATGATCGTGGGTGATATAATCATGGTCATTGTTGTTATAATCATGGTCGTGGGTGATATAATCATAGTCTTGGTTGTAATAATCATGTTTGTGCTTGTTATAATCATGGTCCTGGTTGTTATAATGTTGGTCGTTGTTGTTATAATAATAGTCGTGGTTGTAATAATTATGGGTGGGTGATATAATCATGGTCGTGGTTGTTACAATCATGTTTGGGTGAAATAATCATAGTCATGGTTGTTATAGTGATGGTCCTAGTTGTTATAATCATGGTCCTGGCTGTTATAATCTTGGTCGTGGTAGTTATGTTCTTAGTCGTGGTTATGATCATGGTCCTGGTTGTTATAATCATGGTCTTGGCTGTTATAATAATGGTCGTGGTTATGATCATGGTCGTGGTTGTTATAATCATGGTCCTGGCTGTAATAATCATGGTCGTGGTTATGATCATGGTCGTGGTTGTTATAATCATGGTCGTGGTTTTTATAATCATGATCGTGGTATATATAAGCATGGTCGTGATTGTTATAATCATGGTCGTGGTTGTTATAATCATAATCGTGGTTGTTATAATCATGGTCGTGGGTGATATAATCATAGTCGTGGTTGTTATAATTATGGTCGTGCTAGTTATAATCATGGTCCTGGTCGTCATAATCATGGTCGTGGTTGTTCTAATCATATTTGGGTGATATAATCATAGTCGTGGTTGTTTTAATCATGGTCGTCGTTGTTATGATCATAGTCGTGGTTGTTATGATCATGGTCGTGGGTGATATAATCATGGTCGTGGTTGCTATAATCATGGTCGTGGGTGATATAATCATAGTCGTGGTTGTAATAAGCATGGTCGTGCTTGTTATAATCATGGTCGTGGTTGTTATAATCATGGTCGTGGTTGTTATAATCATGGTCGTTGTTGTTATAATCATAGTTGTGGTTGTTCTAATCATAGTTGGGTGATATAACCATTATCGTGGTTCTTATAATCATGGTCGTGGTTTTTATAATCATGGTCCTGGTTGTCATAATCATGGTCCTGGATGTTATAATAATGGTCGTGGTTATGATCATGGTCGTGGTTGTTATAATCATGGTCGTGGGTGATATAATTACAGTCTTGGTTGTAATAATCATGTTCGTGGTTTCTATAATTATGGTCGTGGTTCTTATGATCATAGTGGTGGTTGTTATAATCATTGTCCTGGCAGTTATAATCATGGTCGTGTTTGTTATGATCATAGTCGTGGTTGTTATGATCATGGTCGTGGGTGATATAATCATGGTCGTGGTTGTTATAATCATGGTCGTGGGTGATATAATCATAGTCGTGGTTGTAATAAGCATGGTCGTGGTTGTTATAATCATGGTACTGGCTGTAATAATCATGGTCGTGGTTGTTATAATCATGGTCGTGGGTGATATGATCATAGTCTAGGTTGTAATAACCATGGTCCTGGGTGATATAATCATAGTCTTGGTTGTAATAATCATGTTCGTGCTTGTTCTAATCATGGTCCTGGTTGTTATAATGTTGGTCGTTGTTGTTATAATAATAGTCGTGTTTGTAATAATTACACAGGACAACAAATTTTTTATAATTCCCAGTTGCATGAGATTTCTTTACTGTTTCTTACCATTTTTGATCTGCTGATTTCATATTTGAAACCAGTTTTGTTCTGCATGCTCCAGTTTTCATGAAATTTGAGGTTTTACATTCTAGCCGTTTGCGGTCAAATTAATTAATTACACGATTATGGTATCAATAGGGAGATATAATTTTGTCTGTTTTTTCTTTCAGATTTGGTCATGGCTACAAAGAGAAATCAATGTGTGAACAAACCTGATGCCTTCTGTTATATTTGTGGATACTTCACGCTTATTCGTCAGAGGCGCAATATAACATCGTTTGTGAGGCGCGGCTATAAAGCGTACTTCGGACTTACTCTTGGCGACCAAGACAAAAAATGGGCTCCACATGCTGTGTGTCATAACTGCGAAGAAATGCTGCGTGACTGGACAAAAGGAAAACGTAAGGGCTTACCGTTCGGAATTCCCATGACCTGGCGAGAACCGAAGGACCACACAACTGACTGCTATTTTTGTCTGATCAATACGAAGGGTGTTGGCAAGAAAAACAGACATAAAATATCGTATCCTAGTATCCCTTCAGCAATTCGACCTACTTTGCACTCTGATGAGCTACCAGTTCCAGTTTTTAATGGGTTGTCTCCAGCTGAAGAGGAGGGAAGCGACAAAGACCAAGAGAGTGAACATGAAACTCAAGAAATACTTGCAGATTCCGACGATTCTTCTGATGGTACACCAGAGTCATCAACCCCTCAGAAGTTTAGTCAGCCAGAGCTGAATGACCTTGTGCGTGATTTGGGTCTCTCCAAAAATGCAGCAGAAGTTCTAGCTTCTAGGTTGCAAGAAAAGGCTCTACTGAACCAGACCACAAAAGTTTCAGACTTCAGAAAGCGGGAACAGGATTTTGTGCCATTCTTTACAGAGGAGAATAAGTTTGTTTACTGTCATAATATCCCGGGTCTTCTCCAGGAATTAGGGATTCCATTGTATAGTCCAAATGACTGGCGATTATTTTTAGATAGTTGTAAGCGTAGCCTGAAGTGTGTGCTACTACATAATGGTAATGTCTATGCAGCTGTTCCAGTGGGTCATTCTGTGTGCTTACGAGAGGAGTATAATGACATTAAAACTGTGATTCACCTGCTAAAATACCATGAGCACAACTGGACAATTTGTGTTGACCTCAAAATGGTGAACTTCCTTCTTGGCCAACAAAGAGGATTTACAAAGTATCCCTGCTTTCTTTACATGTGGGACAGCCGAGCTAGAGACAGGCATTGGAACCTGAAGGAGTGGCCCTTACGTGAGACTCTGGAAGCTGGTATGCCAAACATTGTCAATGATCCAATCGTCAGTCGAGAAAAGATCATATTTCCTCCTCTCCATATCAGGCTGGGCCTGATGAAACAGTTTGTCAGAGCATTAAATACTGATGGTGAATGCTTCCAACACATAGTCTCTGCTCACCCTGCTTTGTCATTTGAGAAGATAAAGGCAGGTGTGTTTGATGGACCACAAATTCGTGCACTTGTACGTGATCAAGACTTTGTCAGAAAGATGGACGACAAGGAAAGGGGTGCATGGCTTTCATTTGTGGCGGTAATGGAAAACTTTCTTGGTAATAAAAAGGCTGACAACTATGAAACCCTTGTAGCAACCATGTTGTCAGCCTTTCATGACCTTGGATGCAATATGAGTGTCAAACTCCATTTCCTATATAGTCATCTTGATAGATTCCCTGAGAACCTAGGGGCAGTAAGTGACGAGCAAGGCGAGCGGTTTCATCAGGATCTCAAGACCATGGAAGACCGCTACCAAGGGAGATGGGACAAACATATGATGGCAGACTACTGCTGGAGCATTAAACGAGAGTGCCCTGAGACATTTCACAAACGCAAGAGCTTCAAGCGCAAATTCCTACCTGGCTAAAATGTGATTGGGCTTTGTCTCCTCATAGTAACAAATTTCTTACCTAACAATGAGTTTTATACAAATTTCAACCTTTGTTTTAGATGGAACATGTTTCAAATTGTGTTGTTGAATAAATTTAGAATATGTAATATTTTATTGTTTATTACCCAGCTAATTTAATGACAGTTTAATGACATATTTTTCAAGATAGACGACGAGGTCAATAAGACGAAGACGAAATTTTGAAATTTCAAAATACCTTGATTGCAAAAAAACTAGAGCTTACAGAAAGAAACTAACTTCAGATATGAGATCAGCACACCCAAATTAGGTAGAATCAAGTGTTTATAGCAATGCAACAAAAACTTTGTTGACCAGTGTTATGGGTGGGTGATATAATTATGGTCGTGGTTGTTATAATCATGGCTCCTAGTTGTTATAATCATGGTCCTGGCTGTTATAATCTTGGTCGTGGTTGCTATGTTCATAGTCGTGGTTGTTATGATAATGGTCGTGGTTTTTATAATTATGGTCGTGGTTGTTATAATCATGGTCCTGGTTGTTATAATTATGGTCGTGGTTATTATCATGGTTCGTGGTTGTTATAATTATGGGCGTGGTTGTTATAATCATGGTCGTGGTTGTTAAAATCATGGTCGTGGTTGTTATAATCATGGTCGTGGTTGTTATTATCATGGTCGTGGTGTTTATAATCATGGTCCTGGTTGTCATAATCATGGTCCTGGCTGTTATAATAATGGTAGTGGTTATGATCATGGTCGTGGCTGTTATAATCATGGTCGTGGGTGATATAATTACAGTCTTGGTTGTAATAATCATGTTCGTGCTTTCTATAATCATGGTCGTGGTTGTTATGATCATAGTGTTGGTTGTTATAATCATTGTCCTGGCAGCTATAATCATGGTCGTGTTTGTTATGATCATAGTCGTGGTTGTTATGATCATGGTCGTCGGTGATATAATCATGGTCGTGGTTGTTATAATCATGGTCGTGGGTGATATAATCATAGTCGTGGTTGTAATAAGCATGGTCGTGGTTGTTATAATCATGGTCCTGGCTGTAATAATCATGGTCGTGGTTGTTATAATGATGGCACTGGCTGTAATAATCATGGTCGTGGTTGTTATAATCATGGTCTTGGGTGATATAATCATAGTCTAGGTTGTAATAACCATTGTCCTGGGTGAAAATCATAGTCTTGGTTGTAATAATCATGTTCGTGCTTGTTATAATCATGGTCCTGGTTGTTATAATGTTGGTCGTTGTTGTTATAATAATAGTCGTGTTTGTAATAATTATGGGTGGGTGATATAATCATGGTCGTGGTTGTTATAATCATAGTTGTGATTGTTATAAACATGGTCGTGGTTGTTATAATCATGGTCGTGGTTGTTATAATCATGGTCCTAGTTGATATAATCATGTTCCTGGCTGTTATAATCTTGGTCGTGGTTGTTATGTTCATAGTCGTGGTTGTTATGATCATGGTCGTGGTTTTTATAATTATGGTCGTGGTTGTTATAATCATGGTCCTGGTTGTTATAATTATGGTCGTGGTTATTATCATGGTTCGTGGTTGTTATAATTATAGGCGTGGTTGTTATAATCATGGTCGTGGTTGATAAAATCATGGTCGTGGTTGTTATAATCATGGTCGTGTTTGTTATAAACATGGTCGTGGTTGTTATAATCATAGTCGTGGTTGTTATAATCATGGTCGTGGGTGATATAATCACAGTCTTGGTTGTAATAATCATGTTCGTGCTTGTTATAATCATGGTCGTGGTTGTTATAATCATGGTCCTGGTTGTTATAATCATGGTCGTTGTTGTTTTAATCATAGTCGTGCTTGTTATAATCATGGTTTGGTGATATAATCATGGTCGTGGTTATTATAGTCATGGTCGTGGTTGTTATAATCATGGTCGTGGTTATGATCATGGTCGTGGTTGTTATACTCATGGTCGTGCTTGTTATAATCATTGTCGTGGTTATGATCATAGTCGTGGTTGTTATAATCATGGTCGTGGTTGTTATAATCATGGTCCTAGTTGTTATAATCATGGTCCTGGCTGTTATAATCTTGGTCGTGGTTGTTATGTTCATTGTCGTGGTTGTTATGATCATGGTCGTGGTTATTATAATTATGGTCGTGGTTGTTATAATCATGGTCCTGGTTGTTATAATTATGGTCGTGGTTATTATCATGGTTCGTGGTTGTTATAATCATGGGCGTGGTTGTTATAATCATGGTCGTGGTTGTTAAAATCATGGTCGTGGTTGTTATAATCATGGTCGTGGTTGTTATAATCATGGTCGTGGTTGTTATAATTATTAGTCGTGGTTGTTATAATCATGGTCGTGGGTGATATAATCACAGTCTTGGTTGTAGTAACCATGTTCCTGCTTGTTATAATCATTGTCGTGGTTGTTATTATCATGGTCCTGGATGTTACAATCATGTTCGTTGTTGTTTTAATCATAGTCGTGGTTGTTATAATCATGTTTGGGTGATATAATCATGGTCGTGGTTATTATAATCATGGTCGTGGTTGCTATAATCATGGTTCTTGTTATAATCATGGTCGTGGTTATGATCATGGTCGTGGTTGTTATAATCATGGTCGTGATTGTTATAATCATTGTCGTGGTTATGATCATAGTCGTGGTTGTTATAATCATGGTCGTGGTTGTTATAATCATTTTCGTGGTTGTCATAGTCCTGGTCATGGTTGTTATAATTATGGTCGTGGTTGTTATAATCATAGTCGTGGTTGATATAATCATGGACGTGGGTGATATATTCATTGTCGTGGTTCTTATAATGATGGTCGTGGCTGTAATAATCATGGTCGTGGTTGTTATAATCATGGTCCTGGTTGTTATAATCTTGGTCGTTGTTGTTATAATCATAGTCGTGGTTGTAATAATTATGGGTGGGTGATATAATCATGGTCGTGGTTATAATCATGGTCGTGGTTATTATAATCATGGTCATGGTTGTTATAATCATGGTCCTGGTTGTTATAATCATGGTCCTGGTTGTTATAATCATGGTCGTGGTTATGCTCATGGTCGTGCTTGTTATAATTATGATCGTGGTTGTTATAATCATTGTCGTGGTTATGATTATAGTCGTGGTGTTATGATCATGGTCGTGATTGTTATAATCATTGTCCTGGTGTAATAATCATGGTCGTGGTTGTTACAATCATGTTTGGGTGAAATAATCATAGTCATGGTTGTTATAGTGATGATCCTAGTTGTTATAATCATGGTCCTGGCTGTTATAATCTTGGTCGTGGTTGTTATGTTCTTAGTCGTGGTTATGATCATGGTCGTGGTTGTTATAATCATGGTCCTGGTTGTTGCAATTATGGTCGTGGTTATTATCATGGTCGTGGTTGTTATAATCATGGGCGTGGTTTTTATAATCATGGTCGTGATTGTTAAAATCATGGCCGTGGTTGTTATAATGATGGTCGTGGTTGTTATAATCATATTCGTGGTTGTTATAATCATGGTCGTGGGTGATATAATCACAGTCTTGGTTGTAATAATCATGTTCGTGCTTGTTATAATCATGGTCGTGGTTGTTATAATCATGGTCCTGGTTGCTATAATCATGGTCGTTGTTGTTATAATCATAGTCGTGGTTGTTATAATCATGGTTGGGTGATATAATCATGGTCGTGGTTGTTATAATCATGGTCGATGGTTATTATATTTATGGTCGTGGTTGTTATAATCATGGTTCTGGTTGTTTTAATCATTGTCGTGGTTATGATCATGGTCGTGGTTGTTATAATCATGGTCGTGGTTGTTATAGTCATGGTCGTGGTTGATATAATCATTTTCGTGGTTGTCATAATCCTGGTCATGGTTGTTATAATCATGGTCGTGGTTGTTATAATCATGTTTGGGTGATATAATCATAGTCGTGGTTGTTGTAATCATGGTCGTGGTTGTTATAATCATGGTCCTGGCTGTTATAATCATGGTCTTGGTTGTTATTTTCATGGTAGTGGTTGTTATGATCATGCTCTTGGTTGTTATAATCATGGGCGTGGTTGTTATAATCATGGTCGTGGTTGTTATAATCATGGTCGTGGTTGTTATAATCATGGTCGTGGTTGTTATAATAATAGTCGTGGTTGTTATTATAACAAGACAGATCTTGCAAGAAGAATATTTATATATATATAGGAAGAATATTTAGTAAAATAGTATAAAGAGATGAAGATTTTGGTAGCGTGGCCGTGATAGTTATTTACACTTATCGTATCTTCTATGCCAATACACATCTCTTACGTCTTAAGGGCGACTTCTCAAACACCGCTTCGTTACAACTCTTTATTAATTACGAACATGACATGGACACATTAATAACACCTGCTATTGAAGTTACTAGGACATTATATTTACGTTACTAGGACATTATATTACGTTACTAGACACTGATTCTCGGACACGAACATGAACTGAATACACTTCCCACGTAGGTAACTCATCCCATGGAAAGCTCTGACAAAAACTCACGTGACCTGGGGAAGGCCTACCAGGGAGACTGCTTAGCTGGAACACTGGTGTCGGGAGGGCGACTGCTTAGCTGGGACACTGGTGTCGGGAGGGCGACTGCTTAGCTGGGACACTGGTGTCGGGAGGGCGACTGCTTAGCTGGGACACCGGAGGGAAGTCGGGGAGGGAAGTCCTGCATGACTCTCCTCCCGTGAGCGGGACCCGGCTGTGGTGGACCTCCTCCTCCGATCCCTGTGTGTTTCTCTGTCTGACTCTGCGTGTATGAGGACTAGGACGTCCTATATATTGGGAGGCGAGCCGTCACGTTGAGCCAATCGGGGGGGGGGGGGGGGCGGGGGGGGGGCGGCGAAGGATCTCCTTACATTTGCCCTCGCTAATGTAGGGTCAGGTCTGGACTTTTTCAGAGACTATAAGTTGTATCTTCTGGAGAAGTCATCTGGTGGGGCCGTGTGTATATTGGGAGAGAGCCGGCCGTTGCCCCCTTACATGTGTGACAGCCGTGAGAGTTACCCTACACTTGACCTCCCTAATGTCGGGTCAAGACTGGCCTGTCTCTGAGATGCAAGCTGCGGTCTGACAACCCATCACTACACCTCCCGCCAAGGCCAAAGCTTTCATGCTCAGAGAACTGATGACACATTTAAAGTAGACAGTAACATCATGTGCAGTATCTAATATAGTCCCTGAGGCGATAATGCATCCTTACATTTTACAAATTATAACCCTAGAGATGTATGTTTTTCTACTGGCATAGTTTGATCTGATAAAGCTTACTATACCTCCCGCCAAGATTAAATCTTCTATGACAGGAGAAAAAAAAATATACTACATACACAGTAAGTGAACATAGAGTGATCTAAAGATCCTTCATATCTAGCATAGTGTCCGAGGCAAACTTGCAAATCACGTTCTACAACAAAAACAGGTGTTACATTGCCTAACCAGGCCGTGTCAAAATAATAATTCGTCCCACTCAGTAGTATGTCTACAACATTGCATTTGGTAATACAAAACATTGATCAAATGAACTCATAGAAAAAGTGTCTAATCTTTAAAAAAAACATTCTTTGTAGTGCATGTTTACAAAAATCAGAGAATTAAACACTTCAAAATACATAAAAAAAAAAAAAATGCTCCTACTTCACATGTTAGGGTGCTATATCTTTTTATTGTACATCAACAACATCAACAACATCAGTACATTTGTTGGGTCCAGCATGGCTCAAGTCCTCCATCCAGCTGGTATCTGAAAATAAGGAATGTCGGCAGCACAACAACGGTAGTTGGTTGGTCCTTCTGATGATCCACCTTGTCATCGTCGACTTTCTTCTGAAGTCAGCATAGCGTCTCTTCTGTCTTCTTTCTTCACATAGCCCGTTTTTCTTTCTTCAATACCACACTTTGTAGGTCGTGTCACCACATCTGACTTCTTCTCACTTCCTCCTGGTTTCTATAATATTCCAGATGAATTTTTCTGTTCATCTGCGTTTCTTTATACATCTTCATTTTTATATTCCAGACGATTTTTCTGTTCATCTGCGTTTCTTTATACATCTTCATTTTCATATTCCAGACGATTTTTCTGTTCGTCTACGTTTCTTTATACATCTTCGTTTTCCGTCATATTCCAGATGAATTTTTCTGCTCCATCTGTATTTCTTCTCTGCAACATCATCATTTTCAACATATTCCAGACAATTTTCTGTTCATCTGCCGTCGGCCCCCTCCGGCCGGGATGAAAGCCGGTCAACTGCTTGGGCTGTCGTCTCCTTAGATGACTGTAAGGCAGGTTCCGCGGACCAGGCCTTGCCCTCCGTACGTGAGTGTCGGCGAGACCAAAGACCGTCCTGTCTTACACCTTCCACAGTGTGAATCCCTCCCTGGCTGGGCTCACCAGGGTTCGTTGTGTGGCGCTACATTCCACACTCCTTAACTTCCTACAGTAGAAAAATATAAAATCTTCTTAATCCTAGACCAGGTAGGATTTGAAAGAAGTGGGGTGGTGCGTGGCGGGTGTGGTGCTGCATTCATCACGCTGCATTTCTCACGCTGCTTCTTCTCTTCTTATATGTGCTGTGGTCGGATTCCGGCTAGCCATGGGGCGGTACTGTGTGTGATATTTGCCAGAGAAACAATCCTAAAGGGATGATGGATTAGTTGGAAGTGCATTCGCAAAAAAAATAAAAATTACTTTATAAGTTACGTCAATGTTTGGCAACTATAGTTTCCGTCACGACAATATTCTCATTAGGCTGGGTCGGGGAGTGAAGCTCTGCTCACTACATTGAATATTATTTATCACTACGCGTCAGAGAGTACATTACAAATCATACTAGCATAAAAACACACTGAGTGAAGCTCTGCAATTATCGCAATATTAAGTGACACTAACCACCAATTTCGAAGCATAACTCACAGGACAAAACATTGGTGGTCACACAGGCGGGTCGGAGCGGGGCGAGAAACATTCGGGCATGATGCGCGCCTGGTGGGGTGAGGTGTAGAGTGGCGTAACCGGGGCGCGGGGCGGGGCGGGGCGGGGCGGGGCGGAGCGGGGCGGAGCGGGGTAGGGCAGGGCGGAGCGAGGCGGGAACGGATGGGTACGGAGGGTGAGGTGAGGATTAGGACAAGGAGGAGGATGTAGGTTGTAAGACATGTTAAGTTATAACAGTTAGTATAGACACAGCTTCTATCACTAAAACACAATGGGTACATTTAACACTGACCGACAATTAAAATGCACTTGGGATACTGAGAACTTCACAGAACGTGGGGGACACTGAGAAATTATATTAAGCACTGAGCATATTCTGGGAGTGTTTTGCTAGTAACAATTCGCGTATACCACAACGAGAGACATTGACTGGAGCTGTAAAGATGACACACTAGGACACTTTTCACGCTACGACGCTACGACACAGGAATTACTTATTACACAATTGTAGACAATACTTAGACTGAATCAAATGAAGGATGAGACGAGCCAGGTGTTATGGATAACAGAGGGAAGGCGTGAGTTTACGTTAAGTTCGCTGCTACCATTATAATAACTAAGCGAGGAGGGTGTGGATTAACGTATATAGTTCGCTGTCACCTATAAGAAAACGAATCTTGCAAGAAGAATATTTATATATATATATACTGTATATATATAGGAAGAATATTTAGTAAGAGAGTATAAAAGAGAGGAAGATTTTGGTAGCGTGGCCGTGATAGTTATTTACACTTATCGTATCTTATACGATAATACACATCTATTACGTCTTAAGGGCGACTTCTCAAACACCGCTTCGTTACAACTCTTTATTAATTACGAACATGACATGGACACATTAATAACACCTTCTATTGAAGTTACTAGGACATTATATTTACGTTACTAGGACATTATATTACGTTACTAGACACTGATTCTCGGAGACGAACATGAAATGAATACACTTCCCACGTAGGTAACTCATCCCATGGAAAGCTCTGACAAAAACTCACGTGACCTGGGGAAGGCCTAGCAGGGAGACTGCTTAGCTGGAACACTGGTGCCGGGAGGGCGACTGCTTAGCTGGGACACTGGTGTCGGGAGGGCGACTGCTTAGCTGGGACACCGGAGGGAAGTCCTGCATGACTCTCCTCCCGTGAGCGGGACTCGGCTGTGGTGGACCTCCTCCTCCGATCCCTGTGTGTCTCTCTGTATGACTCTGCGTGTATGAGGACTAGGACGTCCTATATATTGGGAGGCGAGCCGTCAGGTTGAGCCGATCGGGGGGGGGCGGCGAAGGATCTCCTTACATTTGCCCTCGCTAATGTAGGGTCAGGTCTGGACTTTTTCAGAGACTATAAGTTGTATCTTCTGGAGAAGTCATCAGGTGGGGCCGTGTGTATATTGGGAGATAGCCGGCCGGTGCCCCCTTACATGTGTGACATGGGAGGGGAGCCTGGCTGATTTATAACCTTTGGTCAGCCTTGAGAGTTACCCTACACTTGACCTCCCTAATGTCGGGTCAAGACTGGCCTGTCTCTGAGATGCAAGCTGCGGTCTGACAACCCATCACTACATTATAATCATGGTCGTGGGTGATATAATCATAGTCGTGGTTGTTATAATCATGGTTGTGGGTGATATAATCATAGTCGTGGTTGTAATAATCATGTTCGTGCTTGTTATAATCATGGTCCTGGTTGTTATAATAATGGTCGTGGTTATTATAATCATGGTCGTGGTTGTTATGATCATAGTCGTGGTTGTTATAATCATGGTCGTGGTTATGATCATGGTCGTGTTGTTATAATTATGATCCTCGATATGATCATAGTCGTGGTTGTTATAATCATGGTCGTGGTCGATATAATCATGGTCGTGATTGTTATAATCATGGTCGTGGTTGTTATAATCATGGTTGGGTGATGTAATCATGGTCGTGGTTGTTATAATCATGGTCGTGGTTATTATAATCATGGTCGTGATTGTTATGATCATAGTCGTGGTTGTTATAATCATGGTCGTGGTAATGATCATGGTCGTGGTTGTTATAATTATGGTCCTCGATATGATGATAGTCGTGGTTGTTATAATCATGGTCGTGGTCGATATAATCATGGTCGTGGTTGTTATAATCATGGTCCTGGTTGTTATAATCCTTGTCGTGGTTGTTATAATCCTGGTCGTGGTTGTTATAATCATGGTCGTGGTTGTTATAATCATGGTCGTGGTTGTTAAAATCATGGTCCTGGTTGCTATAATCATGGTCGTGGTTGTTATAATCATGATCGTGATACTTACAGTATCTAATATATTGCAAGAAGGAATAGAATAAAGGTTAGAATAATTTGTTAAAGAAATATTCGCCATAAGGAGAGGGTTAGATCATAAAAAAAAATATTATGAATCACCGATGATCATTCCGAAATAAATTATATTATGAAGAGAAGTGACCTTGATTCTGGTTAGATTAGTCACCATCTGCTTTAGTCATCACCTGTGTTAAGTCATCATAGTCATCATCTACGTTAGTCAGTTTTAGGCCCATCTCACATGACTGACCGACCGTCGATGTTCTTTCCGCGTGAGGGTGTTAGTTTTCAATGCGTCTTATTATTTACGCTGGTGGATGTAAGACCTCCTACCCTCACTGACGCAGCTATGGTCAATTTGGTGTTATTCTTGTTTATAAATGCCTTCTAATCTGTCTCAGGTCTATCCTTCTTGTCTATTGCCAACCCCATTGTCTGTTCGTCTGCGTGGTGTTTGAATGTAAGCCCGTCTGTACTCATTGTGTCGGCAAAACTGTCTGTCTTATCCATTGTTGGCATGTATCTGCCTGTTTGTCTAACGTGAACCAGTCAGTCAGCTGTCTGTCTGTCATGTTAGTTGCCATATTGTCTATTTGTGCATGTATGAATCTGTCTATTTTTGTCAACCTCCAGTCTGTTTCACTTTCAATATTCTCCCTGTGTCTATTGTAGTCATCTTCTCCATGCATTCTTGTTATCATCTTTTTATTTTTTCTCCATTTCCATGTACAGTCAGCCACAGGAATAAGTATACACTGTAGCTCTAAGGTCGTCTGGTAACGTTGAAACTGCGCATCATGAAACCCAGCTCCCCCCCACCTGTTATCTCTAACTATTTTCTGTTTCCCCTTCTTTATTCTTCTATTTACTCATCTTCCTTTCTTTGCTAATCTAAAACAACATTAAAAAAAGTATTCTAAGAAAAAAAATGGGGGGAGGAAAGGAACCGTACGATAACTGCAATCGTGGGCTGACAGTGTACAGCGAATGAGGGTGCTCCAAATCCATAGACTTGCATCGTTTTCCAGCGTAAATAAAATGGTTAATTAATGGCTTCCGAAAGAAACCGTCAATATGGGACCATGTTTGTTCCACTCTACGAATTTTTTTGCGATTTTTCCACCAAGTTTCATGAAAAACGATTGTGCCGTTTCGGCTGCCCAGAACAGACACACACACAAACAGACAGACAAACAGACACACGGCTAGTCCTATAGTATATTATATGATATCAGCTCTAGAAACAAATCCAATTTGAGAGTTAGGAGGAAGGGGAAAATGTGAAGAAGAGTGAAGGGTAGAATCATCAGCGTAAGAATGGATAGAATTAGTTGTAGTGTAAAGGTAACCTTTGATAAAAAGAGGTAAGAGAGTAGGTGAAAGAACAGAAACCTGTGGGACACCACTATTGGTAGAGAAAGAGCGAGAGGTCGATCCCTCGACAACAACTTCCATGGATCGGTTCTCAAGGAAGCTAGAGATTAGAAAACAAAATGGGGGAAGAAACCATAAAAGGGAAGTTTAGAAAGCAAAAATTTGTGCCATACCCTGTCAAATACTTTGGAGATTTCGAGGACCACGACGAAAGTTTCCCCATTATCCCAAAGAGAGGATAACCAAAGATGGGTGCAGCAGGAGAGCAGATCACCAGTAGATCTCGCCTGGCGAAAGCCATGCTGGTGATCCGACAAAGAGAATGGCGTTCACGGTGACGGAGAAAATAGGAGTTCAAGATAGTTTCAAAATTCTTAGAGAGGGATGAAGTTAGGGCAATGGGGCGATAGTTAATGGGATTAGAATGGTGACCCTTCTTCGGGATGGGCTGAACCAAGGCATGCTTCCAAGAAGAGGGAAAAGAGGGAAAAGTTTGGATTTTGAGGCAGAGGCGAATGAGGTGAGCAAGCACAGTGGCCAGAGCTTCAGCACACTCCCTCAGAACACGAGGGGGTATTCCGTCCGGTCCATGCGCCTTACTCTCATCCAACCTGGATAACACACCGGCAACCCTGTGAGTGGAGATTATAGGAAAGTGCATAAGTTCAGTTGGAGGAACACGGGGAGGAAGGATAGAGTTGGAAACGTCTAAGGTGGAATTAGAGGGGAATAAGGAGCCAAAGAGATTGGCTTTGTCAGGGGGAGAGTCGGAAGAGAGGAGGAAAAGAAGGGGTGCAGAACTTATTACAAATATTTTTGGTTAAGGACCAGAAGGATTTACTACAGAAAGAATTAGTCAGGACAGCAGTCTTTCTTCAAAATATTTCCTTTTGGCACTACAACGATTCCTCAAAGTAATTAAAGAGGAGTGGGTAATAAGAGAAGGAGATAGTTTCATAGCTTGATATGCCCTATCTCTCTCCCTACATGCAAGAGAACAGGAGCGATCAAACCATGATTGTTATAAACACCCTGAGTTAAGGACGTTCAGGTGACGGGCAAGTTAAAGGGAATGATTGAAACCCGTCTTTTAACGCATTTAATATTTACTGATGTGGTCAAAACAAGTGCGGGTCAATGCAGATCAGTATGGTGTTCCAAGAGACAACAGTATTGCGTAAATTGTCTCAGCACAAATTATTGGACAGGATTGTGTGGTGTTTCTCAGTGCGAGCAGAAGGCTGCTCCTTACAGCATCACTCAAGGGCTGGTCCTCACAGCATCACTCAAGAGAGCGATCTCATCTGGTCCAGGCGGCCACGCTACCCTTTAAACCATTCATTTAGCAGAATCAGGACCTCTTGTCAGTAAACACCTCCCACCCCCCAATCTTTGTTCGGGTAAGGAAGCAAACGCCAGCACTCACACGCCAATACTCACTCGCCAGTAGTGACGCCAGCGGTGATAACACTCCCGGGGTGCGAACACTGACGCCGGCGGCTAAAACACCGCCCCCCGTCCCCCCCGCCGCACCTGGCGAGGTCGTGGGGGGGGGGGGGGCATCACTCGAGAAGGTGATCTGCGTCATGAGAGCCACGCCACCCTTTAAACCTTACATTCAGCAGAATCAGGACCTCCTGTTCATAAACACCGCCCCCTCCAGCCGCCGCATCTGGCGAGGTAACAGGCCGCTTGGTCGTAGGCTGAGAGATTGTTTCGACAAGGTAGCGAATGCCAGCACTGACACCAGCATAATATGACAGCGGCGATAACAATTGTAAAGAGAAAGTTTTGGTAAAAGATGGGTTAAATGTGCACATACCGCCCTGCATAACTTCAGCAATCAGAACACACCGAGGCGTCCCGAGTGGAAAAGCAACATTCATCTCAAGGAAAGTCGGTGAAAAATTCTCGCAAGGATTGCCAGCTTGCCCTCCGATAGTACCATAGTTGACATTTAGAGGGGGGTGGGGGAGGTGGTCGTGCCCAGTTTGATTTAATAGAAGTAAGATTGTGATCAGAAGACCCTAATGGGGCAGAAATTGAGTATGAATAGTGTGAGGGGTTAGCGGTAAAACAAAGATCAAGAATGTTAGTAAGTTGATCGTGTCGATCAGGAACTTATGTAGGGTTTTTGATTATTTGTTCCAAATCATTAATTAAGGAAAAAGAGAGTGCCTCAGCTCCACCTGGCTCATCCCTTGCAGAGCCAAGCTACTCTCTGTGTTGTACATTGAAATCCCCTCGGTAGAGGATCTCGGTGTTGGGTGGTGTGAGGATAGCAACGTCTCATGGCAAGAAATGAGATTGTCAAAGAGTTCCAAATAGTTGGTTGAGTTGGCAGAACAGTATAGGAAGCAAAGAAAAATAGTCATTGTTGATGGAGATAATTTGACCCCGATGACATCTTAAAGGGAAGATTCAAGATCCGTGAGACGAGCTATAGGTGTACGTGTGTTACAGTAGGCGGAAAGAAGTATAAAGGTTGTAGTTAAAGACTTGAAAAGGTTTGGGTGAAGTTGCTTTGGCCAGTTGAAGTTCGGAAAGCAGTAAGAGGGTGGGGGAAAAGGTTAATAGATGGTGCTCCACTGAAGGAAAATTGGATCTCAGGTCGCGAATGTTTGAAAAATGAAGTGTGAAAAAAAGCCGATCCTCCAGCAACCGCGGTGACGTCAGTGGCGTCCCCAGTAGTTTGAAGATAATCACGTCGGCCCTGGGATCCACAACCTTTCCGACCAGTGGAACCCATCCGAGAAGGCCCCGCTTCAATATTAATATCACCTGACATAGGAGAATAAAATAGAATGAATAAAACAGATCAAGAGTGAGTTCGGTTATATCTGTTGTGTTGTCAATAGTAAGAAGGACAATTGAGACCCTGCAATTGTGTATAAATGCGGCAGAATGATAGATCAGCAACCTGGTACTTGGTCACAATTTTCGTGATGCTATATGGCAGCAGGATCTACCATCTGAGCAGAGCGTGCAAGTCGTGCGCTATGCGCCCGTGACAGCCAGCCCTTCAGCACACCTGCTAGCATTATTGTCGGCATATTGTTAGTCTCTGGCTCCCCATGTTTCTGTGTCTGCCTCTCTCGCATTTCCGGTACCAGCGGCCTTCTATATGAAAACCAAGAGATGTTCTAACCCTGGTTCCTTTTCTCCTTGAGCTTCAAACTCTTCCATTTTGCTCCGGTATTCCTCGCGCAAGTGACTGGGTAACTTCTCAACCAGCAACTCTTTTCCCCAACAGATTGTCAACTTGCCACAATGCACCGCAGCTACCAAACAGGGAAGTACTACCGCCTGGGAAGATATTGGAAACATAATGTATTGTTTAATGGTAGACACTGCTGCCATACGGCATCACGAAAATTGTGACCAAGTCCCAGGTTACTAATCTGACTTTCTGCCTCATTTACACACAATTGCAGGGACTCAATTGTTTCTCGTATTATTGACAACATAACATACATATATTGTTTTTCTCTTTTGATCTCCTTTTCATTTTTGTATTTTTGATTAAAAAATTATTAACTATAAATTATTATTATTATTATTATTATTATTATTATTATTATTATTATTATTATTACTTTTTTTTTTTTTTTTTTTAACGTGGCCTCCAGCCTCCCCCAATAGCCACAGCTTCGCCGCCATTTTATTACCATAATATTAAATATCCTAATACATAAGTAGCTATCCTATCTGTGTTGAAATAGTTGAGCCGCAGATCTATGCGGCATTCAGTGACTGTAGCCTCATAGTCAATATCTGCCGCAGTGGTCGGCATTGGGGCAGAAGCTCTCGTTCCCCTGAGGCAGAGCAAAGCCGACCGATGGAGAGAGAAAGACAGTCGACATCTCATCCAGGCTGTAACATAACTTCTGGGCTGCTGCTTTTGTTCGGAGATCACCTCCGCTAGTCTGGTGTAGAAACATCTTGCACTTGGCCCCATCCCACCAGAGGTTGTGAACACTAGAGGAGTGAAGCTGCCTTGATCAACGTTTTGAATTCTCTCCTCAATTGCCCTTATCTTGTCGTTCTCGTTCCTCCTGTGTGCAGCATCGAGAGCTAGGTTACGGTGACATGCGGCCATGGGATCAAAAATCCTGATGTCGAAGAAAGCTTGCTATCCCCGCGTCCAGAATCCTCGAGCACTGACGTCAACACGGGCTTCTTTAGATGTGTTTGAAGTCCTATGGTGGAAGATCTCACCGTCCAAAGGAAGGAGGGTCGGTTCTACCATGACATCCCCGCAGATTTCCTTCAACATATTTGCTGTGAGGTCCCTTCTTACTTCGTCATGCCTCATGCATATGAAGCCCCCTTTCTTGCACACCGTGGCGTGACCGACGTCAAAGGAAGAGCCACACACGCATTGGGAGGGCAAACCTTCTACTGGCCAACCGTACCTTAGAGCAATGGCATCTGTAAATTCTTGTTTATTGAGAATGAAACCATTTGCCCTTATCGGTAACGTAGTTAACCAGTTCAAGGCGCCCACCTCCTGCGCTATGGCTACTTTTTTTTCTTCAAATTTTCTGGTACTTGCAGCAACAGTTGCTGTAGCTTATCATTTTGGCAGTGCTGTCGTTCTGTCGTAATGGACCTTCGAATCTTGTTTACTTCACTGGTATCCACCTCCCCTGTTGCGTTCTGGGCTATTATGTCGTCCGTGAGGGTTGCCGTGAGCTTAAATGAGTTTTGATGTTCAGTGGCAGCAATCTCCTCTGGATTGGTTAGTCCCATACCTCCCAGTCTTGATGGAAGTGCAAGAAGTGATCCATCTGCTGGGGTTAAGTGAGGGTGTTTCACTAATTTGGAAATGAAATTGACACTGATAGCTTCTTCCAGAGGGTGGAGAAGGGGTCCGATATCAGGGATAGTACGCATCAGGTGTTCCAACGATGCTTGACTCCATGGGCGAATGCAGCAAAAGCCGCATGTGGCTCTGTGTTAGCAATCTCAGACAGAGCTTGAATTTCACTAACCCACTCATTCACCTTTCCCGCTACATACTCGGTCTTGAAGTCCGTAGTGCCAATTACTGCGCCTAGATGTCTTTGGCCAACCTTTGTTATTTTGACCTCACTTCCGCCAAACACCTCCATTGCCCGTTCATACTTTTTTTTTTTTTTTTTTTTTTTTTTTTTTTTTATGTGGCCTCCAGCCTCCCCCAATAGCCACACCTTCGCCACCATTTATTTATCTTAATATTAAATATCCTAATACATAAGAAGCTATCCTATCTGTGTTAAATTAGTTGAGCCGCAGATCTATGCGGCATTCAGTGACTGTAGCCTCATAGTCAATATCTGCAGCAGTTGTCGGAGTAGGGGCAGAACCTCTCGTTCCCCTGAGGCAGAGCAAAGCCGACCGAAGGAGAGAGAAGTACTACTACTACTACTACTACTACTACTACTACTATTTATTTTTTTTTTTTACGTGGCCTACAGCCTCCCCCAATAGCCACACCTTCGCCGCCATTTTATTACCTTAATATTAAATATCCTAATTCATAAGTTGCTATCTTATCTGTGTTGAATTAGTTGAGCCGCAGATCTATTACATTTTCGCCCCCAGGCCCCGATGTGGGTCAGTGAGCTGTGCCCGGGTGGGCTAATCCCTGTAAAAAAGAAAGAAAGAAAAAAAAGTTACAGATACATACATTCAACCTGTCTGCTAGGCATTGAAGTCCCGCTATGTCACTAGTACGTACTGAAGGGGTCAACATCAGGTCTCGAATCTTTTCACGAATAAAGGCATCTTCTCCACCAAATCGTATCCACAGTGTTTTTAGAGCCCGTTGATAGCTGTTTCCCACAGTACTATATGAGTATAGGTGGTCTCGAATTTCTTCAGAAAAAGCCTGCAGGAGGATGCGCATCTTCTCAGGATCAGACATCTGGATCTTGTCTACAGCGTCATTGAAGCAACGCATAAAGCTCCAAAGCTCGCCACGACTTTTTCCTTTGGAAGTAGGAAGGCGTATGTCTCGGGAGTGTACGGATGATATAACCCTGTCCAGCACCTCCCATGGTCCCTTACTCTTTATATCTACAGACTGTGATGGTACAACCTGAATTTTGTCAATAGTAGCCTCGTTCCTGGGTGCGGCCGCATCTCCTTGGTTTCTTCCGGGGCTCTTCTTTTTCCTCACCGGTTGATCCTCCCCCTGATGAGTCCGTGCCTCTGCTTCAAATTTTCTCTGTTAGGTCTTCTCGACAGTGCCATTTTCCTTCCGTGTAGTTTCAAGCTTGTCTATACCCTTTTTTGGAGATGAACTCTTCAATGTAACTTTCCACACCTTCCATCAGCGCACTCCTCCAATGGTCACTGGTTTCCGGGTTTCAGCTAGTACTTAGTTGGGGTGAGTCGTGTCTATCGCTGACAGTTGGTACAGTTTCCGGTTCATCTTGCTGTTTCGTCGTGGGGCCAGCAAGCAGTGGTTGTCCATCACTTTTCCTATCTTGTGGCCTCTCCTTGTTTTTTACGTCTGCCATTTCATCCAGTTGGGTGCGGTTGCTTGTGATTTGTGGTGGTGTATGGCACTACAGCTGGTCCTGGCACAAGCAGCAAGTACACTGATGTGTCTAAGGAACTAGTACAAGCGTACAACTCTGCTGTGCCTCGGGTTTTGTTACAAGCGCACACTTCTGCTGTGCCCTGGGGTTTGTTACAAGCGCACATTTCTGTGTGTCTTGGATCTGTTACAAGCGCACACTTCTACTGTGCTATGGGGGCTGTTACAAGTATATAAGCTTTGGGCAGAGTTCCCTTAACTTGACTTATATAGAAATCTGTTGAGGGATTAAGTTACAAACACAAAATGGTCCATTTATTGGTAAAACTATATTGGTCACAGGCTATTAGAAGATGCACCGTAATTAACACTGTAAGCAGTGAGTGTTAGGGTGTGCTGACCCTACATTGTCAAGGTTAGCGTACTAATAGAGGAATTTCCCCTCACGTCAAAAGTACATGGCACGTCACAGCTTATGGAAAATTGCAGTAGGGTGTTTGGATTATATAAACTAAATGCATTAACCCAAACTTATATAATTGTTATTGCCATGAGACAGGGGCTAATACACAAGCCCACACATGTACTGTGTCTTGGGGCTGTTACAACCGCACACTTCTGCTGTGCCTTGGGGCTGTTACAAGTTCACACTTCTGCTGTACCTTGGGGGCTGTTACAAGTGCACACTTCTGCCGTACCCTGGGGGGGCTGTTACAAGTGCACACTTCTGCTGTACCTTGGGGGGCTGTTACAAGTGCACACTTCTGTTGTACCTTGGGGGCTGTTAAAAGTGCACACTTCTGTTGTACCTTGGGGGCTGTTACAAGTGCACACTTCTGCTGTACCTTGGGGGCTGTTACAAGTGCACACTTCTGCTGTGGCTTGGGGCTGTTACAAGTGCACACTTCTGCTGTACCTTGGGGTGGCTGTTACAAGCACACACTTCTGCTGTACCTTGGGGGCTGTTACAAGTGCACACTTCTGCCGTACCTGATACTTTAGGTACACATGTTTTAGTCGAGTATACTAGTTGTTTTGTGAGTACAGTAGCTCCATGGACTCGATTGTTCCACAGGCTGTGGCCACTGTAGAGGTGTTTGTACTAACATGTCACAGTCAGATGGTGATTATGTTGATGAATGAATAATCAACTCCTAAGATTTTCTCACCTATCTATGGCATACACATAATTAATATAATGATTCAATTTCATATAGTGGCCTAATAATCATGTTATGGTACATTATTATGATCAATACAGTTCATAGTTTTCCACAGTGAGGTATTTTGATATTTTGATAAACAAATGACTGATAAATTTCTTGATATTCGCACAGTTTGCGTCTAGGTGAGCAATATATATTAGAGTCTGCATGTCAATTTGGTTCAGTTCTGTATTAATACTGAGTAGCATGCCTATATTATAAATTCAAATTTTGCTTTATGTCCTTTTATAACATTTTCAAACAATCCCCCCAAAACAAACAATGTTACTCAAGTATCATACTAAATTATCCTATTTCTAATTGGAATATCACATATTCTTATGGCAGAATATTGAAGTAATCCATCATATATCATAATGTTCCAGTTTCATGGCGTAATTGTAATTGGATATGATTACTTACTTTTATTCTCTGTAAGGGCGGAAACGATCCTCCGGCTGGTTACCGCTGCTAACTCGCTCGTTTGCTGGTACAGACGACACTTGGGGTGGTTGGACGGAGGTGAGAACGGCAGCTACTATCTGCGCCACCGGCAGATTCAACCCAGCCGCCATACAGTCAGTATCTAGCTACCCTGCTGTCCGTCAAATTCTGGCTGTGATCTCATCATAGGTCCTGGACTCGTGGGCTGTGTTCCCAGACCTTCACCTATCAACTGCCAACTCTCTGGTCATCTACCACTACCGCATACCACGACCGTCAATTCATCTCATTCCGTCTGTGTCCCGGTGTTCTCCTGCCTTTTCAAGACGTAGCTGAGTGTGGAGTGAATGGACGCTTCCCTACCCTGAGTGTGCATCACCCTGTTCCAGAACCTTCCCCCAGGGCCACTGCCGCAGGAAATATTTGTTCATGGTTTGATTCTATAATTGTTTGAATCCATTAATTGCTGACTCCCATTATTTGTTTGATTCCTTTAATTGTTTGCTTCCTTTAATTGTTTGACTCCCGTAATTATTTGATGTTTGTTGAGTGGTGTCAGAGTTTTGTGTTATATTTTTTATAGTAAAGAGATGTCAATCTCAAACGGTTGTTTGTTATTCCTCAGAAAACCATGGTCCTTGACTTTCCTTTATTAAGATCCTGATTAGCCTGGTAAGGAATTTCTGTCCCTAAGTCCTAGGCCTTTACATTCTCATAGTTCAATTGCAAACAAATTACAATTACTCAGAATTGTGTAATGAATTACAACCAGCTTCTATTATAACACTGGTCTACAAAAAAATATTTTTTTTTTCTGGCATGAAACCTTATAACTGTTTTTTACTAACTTTAAGGTGCTGAATCCAAATCTGATCTCAGATTTGCTCCATCACGTAACGTGCCAGAATTTACTGAGCTACCAGAGATTGAGGATATAGACCGGAATTCACCTGTTTCTACTGATGAAGATGAAGAGACTGATCTTTTCAAGCCATCTGGTGAAGATTGTGAAAAGCCAACGTTGTTTACTCAGTCAGAATTGAATGATCTGGTCAGAGATCTAAATTTGCCAAAACAGTCTGCTGAATTGTTAGCTTCCAGGCTTCAAGAGAAACGACTCTTAAAACCTGGCACGAGTGTCTCCTTTTATCGCAACAGAGAAGAGCAACTGCGGAAGTACTTTTATTCATATGACCAGCTTGTTTTTTGTAATGATGTAGAAGGACTTCTTCTCTCCATGGGACTACCAGCATATGATAGTAAGGATTGGAGACTTTTTATTGACAGTTCTAAAAGGAGCTTGAAATGTGTTCTTCTTCATAACGGAAACAAGTATGGTTCAATTCCAATCGGACATTCTGTACAAATTAAAGAAGAATATGAAAACATTAAGACTGTTCTAGAGAGGTTGCAATACCATGCTCATGAATGGTTAATTTGTGTGGACTTGAAAATGGTAAACTTTCTATTGGGCCAGCAAGGAGGGTACACAAAATACCCCTGTTTTCTGTGCTACTGGGACAGCAGGGCTACAGCAGACCATTGGGTGAAAAAGAATTGGCCACCAAGACATAGTTTGACGCCTGGTGACAAGAATATCATTAACGATCCTCTGGTTGACAGGAAAAACATTGTCCTTCCTCCTCTGCACATAAAACTTGGTATCATGAAGCAATTCGTCAAGGCTCTTGATCATAATGGAGAGTGTCTCAGATATATATGCTCAACCTTTCCAAGTCTTAGCGACGAGAAGAAAAAGGCAGGGATTTTTGATGGACCTCAAATAAGAACACTACTCAGAGATCCACACTTCCTTGCAACAATGACTGAGGCACAGGCAAGAACTTGGAATGCTTTCTCTAATGTGGTGCGGAACTTCTTAGGGAACAAGAAAGCGGACAACTATCAAGAAATTGTGGAAGAGCTGCTCTTGAGTTTACAAGCACTTGGATGCAGAATGAGTATCAAGGTTCACTACTTACAGTCACTTGGACGAGTTTCCAGAAAATCTGGGAGAAGTGAGCGAGGAGCAAGGGGAGCGCTTTCATCAAGACATTAAAGTAATGGAAGAACGTTACCAAGGTCGATGGGACTCGAACATGATGGCGGACTACTGCTGGAGTTTGATGAGCGACATTCCAGAAGCTGTACATAAGAGATCGGCCAAAAAGAGGAAGTTTATGTAACTGTAACTTGATCTTAATACTTGCACTATTTCCACCGTACATTAATTGTTTTTTTTCACCCTTCAATGTTACATTTAAATATTATATGTGCATTAACTTTCCAATTTGATATTAACAATTTTTGGTTATAGAAAAATACAAATTGTAATGCTGAAAAACTTTATGTATACATGTTTAAACCGTCAATTTTGATCCAAAAGTTTACGTTTCCCAGCAAAAGTGCAATATGGTACATCTCAAAAACCTGATGTGATAGACAAAAACCAGTCATATTTGGATTCTGCACCCCAAATTTACTTACAATCCGTTTAAAAACCTTGTGCCAGAAAAATTGTGTTGACCGGTGTTATAATTGTTACCGCAAGCAGTAATGAGTAGGTTGACACATAAACAAACATTGTGTTAGGCTGTAAGTCATGTCATGTTTATTGGGTGTACCTGCCCGGATACAGTATGTAGAGTATTGAGATGGTAGAAGATGAGAGACCCAGAGGAGGTTGGAGTGTGTAAGGGAAGCTTGTTTGTGTAAACACCTGACTCAGCGTCGCCGACCAGCGAGGGCAGGGCAGGCGACGCAGGGTACTGGCAGTGTAGTTATCCAGATCATAGAGGCAACACCTAACCTGGTTTCTCTTGAGACTTTCAACACGTAAGTTTAACTGGTACTTATTGTGTACACAGGTAGGCTGCGTCCATTGCATCGTTTATCATTGTGACAACATAAAATATGGCAAATTAAGTACTCATTGTAAGTGTTAAGATTAGACTAATTACATAGCTATGACTGTTATATAAATATATATTGGATTAAACATTTATGTATGATTGTCTATGTATAATTTATTTGAAATACTAAAATGAATTGTATTCAATAGGTTTGATCGAATTATAACGTTGGAGTTTAACGTGAAGTCTGATTCACCTTTAAACGCTCAGAAAGCATTTACAATAATTACTAATTTATCCAAGCCTGGTTAGAATGCAAGGCGCTTAAACGCCTTCTACCGACACACTCGGTGATATCGAGTCTGGCTGTCCGCAATGATCAACTATTTCTCTCGCGCGCTCGTGGGAATGATTCTGACACCAACACTAAGTCTTTCTGTAACACTAACACTCCCGCCCGCTCGACCAAACAGATTTGACACTGGATAACTCCATTTTGACCCAGGTCCGCTGGGAGGACAGCGCCCCTGAACTCGAGGAACACTTACGCCCATATTATTAAACAACATCTTCCCTTGAAGGGGGTCGTCGTGTTTCAACCCGAGTTTTAAATAAAATGAGTCCTGATTGACACCGCAGTACAGTACTTAACGGGGTGGTGTGGCGGTAAAATTAACTATTGCCAGAAAGATGAAATATCCTCGTCAATGTCGAATGTGCTACGGGTCACGGAATCATTTCTCAACTTCAGAAATTCGTCTTTTGTAGGGTCGTTGTCAGAAATGACATCTTCGGCGACAAGAAATGATTGCTTCATCCATGCAGTGTTAGTCTCCAGAGCCTTGCTTTCAAGTAAAATATTTTGTCATTAACGTCTTGAGTGTGAGAAGATGCTCGCCAATTTCGGTCGCCTGGCACTGAACCTCTCTACTTTGAAAAAATTGGTCTAGCCTGGTAAACATAGCGACGTTGTTGACGTTGACTCGCCTGTGCCATAGTTCATTTGTTGACAGAAGGCATTCATCTTATCTTGGACATCGATGATGGAAGCATTTTTTTCTTGTAGAGAGCAATTCAACACATTCATCTCTCGAAAGATGTCCGACAGATAAATTAGACGTGTTTTTAGTTTAGTTTAACAAATTTATTGGCAGAGCTTGTAGTACAATTTGCCTATTCTGAGTAATTCAGTCAGGTCTTGACACTGAGGGTGGTATCACTTCTCACTGCCACGCAGGACAGAGGTTCGTACACAAAGAGATGCATCATATTCATTGACAGTACATATACATATATGTACACATACACATATACATACATATACACATATACAGTACATACACATATACATGTACATATATACACACATATGCACACATACATACACATATACACACATACATACATATACGTCGGTCAGATTCATGTGGGTAATGTCACTCTTCACTGCCATACAGTACAGAGGTTCGTACACAAAGAATGCATCATATTCATTGACACTATATATAGGTCAGATTCATGTGGGTAATGCCACTGTTCACTGCCATGCAGGACAGAGGTTCGTACACAAAGAAGGAAATACATCATATTCATGAGCAGTATATATAGGTCAGTGGATCACATACATTAGAGTCATATTCTAATTGAAGACTAATCAGTGTGGGCTAGCAAATTTGGGATAAACAGCAAGAATGTCCTCAAGCACACCTGATTCAATGCAGTAATTCCATAGTTCAAGATACAATAAGTCAGGTGGCCTGAAGTCTTTGACAGTGTCACATTCAATAATATAGTGTTCAAGTGTATGCTTTAAAGGTTTATGACAAAGTTTACATGCTGAGTGTTCCGGTATGGGTACAGCGTTACTAACTTGCCAGATGTGTCTGTATCCTAGCCTAATTCTGGCCACGACTACATCACATTGTCTGGTTCTGTCCTTATGCTGGCCATCCCGGTACCTCTTGTCACAAAATTTGTCATATTTACTAATGCTACAACTGTCAGGTCTCTCTGCATTTTTCACTTCTTCTAGATCAGAGTTCATGATTCTGACCTGAAGGTTTTTAATTACAGCATTGGACAGGCCAAGGTCACGGTCAACATTTTCTTTCTTACATGCCTCATTGGCCAGTCTATCAGCACGGTCATGATACCTGATTCCAACATGGGACGGAATCCACACAAATTCGATACGAAAGTTGTTCTCATTGGCAGTTATCACATCTTTTTAATATCACATAGAACTTTAGACATAAAGCCTGACTGGCTGTTCATTGATTTCAAAGCACTTTGAGAATCACAGAATATTACCCCACCTCCATTTTCTTTAAGGTAGTCTGTGGCTAAGTAGATTCCAGTTAGTTCAGTTTGTGTTGTGCTGGCCCAGTTGTTCAGCCTTTGTTTGTTTGACACTATCATCTCTTTTTCTTTATATATTACAATTGCACAGCCTGTTCTACCTGTGATTGTCTGCACAGAACCATCAGTAAAAGCATAACATTCACTTGATTTAATACTCTCTATGTGTCTGTTAATAGTTTCTAGTGTGACACATCTCACCACATCGGTGTTTAACATTTGCTTACTTCCAACAGGAGTGTAATTAATAGGAACTGATATATCCAGCCAAGGAGGAATGGCATTAATAGGTTCGTCTGGTGTGATAGGGAAATTCAGTTTCAAGAGATATGCAACACTTTTATGAAGCCACGCCCCAAAGAGAGTCTTTTGTGGAAGGTTGGCGAGATGGTCGGGATTACTTAGATAGAACATCAACTCAGTTTGAGCTGTAGTTTGAGAACCATTGTTCTTCAAAACTTTGACACAAAACATGGTATTAAGTAGAGCTATCCTCTCAGATAGAGAGGGCAGTCCGAGCTCTTTCCTCATGTTTACAATTCTGGTTGATTTTGGGCAACTAAGGATGATGCGCATGGCTTCATTTTGCACTACCTCAAGGCTGTTGAGTTGTTTAGGCAGAATGGTCACAAGATGGAGAGCATGATAGTCAACTACAGAACGAATGAAGTGAAGATAGAAAGTACGAGCATAGGTGATGTTAATTCCATAGCCCTTGCCAACAAGGGTTCTGAGGGGTTTAATGCGCTGCATTAGTTTGTCACGAAGGTTGCTGACAAAGTTTGCATCATTCACACAAATTCCAAGATATTTATAGGAGCTACATAGTTCCAAGGGCATGCTGTTAATGTCATAGTCAAGAGGCAGAGGGTGAGCAGGACGAGGATTGAGGACCCTCGTCTTGTCAACAGATATTATGAGACCACATTCAACAGTTCTCCGAGCAAATACATCCAGCAAGGCTTGGAGCCCGAGTTTGGTTTGTGTCATAATGCAGATATCATCAGCATAGCATATTACGGCTTTGTTTGGCTGAACTGGAATGTCAGCAATAAGCTTGTGCATCAGTATATTAAAGAGCATACGACTTGACACTCCTCCCTGAGGCGTGCCAAGCTCAAATGATCTCATTCTGGTACTTTTAACTCCCCTAAACAGAACACTGGCATACCTGTTGACAGATAACCCTTTATCCATGTCATGAGGTTACCTTGGATGCCAAAATTAGCTAGTTGCTCAAGTATAATGTCTCTATTAGCTACATCAAAGGCTGATTTAAGGTCTATAAAGGCTGTTTGTGTCTTATCTTTTGATTGAACAAGATATTCTGCAAAGCATGTCTGTGTCCTACGCCCGGGCATGAACCCGTACAGATTAGGGGCGAGTTTGTCTTTGACTTGAAACATGAGACGGTATAGAACAACTCTTTCAAGGACTTTACACATACAGGATGTGAGTGAAATTGGCCTGAAGTTTGGAGAATTAGCTTTAGGGATTGGAAATATGTTTCCATGAGTCCATGTCTTAGGCAGAATACCCTGTGTGAGGCTCATTTGATACAGGTCAAGCAGTGGATGGTTAGGGATCTCATTCAACAATCTCAGGGTTTTATAGGCTATGCCATCCTCACAAGGGGAGGAAGACTCACCTTTCATTCGTGCTGTTGTTAGTTCGTGGTGCGTTATAGGAAACTGGTCGGTAAGGTCTGGTGAGGAACAGGCTATTTCAATATTGAAACCCGTATTAATGTGTGTGGTGTTAAGATATTGTTGTATCTCAGGAGGCAGGGAAGTGATTTGTGACACACTAAACCATTGGTCTAATAGCATGTTAGCATATTCTGCAGGGGTGGGTGACTTGGTAATGGCTCTAATTTTGTTCCACACTTCTGCTAGAGTGGTTGTTCTATTAATCCCCTGTAAGAATTGTTCCCAATAGGTGTTTCTCACCTGACCTTTGAGTTCACGAAATTCTCTGTTAGCTTTGAGGAATGCCAAGGGGTTATCACTAGTTTTATTTTGCTTATAAGTGTTGGCAAGCTGTTTTACATTCTCTCCTTCTTTGGTGAGGATGGGGCCATGTGTCCACAGAGGTGGTTTAGTGCTGCCCCCCTTCCTCCTTGACTTAACCCAGGTGGAATAATACGTGGTAATGACATTTACAAGATCACAGCAAAATTCATCCACTGACCCAGGTGTATATCCAGCATACCATCTGTGGATGTAGGCCTTGAAGTGCAGTTTAAGATTATCTGGGATGTTAAGTCTGAGCTTAGGATGGAGTTCACACTTGACATCAGCAATAGTGTACTCAGTAAGTATTGCATAATGATCACTGACTAGGTGGTCTGAGATGACCTTAGCCTTGACATTACTGTCTACTAGGTTATACCCAATCACATAATCAAGTCTGCCCCCCATCAGATGTGTCACTTTGTCTGTGTCGTATACAGTGATATAATGATTATCGATGTAATTCACCAACACCCTCCCATTAGAGTTACACTGGACATCACCGAGGACAGTGTGACGAGAGTTAAAGTCAACCATACACAGCATAGCATTGTTACCTGATGGCTTTGGTAACACGTCCGCTCGCAGTTCATTACACCGAACATAGATGTTATACAGCGAAAATTGACTGTTTGCTGTCTTTACTGTAAATTGGTGATAGTGAATACTTTTATCATTGTGAGTTTTATTCCATTTACAGACCAGACCATTCTTTACATATGTGAGCAGGCCACTTCCTGCTCCACTATTATATGCTGTAAACCCAGCTATCCTGGGTGCAACTTTCTTCTGGGTGCTGGACGTGTAAGGTTCTTGTAAACCAATTACATCAATGTTAAAAACTTTAACAAACCATTGTAGATCATTAATTCTGCGATTAACACTCTGGATGTTCCATGAAATGAACCTAAGCGTTCGTGTTACCTTTCCCACCTTGAATTTAGCGTAGAGAGTCGCACGCTGGCTTCATAGATCAACCTGACCAATAAGCTGACCATTCCAAGTTCTGTACCTCTGGATTTCCTGATAATGTTCTTCACAGCCCTTATTCCAGTAGGATTTCTATACGCGGGTTGCTTCATCAGTCCCGTGAGTTCCTCCCCGTAAACAATGGAAAACGTACAGGGTCATGGACAGTCTTCAGACCTGGGACTATTATGGAAACCACGCTGGCAGTCTGTGGCTCATTCTCCCCATCCATGCTTCCATCACTATCGGTCTCGCTCTGGCTACTCACCCTCAAGTTGGCATCATTATGAGAGGAGGCACCAGCTCCTTCAGAAGCTCCACTAACACTATCACTGTCATTGTTCACTGGTACACTTACTTGGCAGGCTTTAACCTGACCTGCATTGGCTAACGAAAGAGAGTCACTGTGCCTGTTGACTTCAGGTGGTGGAGGCGATCCGGCCGCATTGGTATCACTGAGTGGGACTGCTATTGTGGATGGAGGCGACCTCCCAGGACAACTGGGGTGCAAGGCCGTCACACCCTCCTCCCTGGACCTGGGACACTGCCCCCTGGGTGGGGAAGTGTTGCTGTTGATTTCAGGTGCTGGAGGCGACCCCGCAGTGTTGCTGTTGGCATCACTGAGTGGGACCGCTTTTGTGGGTGGTGGCGGCCTCCCAGGACAACCTGAGTGCCAGTCCGTCACACCCTCCTCCCTGCACCTGAAACACTGCCTCCTGGGTGGGGAGGTGTAGCTGTTGATTTCAGTCGTTGGAGGCGACCCGGTAGTGTTGGCGTTGGCGTCACTGAGTGTGACCGCTATTGTGGGTGGAGGTGGGCTCCCAAGGCAACCTGGATGCCAGGCCGTCACACCCTTCTTCCTGCATCTGGCACACTGCCACTCAAGTGGGGAGTCCTGCTCTCTCCCCTCCTGAGAGGCACCTTCTTGATGGGGCAGCTGCTTGTGCTATGCATTCCTGCGCAGAAGC
Source organism: Homarus gammarus (assembly GCA_958450375.1). NCBI lineage: Eukaryota > Metazoa > Arthropoda > Malacostraca > Decapoda > Nephropidae > Homarus > Homarus gammarus. The sequence continues at coordinate 1,119,599 of CAUDMG010000139.1, forward strand.
CGCAGGTTGCTGGCTTGTGACAGTATTTCGCCACATGATTGACCCCGAAGCAGTTGTAGCACACCACAGGGGGAGGAGTCCACCGACTGATGTTACTAGGGGTACCGTACGTGCTGCCAAAGAAGCGGTACTCCTCAGGAGGTGGTTCCTTCCTTTTCCAAACAATGATGATCCTACTAAGTTGTGCACCATCCTTATAAAGTCTTCTTGCTCTGTGGATGCCCTGAAGTGACAGAGCTCTCTTGGGGGTAATACCCTTGGGGAATTGGGTGACAAAGTATTCCTTCATTTTTGGGGTCGAACAGGTTCATCTCGCTTAATAAGCTGTATTGAGCCGACCTCTCCATCAATGAAGCGTTGGATAGCATCCGTCTCCTCTCGGCCTACATTGACAAAACGAGGGGTGTTACCTGACACGACAACATTAAGCTTAGCCGTGCCATAATCCTTATTCAGGGCAGTCAACCAATTAATCTTCATCAAATTGGTTGCGTTCTCGGGGAAGGCAAGGCGAATGTACTTAGCCCGGGGAGCAATGGGAGGGGTAGGGGATGCCCCTATTGGCTCTCCTCTGCTTCCTTCCCTGGGTCCTCATTTTGCGTTTCTGCTGACGTGTCTTAAACTTCTGAAAGCCAGCTTCAGTGTCGCCATGACTGTCCTCCCCATCTTCATCAGGGACATCGGCAGAGCGCCGCCCAGCGATGACTCCTGCCATGGTTAGATTTAGATGGAATCTAGGTCATATACACCGGGGCAGAGAGGTGATATGTAGGCCAGCGATGTCCTTGAGGCGTAAACCCTCTTATAGGACAAGGGGAGAGGGGAGCCTGACATCAACGGTGTGAGGGTAGGAGGGCCTCCTGGGAGAGGAGGGAGTGTGGTGTCGGGGGGGGGGGGGGACTAAGGTAACAGGAGTATTCTCAGTTTATAAGCACTTTTATTACACTACACTTGTTCTTAATAGTATCTCTGTTTTCTGGTTAGATACAGTATCAAAGTCAAGTTTAGTTTCAAAAGAACTATCCAGCGTGGCACCAAAAAGGTGTAAGGGGGGGTTTGTTAAAACAGACCTTCACCACATGGCCGGGGGTGACCGTGGGAGTAGGCCTGCCTGGCTGGGGTCTTACACACCCACTCCACAGTACTCAACCCACGACGCGTTAGTTCTCTTGTTATACAGGCAACATATTTATGCGTGCGATGACTTGTCAGGGCGTGCCAAACGCAGCAAACGTAAATGTTGTAAGTGTTAAATACGAGGTTACCCCACCGTGCCAACAGAAGCATATTACCCCAGCCAAAAATGTAGTTTTTACCCCAGTTGGGGTAATTACCCCGAGTTTGAGAAAAACTGATTTAAAGGGAGGGAACGTAGTTGTAACCGCTCTATGAGCGACTGTGGGATAAGGAGACCCTTGCGCGTAGGACTCGATTGTTCTTTATTTGGTCAAAACCTGCAGAGTACAAATTACATATGTTACATATGAGATAATTAATTCAATCGTATGTTCCATCATTATTAACGACTAAATATAATATATTTGAGTAGAGTAGGGTGTTAAACCATATAAAACTTACGTGTTTCGGGTCTAATGTAGGACTTATTAGCTCCTTGACTCGATAGTTCACTGGACGGATAAGAGACTGCTCTAGCTCGTCAGCCTAGGCGAGGGCCAGTTGTTTCACACCTCAGCAAAGCTCGTTGTCAACACTCCCTCTGTCTCTCTCCTGCCCCCCCCCCCCTTCTCTCTTTCTATTCCTCTCTCTCTCTCTCTCCCTCCCTTCTAGTTTATTCTACTGGCGGTAACAATCCCACTGTTGAGCTTGCTCGAAACCCATTGTCTGCCGGGAGTCCTTCGTCTTTACTTTGGCACGCCACACGAGGCCGTCATCACCCGGTACCGCCTCCAATACCCTTCCCAGCATCCATTGGCTCCTTGGGAGAGGATGTCCAGATATGATGACGATGTCCCCAGTGCGGAAGTTGCAGTGCGCCCGGAAGTGCTTCTGTCGCTGCCGGAGTGTCGGGAGATATTCCTTAACCCACCTCTTCCAGAATTGGTTTGCAATGAATTGGGCATGCTTCCATTTTTGTCGGTACGCTTCTGCTATGGACTGATCGCCTCCAGTGAGCAGGGTTCCCGAGTACATTCGCAGTAGGTGAAGCGGAGTGAGTGCTTCTAGGTCTCTCGGGTCGTCGGATACTGGGGTGATGAGCCTCCCGTTGACGATCTCTTCCACGGCACAGAACAGGGTGTTGAGTAGCTCGTCGTCTAGTACCTGTGTGCCCCTCACCCCCTGGAGAACCTTCTTCAACGTGCGGATCTGACGCTTTGGAGGTCCTCTGTAGGATGTGAACCTCGTCATGACGTTGATGAATGAGTCTGTGTTCAGTGAGGTGAGGACTTCCAGGTGTATAGCTCGGGTGGCCAGACATGTAAACAAGCTAAACAAGCATCCCCATCTTTTCGCCGGGCCCGGCCTTGTTTAACCATAAAGGGACCAAAAAACAGTCGGCTCCGGTGCAGGTGAAAGGCCGATCTTCTGGATGTACCCGGTTCTCTGGCAGGTCAGCTTGGTGTTGGTGGGTAGGCTTCCAATTGCTTCTTCGACAAATTACACACGTACGTAGTACTCGGTCGATCATCTTACGGCACTTTGGTATTCAATATGTCTCGCGTAGCGCAGCTAGAGTGTGCTCGCGTCCTGAGTGGCCAGCCCTGGTCGAATGTACCTCCTATAAGATAAGTTCTGTAGTTTTTTGTCCCTGGGTTACAGTATGGGGTTCTTTGCTCTGGATGGAGAGCAGCACGCTTCAGTCGGCTGCCTACTCTGATCAGGCCGTCCGCGCCCAGGTAAGGTTCCAGTCTGCTTACGTCACCAGTCCTGATGGAGTGTTTTCGTTCCAGCGCATCCAACTCGTAGGGAAATCCCTTTCTTTATATCAATCTTGAGACGACTAACTTCTAATTCGCTGACCTTGAGTCGATGTTTTCGGTGATGTCTGTTCTTTCGCTTCCCCAGCCGCCATCCTTAAGCCTTCTAATCCACACTACGCGATTCAGAAGTCGACGCCACGAGGAGTACCTGGCCCATAGCTTATCGAGGATACCCTCCTCCTGGTCAGCGCTCGTCGTCAGCACCGTGGTTTCCTTCTTCACCTCTGGGTCTCCGTCTGTGAGGTCTGGAATCCTCATTGGACTCTTTTGCCAACCGTCTTCTTGCAACAAGAGCAAAGCAGGTCCCCGAATCTACCTGTCCTCATCGTTGAGCTCTGTTCCATGTAGTCCAAAACTAGCGTCATCGGTTGTGTTCAGTGCCGACTTCACGTGGCGCCATTGTTCTGCATTGGAGTCCCTGTGTATTGTTGCCACTCGATTGGCCACGAAGGAATGGAAGCGTCTTTCGGTGTTTCGTATGTACTGAAGGACTGCCGTACTGTCTGTCTGGAACACTGATCTGTCTATTTGCAATTCAAGTTCTCGTCGTAGTTGTTTGCCTGCCTTGGAAGCCAGTACTGGCTCGCAGAGCTCGAGTCGAGGTATGGTCTGCTGTTTTAGAGGGGCTAGCTTGGCCTTGCCACACACGAAAGAGATTCGTTCATCCCACCCAATACCTCGTCTACACTCATCTTGGAATATATAATTTTGGCTCATGTGAAGCTCGGAGCGATGATTCCCAGTGGGTCATATATGGGGCTGACCATACTCAGAAGGCTTCGTTTCGTCTCTGGTTTCTTAGGGATCTGGACCCGGACCTCTAGTTCGTCCTTTTCCAGGTCCCACAAGATTCCCAGTTCTCGTTCAGTGGGGAGCCTGTCGTCTTTCAAATGACTTTCTTTACTCCCACGGCTTTCTCTGTCTGTGGAATTGCCTTGAGGACTTCCCTGTGATTACAGACCCACTTCGTAAGTCTGAATCCGCCCTTCTTCCTCAGCTGTCTCAGTCAATGGGTAATTATCGTTGCCTTCCCTAGCGAATCTACTGAGAGAAGCAGATCGTCAACGTAGAAGTTACGATTCGCTTTCTTGATGTCGTCATGGAAACTTTCCCTGTAATCTTGGAATGTTAGTTGTAGCGCATACCCGGCGCATGAAGGGCTACACATACCTCCAAAGAGATGTACTGTCATTTGGTAAGTGGCGGGGCCCCTGGCAGCTGGTCGTCCGTCCACCATAAGAATCATAAGGCGTCTCGATGTTCGGGTACTACTCGCACTTAGTGGAACATTGCCTCGACATCAGCCACGAGTGCCACCTTTCCTTGTCTGAATCTGATGAGGACTCCCATCAAATTGTTGTTAAGGTCTGGCCCTTGCATCACCTGGTTGTTCAATGACATCATCTCATATTCGGCTGCACAATCAAAACTATTCTCACCTTTTCTGGCTTGTTGGGTTTCAACACGGGGTGGTGTGAGAGATACCAGGTCTTCCCGGGTGTAACACTGAGTTCTTGACGTGGGACTCGCTCCGCATGTCCCTCGTCGACTAGACGTCTCATTTCTTCTTGATACCTCTGAGAGAGCCTTGGGTTCTTTAGGAGGCATTTCTCAGTCGCGCCAATCGCTGTTTGGCAAGCTTCTTATTGTCTGAGAGTTCCTGTTCTTCCTGGTGAAACAACAATGACCTTGGGGATAGTGATGGATCGGCTTTTTCTTTCTCCTACGCTAACCACTTTTACACTGATCTCTTCGGTGTTTACACTACTTCTTTCTTTCACGATTGTGCCAATGGAGAGGGAAAAAACTGGCCTTCCCTATGCTTGCAGCCTTCGTACTGCTCGTGAGAACTCCCGTGAAGTGTAGAAGCCTCGAGTGTACTCCAGAGCAGCCATCTATACCACATACCATCTTCTGGCTGCACTCCGTTATCCGGTGATTACGACCCAGGCTAGCGAAGGAGCGACGTTCTTCTCTTACGAGGGAAGTTCGCTTCCCTGTGGACATGCTGAGGAATGTCCGACACATCTGAAGAAGGTGATCTCCGCGGCATAACGAGCAGCGTTCATCGTCCGATTCTCTGGTTGTCTTTATTTCTGATGTCACCAGACCCACAAGTTTATTCCTCGACGAGGATTAGCATGAGGATGAATCTGCATATATTCAGCTTGGTTCCTCCGGTCCTTGTCCCTTTGGGGCCTCCTCCACCATGTTGACCATATCCATAGTGAATTCCAACATCCACTCGATCCCAGGAGGCTTCCCTTGCTTCCTTTTGTATTTATGCACATTATTCACATAGTCGTCACTTATGGTCCTTCATCAACGTTAGTGGTTTCGGTGAACGAGCTTGATGCTCAGAAGTACTTCCGCGCTCCCCCTGGTGAAATGTTCCCGGCTCCACGGTTAAGGTGAGCGTCGGGAGTCCTCTTGGAGTATATCGCGTTTCTTTGTCAGTTTCGGTTTCAGGAAGGTCATGTCTCTGGTAGTGATAACACCTTTCCGTGATCTTCTGTTGTTGTTGATATTGTCGGACCGTAGTCCAACACTGGCCTTTTCCTGTAGGCGGCCCATTTGGTGGTTCCGGCTGGAGCTCTTGGAGCAGCCAGGCCGGATTTGGGATTGGGGATGGAGGTTATCTTACCTGCAGGTATGAAAGGATACTGCAGGTTTGCAAGTGTAAGCGGACCCTCGATCAGTGAACGCTTACCACCAGCCCCCACTCTAGGACGTGGTCAGTTTCGGAGTGGGCGCCCCTTGAACTGTGGTCTGCACTTGCTGGGGAGGATACTTCCTAAGCTATCTGGGTGATGGGTATCGTGTGATGACCCGGAGAAGGTGGTGAATGTGGTTTGTTTGGGCCTTTGAGATTGCTACTAACTCTGTTTGTAGGGTGGAGTAGTCATTAAAAGTGTCCATCGGAGGGTCTGACCATGGGCGTAGAAAGCCGCTCCGGATCTATGATGTTTTGGTCCACCGAGCCGTCTGTGAAGTATGATGCTGCATAGGCCGGTGTCTCGGTGGCTATGGGTTCCTGAGTTATTCTTCTGAGGTCCTCCTTCTGGAGGTTGGCTTTGCTATCACTTAGTTTTGTGCTGCCCTTACTTTGTAGTCGATTCATACCTTCGGTGGCGTTCTGCAACATCGCTGCCCAGTCTCATTTTTGACTCATACCCTTCCATGTCCATGATTGCCAGAACAAACGAATCGTGATCTGTCTTGCTCGATAAATGTATGCAGTAACGCTTAGTATCAGCTACTACTTATGGTGGCGCTCCACAATCGCGGATATCACACAATTGGAGTTGATGTCACACTGACGCGTGCCATACGCACGAGTGATGTCACAGGCACGAATGATTTCACACACGAGCGACGTCCCTCAAACGCGTGGCGTGCAATACGCACGAGTGATGTCACACAAACATGACCACAGAGACCCCACAATCAATGTAGGGACTCTTTACACAAACTGCTGTCACAAACACTACTGCAGCGCCCTTGCTTTAATACTGAAATAGATACATTCCATTGAATGTATTATATTTCGTATTCTCAACCTATATATGGCCACCACTACTCACTTACACAACGTTACCTAATTGTCTGTACGCTTATATCACTATCTCTCCCGTGTGTTCGTACGAATATTACTAACAGAGTCCACGGTCTGTCCAGAATGAACAATAACACTCCCGCGCGCCCGTACGAACAATTTTGGCACCGAGACCAGTCCTTTCTGAAATGGCTGACACTGGACCCATCTACAGAGGCGTCACGTTTCTCTACGTACATACTGTATACGAGAGCTACACATGTGTTATACACGTATTCAACCCACAACCCCTTTTTGCTGGGGTTAACTATTATTATACAGTATATATATATATATATATATATATATATATATATATATATATATATATATATATATATGCAAGTAAATCATTGTAGGTGCGCGTGATCCAGGTATATGCTGATAAGCACAAGGAAAATGAAAACACGAAGTTCCAAAGCGCTTTCGTGTAATTCACATCTTACATTCATTATTATTCCGCCCACCATAATAGAGTCAAACAGTCAGTATTTTCAACAATGTTTTTACGTGCTTTGAGAATTTGCAGCCCGGAATTCATTGATGAGGAATATAAATATATCTATAATATTGGCTCAGACCTTAAATACCCTAGATCTTTCATAGACAAATGCCTGAACATTACAAAGAAATCTTTTTATAGAACTGATCCCAAGCCCACCCATGACCATAAGAATATCTTAGTATTAACATTTCACAAAAATTTCTCTCAAATTCCTGGAACGTCAATGTGGCATTTAAAAACTCATGCACTGTGAAACAAATGTTAATCAAGAACTCCCCCAACAACACAATTGGTTGCATTTATAAAGTTCCTTGCAAGGAATGTAATATGTTTTACTTAGGCCAGACAAGTAAAGATCTTGTAACTAGACTTATACAACAAAAATATAGTGAATTACACGAAAACGCTTGGGAACTTCGTGTTTTCTTTTTCCTTGTGGTTATCAGCATATATATATATATATATATATATATATATATATATATATATATATATATATATATATATATATATATATATATATATATATATATATATATATATATATAATTTTGAATGTTGTACACACACTCAACCCACAAACCCCTTTTCGCTGGGGTTAACTATTATATATAGGGATCACACTTAGTTGATGATTCACACAAAAGCGTCCCCGCTCTGCTGCTGCGAAGTTGCGGGGTGTTGGCCCGCCTTGCAGGTCCATGCATCGACTGTCGAGTCACTGAGTCACTCGCCAATTCTCAGTAGACTGAATCCTGATTGTCTAGGACTCACGTTTTGACTGTATCCGCCCAATGAGCGACTGGGATAAGTAGACCCTTGCACGTAGGACTCGATTGTTCTTTATTTGGTCAAAACCTGCAGAGTACAAATTACATATGTTATATATGAGATAATTAATTAAATCATATGTTCCATCACTATTAACGACTACATATAATATATTTGAGTAGAGTAGGGTGTTGAACCATATAAAACTTACGTGTTTCGGGTCTAATGTAGGACTTATTAACTCCGTGACTCGATAGTTCACTGGACGGATAAGAGACTGCTCGAGCTCGTCAGCCTAGGCGAGGGCCAGCTGTTTCACACCTCAGCAAAGCTCTTTGTCAACACTCCCTCTGTCTCTCTCCTGTCCCCCCCCCCCTTTCTCTCTTTCTATTCCTCTCTCTCTCTCTCTCTCTCTCTCTCTCTCTCTCTCTCTCTCTCTCTCTCTCTCTCTCTCTCTCTCCCTCTCCCTTCTAGTTTATTCTACTGGCGGTAACAATAGTCTTTGCTCAGATGGGTGGGGGTAAATTGTTCCACACCTTCACACCTGTATATTTTATGGAGGTCTGGTACTGAGAGGAGCGCCTGGGGGGTGGTCTTAGTAGCTCTGGGTGCCTTAAGATGTGTCTCTGATTATTCCATAATTGGAAATAATTGTTGTCAAGTAAGTGATTGACAGATTTGTAAACAAATAGGGCACAGCAGTAGGTGTTAATATCCTCGAATTTTAAAATTTTCAATTTTGCAAATTGTTCGTTTGTGTGATCATTTTTTTTCCAAGTACGTCATTGTCCGCACAACTCTCTTTTGTGCAGTAATCAGGGATTGTGTCTATGAAGAGCCAGATGCCCCCCATAGTGTGTGACAGTGTATCAAGTGTTGGTAAACAAGATTATAATAGATTTATTTAATTGCTGCAAGGGTGAGTGACTTGACTAGTGTGATACCGCATTGTTTATTGACTTTACTGTGAATGACTTGTATGTGGTTTCTCCAGCTAAGTTTCGCATCAACAATAACCCCAAGGAATTTAGTATTTCCTTCGCGTTTCAGGACTGTACTTCCAAGGTACAGGGGGTCCAAATCTGGGGGTAAGTTTTTCTTCTGTGAAAGGTCGTGTAGTGGGTTTATTTTCGAGGTTTAAGATCAATTTATTACATATTACCCAAATCCTGACTTTTGTCAATTCAGTGTTCATAGTTCTTACAAAGGAAAAGAGGGATGAGTTCCTGGTATAGAGATAACTATCGTCTGCAAATATGTTGTATTTTATGAGTGTGCTGGAGAAGACTATATCGTTTCTGTACAATAAAAACAGTACAGGACCGAGAATGGAGCCTTGAGGGACGCCATACAAAATTGGTGAGGAATCAGATTGATGATTATTATAGCAGACATACTGATTCCTATTGTTCATATATGAGAGGGCATATCTCAGAACCTATTGATTTGAGCCAAAAATAAAGGTCAAATTCGTTAATAACACACCAAAAATCATCGGAAAAACATAGTTTCAACTTCGATCTCGTATAGAACCAACAAGTGAAAATTTACCATCTCAGTCTGGTTATAGTTCGCGTTGGTTACATCCATTAATGGATGGGAGAGATGGAGCTGTAAATAACATCAGAGTGAGGATTCTTCATCTAGCATGTATGTTCAACATTAACAGAGAATGGATAGAATATAAGCCGGACAGATCAACGGTTCACTAGTGGGGTATTAAGTGCCACTCAGCAGAGACGTGTAGGTTGTATACACTTTATAACACAACCTCAAGAATCTCCTTTCACACTGAATTTGTTTCGAAAACATTATGTTTTATCTGGATAAAATAAAATAATTATTAATTCAACAAAACAATTAGATAAAGTTTATAAAATGAACTTTAAGTTTGTAGTAGTGTCCCTGGCCCTTATGTGTGTGGTAGTGGCGGTGTTGGGGCAGAAGCCCTCTGACAGGTGCACACTCACAACGCCCGGCATGGAGGGGGAGATCAGGATGGCGGAGGTCGTCATAGAGCAGATGATATCCGGGAAGATGATGAAGAGGGTTGAGGACAAGCTGCCCGGATCCACGAAGGTCACCTGCCCCGACGAGACCTTCTGGGTGGTGACGACCAACCCCAAGTGAGCCCCACCACCGTCCTTCTGAGTTATTTCCTCAATATTTTATTTTACTTCACTACTGTATCTAACTTTATTTTGCATGTTTACAGGGTGGTGGACGAGTGGAACAAGCTTAGCAACTTTGTAGTAAGTGCTGGAACTCTGGAAAGTTTCAAAAGGAGGCTAGATAGATTCATGGATGATAGAGAGTGGTAGTAACTCTCGACAGGAGCTGCCATGCACAGGCCAACCGGCCTATTGCAGATTCCTTATTTTCTTATGTTCTTATGTTTTTTTGATCCTCATTTATATTGTTTCGTGTCTGGCTTCACTATTTACACCTTTCCGGTTTTTTTCTTCTTTCTTTTTTTTTACGAGAATTAGCCCACCCGGGCACAGGCTGAACGACCCACAACGGGGCCTAGGGGGCAAAAAACAAAGAATAGAAAGAAATTAAAAGTAGAAAAGAAAAAGGTTATATTAATCTACAGTTCTACACCATTAAGATGTCGGAAAACAAGCTTTTTAAAGTGAGACACAGTTTATGAGTATGGAAACACAGAAGAAGGCAGAGCATTCCACAGTTTGGCTGTGTGAGAAAAGGATATACTATAACGGGTTAAACCATTGTGACCGACATCCACAGAGAAACGGTGGGCACCGCAGGCAAGACGTGTGTTACGAGCCCTCGGCCTTGCCGGCGGTACATATGATGCCAAATCCACCGAATATTGCCGGTTAAAGTACCTTTAAAAGAGAGAAAGAGTGTAGCAACATTGCGGCGAAGAGAAAGCGAAAAAAGGAGGAGAGTTAATAAGACGAAATGCCTTTGATTCCACCCTATCTAACAGTTGGGCAGAAGAAGAGCCACCCCAGATATGAGAGCAGTACTCCATGTTAGGAAGAATGAATCCCTTATATACTTGAAGCAGCTGCTCAGGAGTGAAGTAGCTACGGCATCTGTATAGCATTCCCAACTTTCGACAGGCCGAGCATATCTATTTTAGAGTTTGGCAGAAGGATAGCGTCCTGAAATGTATTTGGTGAGAGATCATTTAATTTAGAAAGTGTAATTCGTAAATACTGATTTTTATTGCTATTGAATTTAACCAAGTTTCTACCTCCCCATTCGGAGATGCTGTACAAATCCGCATTGATGGATGTAATGATATCAGCTCTAGAAACAGATCTAATTTGAGAGTTAGGAGGAAGTGGAAAATGAATAGAAGAGCGAAAAGTAGAATCATCAGCTTAAGAATGGATAAAATTAGTTGAAGAGTAAAGTAAATAATTGATAAAAAGAGGTAAGAGAGTAGGTGAAAGAACAGAACCCTGTGGGACACCACTATTGGTAGAAAAAGAGCGAGAGGTCGATCCCTCGACAACAACTTCCATGGATCGGTTCTCAAGGAAGCAAGAGATTAGAAAGAAAAGTGGGGGAGATAAACCATAAGAGGGAAGTTTAGAAAGCAAAAACTTGTGCCATACCCTGTCAAATCCTTTGGAGACTTCGAGGACCACGACGATAGTTTCCCCATAATCCCGAAGAGAGGATGACCAAAGATGGGTGCAGCAGGAGAGCAGATCACCAGTAGATCTCGCCTGGCGAAAGCCATACTGGTGATCCGACAACAGAGAATGGCGTTCAAGGTGACGGAAAAAATGGGAGTTCAAGACAGTTTCGAAATTCTTAGAGAGGGATGAAGTTAGGGCAATGGGGCGATAGTTAAAGGGATTAGAATGGTGAGCCTTCTTCGGGATGGACTGAACCAAGTCATGCTTCCAAGAAGAGGGAAAAGTTTGGGTTTTGAGGTAGAGGCGAAAGAGGCGAGCAAGCGCAGTGGCCAAAGCTTCAGCACACTCACTCAGAACACGAGGGGGTATTCCGTCCGGTCCATGCGCCTTACTCACAGCCAACCTGGATAACACACCGGCAACCCTGCGAGTGGAGATTATAGGAAAGCGCATAAGTTCAGTTGGAGGAACACGGGTAGGAATTAGAGGAGAATACGGTGCCAAAGAGATTGACTTTGCCAGGGTGAGAGTTGGCTGTAGGTCGGAAGAGAGGAGGAAAAGAAGGGGTGCAGAACTTATTACAAATGTTTTTGGTTAAGGACCAGAAGGATTTGCTACAGGAAGAATTAGTCAGGACAGCGGTTTTTCTTTTTATAATATTCCTTTTGGCACTACAACGATTCCTCAAAGTAATTAAAGAGGAGTGGGTAGTAAGAGAAGGAGATAGTTTCATAGCTTGATATGCCCTATCTCTCTCCCTACATGCAAGAGAACAGGAGCGATCAAACCATGATTGTTATAAACACCCTGAGTTAAGGACGTTCAGGTGACGGGCAAGTCAAAGGGAATGATTGAAACCCGTTTTTTGACGCATTCATTATTTATTGATGTTGTCAAAACAAGTATAGGTCAATGCAGATCGGTATGGTGTTCCAAGAGACAACAGTACTGCGTAAATTGTCTCAGCACAAATGCTTAGACAGGATTGTGTGGTGTTTATCAGTGCGAGCAGTAGGCTGCTCCTTACACCAACACTCGAGGGCTGGTCCTCACAGCGTCACTCAAGAGAGCGATCTCCTCTGGTCCAGGCGGCCACGCTACCCTTTAAGCCATTCATTTAGCAGAATTAGGACCTCTTTTCCGTAAACACCGCCCCCTCCAGCCGCCGCATCTGGCAAGGTAACAGGCCGCGTGATCGCAGGCTGAGAGATCTAATGTACAGTATATTCGGACAAGGCAGCGAATGCCAGCACTGACACCAACATAATAAGCCAGCGGCGATAACAATTGTAAAGGGAAAGTTTTGGTAGAAGATGGGATAAATGCGCGCATACCGCCCTGTATAACTTCAGCAATCAGCACATACCGAGGCGTCCCGAGTAGAAAAGCAACAATCATCCCAAGGAAAGTCGGTGAAAATTTCTCGCAAGGATTGCCAGCTTGCCCTCCGAAAAGTACCATAGTTGACGTTTAGAGGAGGGTGGGGGAGGGCGACGTGCCCAGTTTGATTTAATAGAAATAAGATTGTGATGAGAAGACCCTAAGGGGGCAGAAATTGAGTATGAATAGTGTGAGGGGGTAGAGATAAAAAAAACAGATCAAGAATGTTAGCAAGTTGATCGTGTCGATCAGGAACGTATGTAGGGTTTTTTATTATTAGTTCCAAATCATTAATTAAAGAAAAAGAGAGTGCCTCCTGGGTCATCCCTTGTAGAGCCAAGCCACGATACGATACGAAGTCTTTAGTTAAGAGGTGAAAGAAGATTATTAGGGGTTGAAGGAAAAGTGGTGAAACTGAAATACAGCAGGAGTAGAAAGAATCTGGGCTCAACCAGATCGCTTCATCTTTCTTATTGGTGTTTTGTCTTTGTTCTGCTCCTTTGGGTCGTCAGACCTTTGTATTAATATTGGTTTATTTATATAATGCTGCTTATTATTATTATTTTTATTATTGTTGGAGTTAGTGAGCCCGCCCAGGTCCTTGTGTAACTGGGAGGGTAGTCGCATTTTTTTTTTTTTTTTTTTTTTTTTTTTTTTTTTTTTTTTGAGGTGTTAGTTAAGTGTTAGTTGTGTTAGTCTAAAGGTACACTGTATGGAGAGGCCTGCCAGGTTCTTAGTGGAGCTGGTTGGTCACTCTCATCTATATTCCTCTAGTAATGTTTTATGTAGAAATGTGTATACTGAGGCAGGAGGTGGTTCAATTACTTCTTCCTGGCTGATATAGCTGTGTTGTACATTGAAATCCCCTCGGTAGAGGATCTCGGTGTTGGGTGGTGTGAGGATAGCAACGACTCATGGCAAGAAGTGAGATTGTCAAAGAGTTCCAAATAGTTGGTAGAGTTGGGAGAACAGTATAGGAAACAAAGAAAAATAGTCATAGTTGATGGAGATAATTTGACCCTGATGACATCATAAAGGGAAGATTCAAGATCCGTGAGTCGAGCTATAGGTGTACGTGTGTTACAGTAGGCGGAAAGAGGTATAAAGGTTGTAGTTAAAGACTTGAAAAGGTTTGGGTGAAGCTGCTTTGGTCAGTTGAAGTTCGGAAAGTAGTAAGAGGTCGGGGGAAGAGGTTAATAGATGGTGCTCCACTGAAGGAAAATTGGATCGCAGGCCACGAATGTTGGAAAAATGAAGTGTGAAAAAAAGCAGATCCTCCAGCAACAACCGCGTCGGCGTCAGTGGAGGCTCCTGTAGTTTGAAGATAATCACGTCGGCCCTGGGGTCCACAACCTTCCCAACCTGTGGAACCCATCCGAGAAGGCCCCGCTTCAATATTAATATCACCTGACATAGGAGAATAAAATAGAATGAATGAAACAGATCAAGAGTGAGTTCGGTTATATTTGCTGTGTTGTCAATAGTAAGACGGACAATTGAGACCCTGCAATTGTGTATAAATGCGGCAGAATGATAGATCAGCAGCCTGGTACTTGGTCACAATTTTCGTGATGCTATATGGCAGCAGGGTCTACCATTAGAAAACACATTATGCTCCCTGTTTTGGTAGCTGCCTACTACCTACCTCCTATTACGATCCCGGCGATGACCTCATTTTTCCTCACTGTAGGTACAAAGCTCCTCCAGTAATAACACGACGGTGTGGCCACCTTCCGTCCTCAGAGTAAATGTTCTATACATGAGCAGTTATGCTTAATTCTTTAGCATTTATTGAGCTTTAGAATAGTGCCGTAAGGTGCCTTGGGCGGCCAATACGGATCCGGTAGGGTCGTGTACAGAGGTTGCGTGTTCGCAGTAGTACATCTACTGCGGGAGGGGAGGTTGTTGCTTGTCCACACATGCACACACACCACACACACACACACCTGATGAAAAATCAATGGTATTATTTCAGTTTTTGCCACTAAACGAATCTTGGGAATTTTATAATTTTGATCAGTAATTTTGAAAGTTTTAAGACATTTCGCTTCAGTGGGACTTCTACCACTAATTTCGTATAAGTGAGATATTTAAAAATTTATTATGTATGTTCATACGTTGCGGTACACACTCAGAACATCGAACGAAGACGGAGTACACAGAAAATCAACCAACTGTGGAGCTCACACGGGTAGGTCAGGTTAGCTTAGATTATGTTAGGTTAGGTCAAGTTGAAAACTGTTTTCCAGTAGGTTTTGATGTGTTTTGATAAATTTTTAGCTTGGTTATTATAGTGAATCTTTAGATTCTGAAAAACAGTTTCAACTTCGATTTCGTATAGAACCAACAAGTGAAAATTTACCAAATCAGTTTGGTTATTATTCGCGAGGGTTACATCCTACTGGATAGGAGAGATGGGGCTGTAAAAAACATCAGAGTGAAGATTCTTCATCCAGCATGTATGTTAACGTTAACAGAGACTGGCTAAAAAATATGCCAGACAGATCAACAGTTCACTAGTGGAGTATTAAGTGCCACTCAGCAGAGACGTGTAGGTTGTATACACTTTATAACACAACCTCAAGAATCTCCTTTCACACTGAATTCGTTTCGAAAACATTATGTTTTATCTGGATAAAATCAAATAATTATTAATTCAACAAAAAAATTAGATAAAGTTTATAAAATGAACTTTAAGTTTGTAGTAGTGTCCCTGGCCCTGATGTGTGTGGTAGTGGCGGTGTTGGGGCAGAAGCCCACTGACAGGTGCACGCTCACATCGCCCGGCATGGAGGGGGAGATCAAGATGAGAGAGGTCGACGTAGAGCAGATGATCTCCGGGAAGATGATGAAGAGGGTTGAGGACAAGCTGCCCGGATCCACGAAGGTCACCTGCCCCGACGAGACCTTCTGGGTGGTGACCACCAACCCCAAGTGAGCCCCACCACCGTCCTTCTAAGTTATTTCCTCAATATTTTATTTTACTTCACTACTGTATCTAACTTTATTTTGCATGTTTACAGTGCTTCTGGTATATTTTTTGCTTAGTGTCTGGCTTCACTATTAACACCTTTCTGTAAATTACGACACATTGTCCTATTACGATGTCGGTGACTGACATCGTTTTTTCTTACTGTAGGTTTAATTGCCGAATCGTTCGACAATTAGATGATGTCACATCTTAAGTGTGAGAGAAACCCACAACGTTGACGCATTCAATCCGTATTGGTTGATATGGTCAAACCTGTAAAGAACGAGACACTCGTTAACTACTGATTACATTCCCGACCAAAGGGCTATTTGCCGCGAGGAAGGGTTTCTCAGGTTATGAGAACAAGATCGTTGACTTTGAAGTTACGAACAGGCTGAAGATGTTTTTGCCGCTTGCGGAGAATCGGTAGGTATTCCGTGGTTCAACTCTGCCAAAACCGGTCTGCCAGAAACTGTGTATGTTGCCACCTGCGTCGGTAGATGTCTTTCAGCGGGTAGCCGCTGTGAGGTGGGACTAAAGCAAATTCAAGTCCAAGCATATGTAGTGGAGTCAATGCCTCCAAATCCTTGGCATCAGTTGACACTGCAGTTATTGGGCAGCTGTTACCGATCACTTCTACCACACAGAATAATGTCTGTAGTCGCTCATCATCAACCACTTGAGACCCGACGATTGCCCTAAGCACCTTACGCACTGTTCGAATTTGTCTTTCCCATATACCTCTGTTTGTGATGCCACAGGGGATTGAACACCCACTCCACCTCCTTCTTCACAAGATGTTGCTGTATGTGTTTGTCTGCCACCCAGATGCGAGCGGCTGCCCTGATTTCTTTCCAGGCTCTAATATACCTGCTTGTGCCATCATTTGAGCGGATGCGTTCAGGAGGACATCTGCATGACATGAAACGGGTGATCGCATTTATGAGAGCATCGGCATCTAGAGTGTTGAGCACTTCCAGATGGACTGCTCGGTTTGTCAAGCATGTGAACAGACATCCATATCGCTTGGCTGTCTTGCGCCCGTGTTTGGTCTGGAACGGACCAAAACAATCCAATCCTGTGAATGCAAAGGCAGGCTTTCCTGGGCAGGTCCGATCCGCTTGCAGCACGATTTCCTTTTGTTGCATTAACACCCAGTTATTACGACGGCAGACAGTGCATGCCTTGGAAATCTCATTCAGCAACCCACGACACTTAGGTATCCAGAAATTTTGACGCAACAATCTGACATTTTTTTAAACACTCGGGGCAGCAAGCCCGCAGAGCAATCCCGAATGTCGGGTTTAGTAACCCGTCAAATGGAATCGTCAAACTCGAATATCAATCCCGAACATCGGGTTACTATTTAGTAACACGACCGCCGCAACTCGAGAGGGTGGGTACGCCTTATCCAAGATAAATGTAAACAAACCAGGTCGATGTGCGCGCCAAAATTGAAGCTGAAACATGAGCTGTGGAGAAGGCAGACACCACCACCAATTATGCTAGCGTCGGCACCAGCAGGAACACTTGGATCAACTGATCCAACATCAGGACCACCCGTGCCACCACCAGCAACAGTAGCATCAACATCCAGTCACCAAGGTGACGAGGGGCCTGTATCTCGCCCTGATAAGGTGTTCACTCTCATCCTCTGTCCTGCAACAGTGACTCGTCCTAAGGACCTCTACCTTCCCCGGGTTCCTACGCTTCAAGTGACCGCCTCAATCATCCGTCGTACCATAACATTCATCTGGCTCCTCTTTGCTCTTGTCCCCCATGTTTTAGTCTGTATATAGTGAGGATATTTATATGTTTAGCTAGGGTACTGGTGTAAGGTTTGCTGTTAGGACTAGTCTTTATAATTAGTTATTATTCTTATTCAATATATAAAGCTCCACCTTTGTATAATGTCCACCCTTTACCCCTAGAATTTTTCTTAAATTACCTTACTTTTCTTACGAGTTGGCCTCTATGGGTGGACCCGATAATAAGTTTAAGAAGCTAACTTGTAACACTGCTTGTTATTATTTAGAAAAACTAAAATTGTTAATTTTTTTCTATGACACTTGCAAACTATTTTAGTACAGTATAGTACTTTGAAGCCTTTAAAAATGTGTACATATATTATTTTAAGCAAAATACTAAACTGTTTGAATGATATAATTTTACATATACTGTACTGTACTGTACTGTACTGTGATATATTTTTCTTTAGTCATGCTAGTGTAATCCCTTTTTAATTTTGTTTGAATTGAAATACTGTTTCAAGTTGTACTGTGATAATGTCTGGAGGAAATAAAATGTGTTATTTAAAGCCAAAAAAAATATTGAAAAATAAACTTGATAATACAATTTATCTAAAACAATTTTTTTACCAAACCAGTAATGCTTCCATTTGCCCTTACATTAGCTTTACTTTCAAGCAAACTACATTATACAAATCCAAACCATGTATCAATTACACCCCTTTCTACATCGATGTTGTTCGGCTGTGTTCCCTCCAGGGCTTCTAATAGAGATATGAGACCCATCAATGCAGCCAAATACACCAGACATTCCTGCAATAGTGGGAAATTCATCTACAAGGTTTAGTATGTTGCCTGATTCTGGAAAGTGAATGTAATCTTTGGCCGTAAGGGTCAAAATAGTTGTAAAGCTTCTGACAAAATTGCAAACAGATGAGACAGAAATCTTCAAGCAGTCTACCATACTAATTTGGAAGCTGCCACTGCTAAAGTATCTTCATGCAGTTATGAGTTGCAGGTGTGTGGTATACTGCATCCTCTAGGATATATATTTTTTTATTTACTGTTTTGTCTAACATTGCATATCCTGATTATGATAAACAACAGGTGTCCTATGATGATATATATTACTGTGTTTCATTTTAAGTTCATTAGAGAATCACCCTCTGTAAAGTGCAACATACAGGTGATATCCCCGTTAGCCGAAATAATTGGTGCAGAGCTCTTCCTGGGATAAGAGACTTCCAGATAATAAAACTTTCAAACCATGGAAAATCCCACATCCCTAGAATTTTTCCGGTTACATGTAAAAGTTTCCGAGTTTAAACAGTCTTTCATTCTCGGAGATCCGGGAAAAAACTTGGAGAGTTTCGGGAAGTATAAAAAAAAAATTCCATAAAATATACTTGATATTTAACCTTGGAATTTGCTCCAAGGCCTGGAATCAAATTGTTTAAGAGATTTTTCGGAATTTTATAAAAAAAATAAAAACAAATTTTCTCAACCTTGAAAACTCGTTCACAGACCCGGAATGTTGAAAATGTTCCCGGAAAAACTCCAAGCCAATTTCAATTCTGAATACGTATTGGCAAATTCTGGGTAATGAAGATATTACTGCACTGTAATTATGGCCTGGTGGTATTATTGTACATGGGGGATGGGCTTAGGGGCTTTCATAGGTGCTGAGTACTGTATAGTGGTGATGTCCCCCCCCAGCCCCCCCTCCTTTTGTTGCATCACTGCATAACATTGAATAAATACCCAATACACTTCTAAACAAAGACCAAAATCCAAGATTTAGAGATTCGGTCTACAAAGATATATTGACTCTAACTAACCTAACCAAACTTTACCTAACCTAGCCTGACTGTAACTAACCTGACCTAGCCTAACCTGACCTAACCTAACCTGACCTAATCTAAGCTAAGATAATTTAACCCATTTATCTTGTAGACCGCGCGCTATAGTAACACCAGAATTTCATGCCTCGTCCTTCTTGAACTCTTGGCATATGTGGCTTAACTTGTTCAAGAAGTTCATGGACGCATTCCTTCGACAGCTCTGTCTCTAATAACAATACCAGAATGCTATAATGCCAGCCTGAAAAAAATAAAACAAAATCTATTATCTGTTATCTATATAATGCGGTGACTATTGTATATTAGGCAAATTACTTTTGATAATAGTTTACAAGCTTGTTGCATAGCTATTGCAGAGAATGTCCTTCAGAAATTTGTCCATAGTATATTTAAGTTTTGTTTATTGTTGTTCCATTAAGATAAGATAGGACTGACACGATTTAAATCGAGTGATTGAAAACATCTTTAATCAATTTGGGCACTTTTTCTAGGCCCTGAGTTCGAACATTTCACCTGGAAAAATATTTTACGTAACCTCTTCTAAGCTTACAAACATTGGTAGTACCTAAACATAACCGAAACAACAACAACAACAACCAGAACAGTGAAATATAAGAGGAGAAATTGTTTCCATGGTAATTATCAGCGTGGGTCACAGATGATACTTGTTGTAAACTATTACCTCAGCAACCTACCTAGTACATTTGGCTCATCTTATGTCTTTCCTATAATATATTGGCGAATTGGAAATGGCATTACATCTAACTATCACAAACAAAAGTTCGTTACTTACCATACTTGAAGCTATAAGAGGATGATTGTAGGAAAGCAATGCTTGATAAAATTGGAGAAGGGCGATGGGGAGATGAAAAATCTTTGGAGTTGAAGGTAACACATCACGGGGGTACACGGCGGTCTCTTAAAAATATATAAATTTCCGTCGGAACCGGTTGTTAGGACATCTAAACATATGTTTTCTTTATTATCTCATCTTAATATACATAAACTGTATTTCAGAGACTTTTTCTATTCATATATAACACGTTTGAACATTCGGGATAAGTCTTTCGGGTGCCTACCCACACCCGAGGACTTATCCCGAACTTTCCAATAATATTGTCGGACTACCAAATGGTAACCCGACAAAATTTGGTTTAAATAAATGAATTATGGCTCGGGGGCGCTTTCGGGATACTAATAAGTAACCCGTTTAAAAAAAAAAATGCCGAATGAAAGCGTGTGCTCCCTTCCAGAATGTTCTGCATGTGTTTCTCGTACAATTAGTGTAGTCCCCGGATGATCTCGTGGGAGCACTATTGGCCCCTCATGTGATGCCGCCCATACACGGCGCGTGTCAACCTTTTCTTTGTAATGAGCCTCATTTCTTGTTGGTACCGCTCTCTCTGTATTGCTCTAAAAATTGCTGTCTTGGCTTGGCGTAACTCTGATACACTTAACACGGTGATGTTTCTGTGTTTTTATCTTTGAGGAAGTTGATAACTCTCCGGATCGAAGCTACTCTTCTTTGAAGCTGGAACCAAGAAGAGTACCTTTCCTACAGGCACTGCAAGGTTTCTTCGGTCCTGTGTACAATGGAGGTCCGTGAAGTCACTCCCCTTTTCATTTCATGATCGCCCTCGACCTCCTGTCAACCTACGGTGCCTTTGGCCAATGCTCGGGAGGTAGCCTTATAAATTTTGGACCCTGGGTCCAAACACAATCCTCCAGCATCTGAGAAGCGGTTACTCCTCTTGTTGCATCATTTGCCGGGTTCTGCTCTGAGCTGACATGTCTCCATTGCCTCATGTCCGTGACTTCTCTTACAGCCGACACTCTGTTTGCAACAAAGGTGTAGAAGCGTTTCCCAGCATTACCAATATACTTCAATACCCTCATACTATCCGTCCAAAACACAGAGTCCTCCAGTGGTACACCGAGTTCACGTCGCACTGTTGTGTCAGCATATACTGCCAGTACGGCGGCACATAGTTCTAGCCTTGGTATGGTTTGTAGCTTTAAAGGTGCTAGTCGGGCTCTGCCACACGCAAAAGAACATTCAATTTTTCCTTCCCGGTCTACAGTCCTCAAGTAGGTGACGACTGCATAATAGGGTGTGTCAATTTTGTCAACATGTTAAAAATCAAATTTGGTAGTCAAAATATTGTGCCTCTTTATGTCTAAACTTGAGATTAGCAAACAAAAATGAATTGAAATAACCCTCACCTACATCAATTATACCTTAAAGTTTCAAATATCAGTATTTCAACAAATGAATGAGACTTGATTAGAATTATTCACTTGATATTAACTAATCTCATGTAAGCATATGGATTATGGAGTATTTTATGGTTCTATAGCTTGTGTACAATATGCATGTCAGAACATGAACATGAACAGGCTCTCCGTGTGGGACAGTTTAATTCTTGTTTTGACTTGTACCAAGCGTGAGGATAAGGCGCCCGGCTCACTCTCCTTCTAGATATCATAGACGGTGGTTTGCTCTCATTGCACTTGCACCTACTCTACCAGACGAATTCTACATTTTAATTATTGTAAGTAGGGCATATTGATTGTCGCAGTTACTTATATCATTGTATAAAACATTATGTTCTAAGAAATTATTATGTTATTTCTGTTACAGCATTTTTGATAAACAAATTGATATTTTTTGAAACAACAATTGAATTATGAAACATTGAAATATTTTTCTATTTGTCAGATAGTGTGAAGATGTCAAAATTGAAGACAAGAAGTCAGTTGTCAACCCACTTGAGCCTGCTAGTTGGTAAAGGGAAGGAGCTTCCTGTATCAGAATTTCCAACAGTGAGAGACATGCTAAGATTAGGGTTACTCCTTCGAGAAAAAAATGCAAAGGACAGAAGGAACTATACAGATAAAGAACTCATAAATGACATGATAGTCCCTCTTCTGCATCAATGGACAAAAGCTAATGCACTATTCAAACCACCTGTGATTAATCAGTGTCGAACTATTGAGCTAAAACTAACGAAATTATGGCACAAAGCAGTTGAAACACCACTTGGTAAAGGAAACGTGGCCAGGAAAAATGAATTTCTGCACACACTTGATACTCTGTTTGACATTTTGACCTGCAAGTGCTCCATACAATTATGTTCTGAATCCAACTGTTCTCACTCAGGTAAGAGAGAAAATAATTCCCACATTGATTGTGGTTGTCCTCGTGAAAAGAAGATCCCTGTTTTAGAGCTTGAATTTATAAAGGCACAGAGGACAAAGGCAGAAGGCCAAGGAAGTATGCAAATGGGTTCAATAGATTATTCAGAAACAAAGAAGCAGATTGCTAATGCCAAGAAGAGAGAACAAATCCGAGAGAGGGAACAAAAGAAGAAAATGAAGAGTGAAGAAGCCATCCAAAGAGAGGAAGAGCTGTGTCAAGATGTTTATCACTTCTTTGATAGTTCTTCTGATGAACAGGAAGCAACATCAGATGATAGTTCCAAAGAGCCATCTGAACCTTTACCAAAGAAAATGAAATACAACACAAGAAATATTTCAAACATTGCTTTAGCTAGTATTCGCCACCATGCTGGACTTCGTGAGGCTGCAGAAATTGCAACTGCCGCTTGGATAGATGCAGGCCTCATCAGCCGAGAGGATGTATCTTTGGTGATAGATCATAATAAAATTAGAAGAGCACAAGAAAAAATAATGAAGGAAATATCTGATCAGCATGAAAAAGATTTAAGCGAGGGAGGGCTCTCCTGTCTTTTGTTTGATGGAAGAATAGATGACACAAAAGTTTTGCTAGAAGTAGAGAGAGTGAACAGAAAGTTTCCAGGTCTCATCAAAGAAGAACACTACTCTGTCTGTTCTGAGCCTGGTGGTCGGTTTTTGTTTCACTTTGCTCCCGAAACTGAAGTAGAAGGGAAGAAACATGCAGAGGTCATTGCTGATCATATTTTATGTTGGGTTCAGGAGAGAGGACTTGGCAGTTCACTGCAGGCTGTTGGTGGAGATTCAACTGCAGTGAACACCGGATGGCAGGGGGGTGTAATGACGCATTTAGAGAAAAAACTAGGAAGAAGACTTGTTTGGATTGTATGTGATTTACATACAGGCGAGCTACCTCTTCGTCATCTCATCCAGGAACTTGATGGTCCTACAAAGAGCAACAACAAGTGGTCAGGTCCCCTTGGCATCATGCTGGATGAAGCAACACAACTAGAAATAAATACAACCTTTCCAAAGGTCGAAGTTGGCCCTCCCCTTCCGGCGTTGTCTGAAGGAGTCATCAAAGATCTCAGCACAGATCAATCCTATGCTTATCGTATTGCCCAAGCAATAAGATCAGGAGAAGTGCCTCAGTCATTGGCTCTCTTGGAGATTGGACCTGTCAGTCACAGCCGTTGGTTAACTACAGCTCTTCGTTTCTGCAGGATTTCGATTTCCAAACACGAATTGAAGGGCAAAGTGCTGAAGAATTTGAGGTTAATTGTTGAATTTATTATTGGAGTTTATCTTCCCCAGTGGTTTAGTGTGAAACTTAATCCTATGTGGGTGGATGGGCCCAATCACCTTTTGTTTCAATTGCAGCTAGTAAGAACACAGAGGAAGGTAGTGAGGGACATCGTGTTACCTGTGGCAAGAAGGTCCGCTTGGTATGCTCGATCAGAAGCAGTTTTGCAAGCAATGCTTTGCAGTCAATGTACCAATCTCCGAACCGAGGCTGTAGAAGTCATTCTAAAGATTAGAGGAACGCTAATAGATGACGACCAGTTGGGAGACTGTTCGTTTCATTCAAGAAAAGTTCCCCCAATAAACGTCAATGCCACCAAATTGTCAGAATTGGTTGACTTGAGTTTGGAAGTCTTAGAGCCACCATTGACAACAAGTCTAACTAGCCAAGAATTGAGAAACCTTAAAGAGACTCCAATGCAGGTGCCGAAGTGGCCTTCCCACACTCAAAGTGTGGAGAGATGTGTGAAAATGGTCACAGAAGCAGCGGGCCATGTTTACAGCCACGAGAGGCGAGAAGGTTACATCAAAGCACAAATAGCAAGCAGACTACTGATGACAAGAAACCAAAGCAAAGAGAGTATGAAGGCATTGGTTACTTTCAAATAGACTACGGATAATAAAATATAATAATTTGAAACTTGAAACAGTAACATGTGTGCAAACGCTGGTTATGTTATAAATTCACAAATATGTACATTTAAAAATCCATTTGATGTAGGTAGGACTTGTTATAAAAAAAAATTTATGCTAGAATATTGTTTTGCATGCTTAAAGACTACAATAAATTGCTACCAAATTACTCGATTTTCAATTTAGCCAGTTTACCCCCTAAATTGACACACCCTACTGCATAAGCTGATTGTGAGGCGTCGCAGAAGTGATGCAAAGGAGCAGAAGCAGTGTAGCTCAGGCCAGATTGTGTATAACATCATGAAAACTGGAAGTCCTGCAGCAGTTTCAGGTCCGACAACCAACGCTGCCACAAGACTAGTTTGTGGTCGAGAAGTTGTATGTCCCAATTTTCTTGTCTTCTGCACTCGTTCTGGAAGATGATCTTTGCCTTGACGGTGAAAGGACAGATCAATCCCAGTGAGTCGTAGACAGAGCTTACAATGCTTGGAAGCCCCCTTCTTATCATAGGCCGGGTTTGGGCCTTTACCTTTGAAGCAACCTGATCCTTCTCAAAATTCCACATCACTCCTAGGGCAAATTGTCATAGGTGAAGTAAACTTTCTTGATACTGGTGTGCCGCCTTTTCGTGGGGATAGTGCTGAGTACTCCTTCGTGATTTCTTATCCATTTTGTAAGTTTGAATCCCCTTTTTAGCAAGAGTTTTTGCAGGTTGTGTGCCATGGAGATTGCTTCTTCAATACCAGTAACAGACATAAGCAAGTCGTCCACATAAAAGCTCTCTCTAGCTCTGGTGGTCGCTACTGGGAGTTCTGAACTATAATCATGGAAAATTCTCTGCAAAGTGTAAGCAGCACAAGATGGAATCCACATCTTCCAAAAAATATGCACTGTCATTTGGTAGGCTGTTGGGGTTCCCGACAGGTCTCCATTTTCCCACCAGAGGAATCCCTGTGTTAAGGGTGCACCTTGACCTGATGAAACACGGCTTCAATATCAGCCATCAGCGCAATCGGCTCCCGACGAAATCTTATGAGGACTCCAAAGAGTTTGCTGTTGAAGTCTTGTCCTTGAAGTACCTCGTTGTTTAGTGACACATTGGCAAATGTTGCAGCACAATCGAAAACAATGCGAGTCTTCTCTGGTTTGTTTGGGTTTAGTACTGGATGATGAGGCAGATGCCAAGTTCTTCCAAGATTTGCTGCTAGTTCCCCTCTTGGCACCTTCTCCGCAAAGCCCTCAGTGATCAACTGTTCAATTTCTGCAACTTATCTTCGTTTTAGCTCTGCATTTCTCAAGAGGCGTTTTCTCAGACTATTCACATGCCTGACAACAAGTGACCTGTTGTTCGGTAGGTTAGGTGGTTCTCGCCGGAATGGAATGGGAAACTGGTTGTGTCCATTTATCATCGCACCTGTCGATGACCAGAACTGGACGACTCTTTGTACTCCAGCGACACTAGCGCATCAATTTTAGTTTTTGGAAGATCATCTCCAATTCCCAAAATTACCTTCTTGTGCCTCTAAACGTGTCTCAACAGGAGGGAGAGCCGGTGGTGAGCCCATGACAGCAAAATTAGTAACATTTTCGTTGGCCATTGGGCCATTTACAGTCCATCCGAGTTAAGTCCTCACTAGAAATGGTGCTCCATCTCGTCCTGTCCAGCATTCTAATGAAATCAAGACTTGGAAAGTCCTGCCCTATAAGTATTTCAACGTCTTGAACATGAGGCACAAGTCGTAAGATTTCTCGAAGATGTTCGCAATCCATTACGTCCAGAGTGGACGCTACTGAGTCTCCCAGTGACGGGGCAAGTAGTCAATCACCAGTACATCTTGGAGTAACAGTGTAAGTTTAGTCCTTCTCACGTGCGTGCCTTTGACCTCCAAGTCTATCTCCTATGTGTGTCGTTGTTTTTCATGGGCAAGAGTATCAATAAAGATTGACACTGGTTTTCCATACATCTTCAATCGTTGCAGTAGACTCTTTGCACAAAAGGACCGGATACGGCCGGCGTCCAAGAGTGCAGACGTTCTTGTCGTGAGCCTTGAATTCGGCCCCTACACCTCCACCACCAACAGTGGAAGAGCCACCCTGCTCTTCTTTAGTCATTGACTGGGTCCTGCCTTCTCCCTCTTGGTTGACTCTCCAAAGTTCCAATATGAGTTCTTATGTCGGCTTCCATCTTCATGACCTCGTGACCTCTTGTCGCCTCGTGCATGACAATCATCTTGTTGCGTAGGGTCCGACCTTTCTCTCTTGTTGCCGTGGTTCCTTTTGATTAGGTAGTCACACGTGTCCCTAGTTTGTCCATTGCGGTCTCAAGACTTACTCTTATCTGCTTTTTGGTTTCGGCGTCAATATTCCTACATTTCCCTTTGCATGGACTTGCGAGAAGGGTGTAACTATCTGGAGTGTAAGTCTGAACATCCATCAATGTCACATGGCGAGTATCCCATCGGACACAGCTTGGCCTGGTGTCCCTTTCTGAGCCACAAGAAGCAATACCGTAATCGTTGTACAGTTCGGGGTCTCTCAGATACTGGCATAGTTCGAAACTTGAGGTATCGATTCAAGTTATGATCTTCTGAGCAGAGCGTGCAAGTCGTGTGCTCTGCGCCCGTGACAGCCAGCCCTACAGGACGCCTGCTAGCATTATTGTCGGCATATTGTTAGTCTCTGGCTCCCCATTTTTCTGTGTATGCCTCTCTCGCATTTCCGGTATGTAAAGGCCTGGGACTTAGGGATAGAAATCCCTTACCAGCCTAATCGGGATCTTATAAAAGGAAAGTCAAGGACCATGGTTTTCTGAGGAATAACAAACAACCGTTTGAGATGGACATCTCTTTACTATAAAAATATAACACAAAACTCTAACACCACTCAATAAACATGAAAACAATTACGGGAGTCAAACAAATTATGAAGTCAACAGTTAATGGAAGTCCAAAAATTAATAGAATCAAACAATTAATGGAATCAAACAATCAATGGAGTCAAACAATTAATGGAATCAAACAATTAATGGGATCAAACAGTTAAGGGAAGTCAACAATTAATGGAATCAAACACTAAAAGGGAGTCAGCAATTAATGGAATCAAACAACAATAGAATCAAACAATGAACCGATATTTCCTACGGCAGCGGCCCTGGGGAAGGTTCTGGAACGCAGTGATCCACTCTCAGGGGGATGGTTCATTCAACTCCTCACTCGAGCGACAGCGGCCTTGATATATAGCAGGAGAACACCGGGGCACAGACGGAGGAGATGAACTGACGGTCGTGGTATGGGGTCCAGGGATTGACAGTAGATATGTAAAGGTCTGGGGACACAGCCCACATGTCCAGAGCCTTTGATGAGATCACAACCAGAATTTGACGAACAGCGGGGGAGGTAGTGACTGTAATGGCGGCTGGGGTGAATCTGACCCGGTGACACTGGTAGCAGCGACGTTCTCACCACCGTCCAACCCCACCCCCCCCCCCCATGTGGGGGTCGTGCCAGCAAACGAGCGAGTGAGCACTGGTATCGAGCAGGAAGATCGTTTCCGCCCTTACACGGTACCAGCGGCCTTCTATATGAAAACCAAGAGATGTTCTAACCCTGGTTCCTTTTCTCCTTGAGCTTCAAACTCTTCCATTTTGCTCCGGTATTTCTCGCGCAAGTGACTGGGTAACGTCTCAACCAGCAACTCTTTTCCCCAACAGATTGTCAACTTAACACAATGCACCGCAGCTAGCTAACAGGGAGGTACTACCGCCTGGGAAGATATTGGAAGCAAAATGTAATGTCTAATGGTAGACACTGCTGCCATATGGCACCACGAAAATTGTGACCAAGTCCCAGGCTACTGATCTGATTTTCTGCCTCATTTACACACAAATGCAGGGTCTCACTTGTTTCTCGTACTATTGACAACATAACATACATATATTGCTTTTCACTTTTGATCTTTTTTTTTCATTTTTGTAAATATGATTCTAAAATTTATTTACTATAAATTATAATTATTATTATTATTATTATTATTATTATTTTATTTTATTTTATTTTATTTTATTTTATTTTTATTTTTTTATTATTATTAGCGGAATCACCGCCTTCCGGGCGGCTCTTTTGCTAGGCCACTGTAGGACGCCACCTTCCAGGAGGCTCCACATTTTCTCACTGTAGTGCATTAAGGTAGACCGCATATTTGGTTTTGCCATTAGAAGCAAGTATGTACAGATTTTTGCCAGTTCCCACTCTGGAGCATCCAACATAGAACTGTCCATGAGAGAAGCAAGGAAACACCAGGTTTAGGCCAACCATCTTTAGGGACTGTCCCTGGATTTTGTAGATGGTCATGGCAAAGCTCACTTTAACCGGGAACTGAAGTCGCTTGAACTCAAATGGCAGGTCAGTGGTGATGAGAGGTATCCTTGGTATAAAAACGTCCTTTCCTTTAGCTTTTCCTGTCAGTATTGTAGCTTCCAGTACATGTGGCATCATGTTCTTCACCACCAGTCTTGTGCCATTGCAGAGGATTGATGGTTCAAGATTTCTTAAGAGCATTATAGGAGTTCCAATCTTGAGAGTGAGGTGGTGAGGAGGCATTCCAGCGGGCTCCAAAGAATTAAGGAATTCCGCAGGGTACTGGACTACTTGGTCCTGGTCGATTACTGTATCATCAAATTTGAATGAGGTCTCACTGTCTGAAGCTCTCTGAGTAGAGTCATGTTGATTTCAGCCACTGTTTCATTCTTTGGTGCCAGAATTGCACGTTCACGCTGCCATTTGTGATCCTTGTAGTGGTGGATAATGTTTGGGTAGACCATGTTAGTGCGCTCAGTTGAGGACTTTACAACATTTCCATATCCTTGAGGAATGAATATTTGTCCTACTGAATCAACAGGGAAAGTTCCATTCCCAATCTGTAGTAGAAAGTTTGTAAACCGTCCAGCATCCTGATCTCCTTGTAGATGTACTCTCATGTTTGTGGATAGGGTGAGTGTCTGAACACTCTTCCAAAGGTATGATGCCTTGAGGCACGCATTCAGTTAATCAGGTGGAGTGTTTCGAGGAATGACAGGTAGGGTCTGGCGAAAGTCTCCAGCAATGGCCATTGTAATGCCACCCATGAGCTGGTCATTTTCTCGTATGTCTTGCAAGGTCCTGTCCAATGCTTCAAACGCTAACTTGTGAGACATAGTGAATTCATCCCAGACTATGAGGCTGCATTTTTCTAAGAGTTTTGCCTTTGCCGATCCTTTTTTGATGTTGCACACTGGATTCTTATTGTGAGCGAGGTTGAGAGGCAGTTTAAGAGTTGAGTGTGCAGTACGTCCTCCTTCTAGTCGTGTTGCAGCAATGCCTGAGGATGCCACAGCAAGAGCAATTTTCCCCTGATGACGTACTTTGGCCAACAGAAGGTTGATCAGGAATGTTTTTCCTGTCCCGCCAGGTGCATCGACAAAGATCATACCTCCCTGCAACGTTTGTATCGCTTGCAAGATCTGTTCATAAGCATTTGCTTGATCAGGCACCAGGTGAGGCTCATTTTCTTCAAGAAAATTAACCAGAACTTCAACTGAGTAGTCTGTCTCTCTGAGTAACTCCCTGTTTGCAACTACTGGTTCTTCGCGGTTTGGGGAAGGCAATCCAAAATCAGTCAGGTTTTTTTCCGCATAGCTCCATCACTTTGTCTTCCAGCATGATCAGAGCCCTGTTGAACATGTCATCCATAAACTCAATCTCTTGACCAGGATGTTCTCTTCTTGCTTGATGAAGCAGATTCTCTGAAAGACTTTCTTGGTGGTTTTTCCAGAGCTGGCTTGGGTTGGAAAGTCCACATGTAGCAATCATGATGGCAAACAGGTTCCTCATTCTCATTGGCGATTGAGTAGCTGCTGCATCTTCTAATGTGTCATTCCAGTGACCATCATCTTCCAATAGGCCAAGGAGATTGCACACTTCCTGATAGGTTCTGCAGACTTGTCCATTCACTGTCTTCAGTGCTGCATATGATGTTGGGCCACGGATGTAGTGCAAAAGTAGTCTCAAACAATAGCATTCAAAGTTGTTGGGGTGAACCGTGTAGATACGTCCCAAAGCATTGCCTGACTTTATCCCTGGATATCCTTCAACATCGGATCCTTGAGCTCTTCTCTGGAACTTTTTCATTGAAGCCTCCTGTATGTATATTATGTATGTTGTATGTATACCATGTATGTACTCTATATATACACATTATTTCTCTAGTCAGTAGCCTGTGGCAATGCCCCTGTTTCATGTCACCACACTCTTAGGTAAATGTGCCTGGTGACATCTGGAAGCTGCTAGTATACCACTTACCACATGTTGCCCGAGAGGTCAGAGTGAGGTCAGTTGACCCTATAGGAGTGTAAGGACTACCTGCGCTTGTAAGCGCACCCCTGTATATTTCCGTTAATAAGAACCTACAGAACTCTACAGGTGTTTATGTTAACTCCTGTAGTTAGAACCAAGTACCCCGAACATCTCCATGGCGCAGTGAGTATCAAGTGATCGATTAAGTGGAAATAAATGCGTTCATGTAAAATCAAGGCCGGTAGACCTCCTCCGTCAACTCCGTCATCAGTCGCCATTGTCTCCCACAAAAATTCGTTTGAATTGCCAACGAGTTTTGAGCAGTGTGCAGTGACCGCAATTTCCTGTGAATTGCCTTTAAGTGCCCCTCGTGTGTGTGTAGTGTTAAAGTGTGTGTCCTTGTTTTAAAGGATTCCCTAAGGTGGAAGGCTGATATAGGGCATTTGTGATGAGTGGTGCGTCAGCTCCCAGGCTGCCTGGAGGGTAACTCACCCCCCACTGCTCACCCCCCACCGCCTCGCCTCCCTCCGCGCTCCACCGCGCCTACACACACCAACCCAGCACTAACAAACTGACCGCGGTCATTTCTTCATATATATTTTATATATACATATATAAGTTACTTATCTGTGTATTCAATTAATTTTGTTGCCTCAGATCTGGTTGATACGACGGGCTGACCTGTCAACACTGACTTGACATACAATATACAGATAAAGTAATTATGCCCGGGCCTCACGCAGCGGTGTCCCTAGCGCCCGGATGAGTCAGACGGATGACAGCTCTACAGAGATGGATGACCAGTCAGTGCGCGACGCCCCACCCTCTCGTAGCCACACCCCCCGACCCTCAGCCTCGTCCTCAGAGATAATTACTCTGATGAAGCTTATGAGGGAGGAAATGCGTCAGGACGAAGCGAAAAGATATGCTGAGGACCACCAACGGAGATTGGAAGTTAACGAACGGTTTGCAGCTTTGATATCTAGCCTCACTGCTAATCAAGCCCTTGGTCTTTCCACTACTCAGGTACCGACTGGCTCAGATACCTCGTCAACGCCCTCTACCAAAGTGGTTGTGCAACCCCCACCCACCTTGAAGCCTGATGAGACTTTCCAGACTTTTCGTGAGTGGCGGCGACGGTGGACTGATTATGCTACAATGGTGAATCTCCAGAGCTTGCCACAGCCTAAACAGCTCATTCAGCTACGTATGTGCCTGTCTCTGGGAACGCAGCATGTGTTGGAACATATGTTGCAAGTGCCCCCGACGTCTTTGTTGTCTGTAGAGGGAGGTACTGGATGTTCTAGAACGGCACATCAAAGGTCAGCGGAATGAAGCTCTCCGCAGGAGGGAAGTGTTTAGCTGTAGACAGATGGAGAGCTAGACTTTTGACGATTTCTATGTACGACTGAAGAGAGCCTCGGAAGAGATAGACATATGTCCCGGTAATCACCAGCAGTGCGAGGAGACCCAGTTGAAGCAGGTGATCCTGATGGGTATTAAGGACGAGGAGCTTGTCCAACGCCTCACCTCCCTCGACTCTTCCTCCTCTCTTAAGGATGTATTGACAGTATGTCGCTCCTATGAGGCTGCCAGGTGTGCTACCTCTGCCATCCGAGCTCCCCCTACAGCCATACGGGCTATGTCCCAATAAAAGAAAGACAAGAAGTCTGCCCCAACGTCTACGCCCACCACGCCCACGCCCGGCTCCCTTTGCAACAGCTGTGGTAGGCAGCACGGAACACAGGTGTGTCCAGCTGCCGAGTCTACCTGTGACAGTTGTGACTGCAAGGGCCACTGGTCATTTACAGTTCGGTGCCCAGCCAAACACGTCCAGTGCAATGTGTGTGGTCGTCTGGGCCACTACGACAAGTGTTGTCCGACTAACAAACCTAAGGGACAGTGTCGGCGGAAGCATCAGCGCCCTTCCACCAGTGAGGGCCGCCCACAGTCGCCAAATCAGAGGCATGACGACCCTGGACAAAGCCCGACCCATATTAGGAGGGTGTACTCCTCGCGTCCCAGGACCAAAGTCCCCCAGCACGTCAGCGTCATCGTGACCTACGGCAATGTGTCATCCTGTCTCGAGATGCTGCCCGACACCGGCGCTGAGGCTACAGTCATCGGTCCCCAGCATTTGCAATGCTTGGGGCTCTCTCCAAGCGATCTAGGACCGCCTCCCAAGGACCTCTGCGTCACAGCAGATGGTTCACAGATGGCCCCAGCCCTAGGTTCACTCTATGCACATGTCACCTTTGGCAACAGGCCGTGTCAAGCCTGGATTGACGTGCATAATAGGGTGTGTCAATTTTGTCAACATGTTAAAAATCAAATTTGGTAGTCAAAATATTGTGCCTCTTTATGTCTAAACTTGAGATTAGCAAACAAAAATTAATTGAAATAACCCTCACCTACATCAATTATACCTTAAAGTTTCAAATATCAGTATTTCAACAAATTAATGAGACTTGATTAGAATTATTCACTTGATATTAACTAATCTCATGTAAGCATATGGATTATGGAGTATTTTATGGTTCTATAGCTTGCGTACAATATGCATGTCAGAACATGAACATGAACAGGCTCTCCGTGTGGGACAGTTTAATTCTTGTTTTGACTTGTACCAAGCGTGAGGATAAGGCGCCCGGCTCACTCTCCTTCTAGATATCATAGACGGTGGTTTGCTCTCATTGCACTTGCACCTACTCTACCAGACGAATTCTACATTTTAATTATTGTAAGTAGGGCATATTGATTGTCGCAGTTACTTATATCATTGTATAAAACATTATGTTCTAAGAAATTATTATGTTATTTCTGTTACAGCATTTTTGATAAACAAATTGATATTTTTGAAACAACAATTGAATTATGAAACATTGAAATATTTTTCTATTTGTCAGATAGTGTGAAGATGTCAAAATTGAAGACAAGAAGTCAGTTGTCAACCCACTTGAGCCTGCTAGTTGGTAAAGGGAAGGAGCTTCCTGTATCAGAACTTCCAACAGTGAGAGACATGCTAAGATTAGGGTTACTCCTTCGAGAAAAAAATGCAAAGGACAGAAGGAACTATACAGATAAAGAACTCATAAATGACATGATAGTCCCTCTTCTGCATCAATGGACAAAAGCTAATGCACTATTCAAACCACCTGTGATTAATCAGTGTCGAACTATTGAGCTAAAACTAACGAAATTATGGCACAAAGCAGTTGAAACATCACTTGGTAAAGGAAACTTGGCCAGGAAAAATGAATTTCTGCACACACTTGATACTCTATTTGACATTTTGACCTGCAAGTGCTCCATACAATTATGTTCTGAATCCAACTGTTCTCACTCAGGTAAGACGGAAAATAATTCCCACATTGATTGTGGTTGTCCTCGTGAAAAGAAGATCCCTGTTTTAGAGCTTGAATTTATAAAGGCACAGAGGACAAAGGCAGAAGGCCAAGGAAGTATGCAAATGGGTTCAATAGATTATTCAGAAACAAAGAAGCAGATTGCTAATGCCAAGAAGAGAGAACAAATCCGAGAGAGGGAACAAAAGAAGAAAATGAAGAGTGAAGAAGCCATCCAAAGAGAGGAAGAGCTGTGTCAAGATGTTTATCACTTCTTTGATAGTTCTTCTGATGAACAGGAAGCAACATCAGATGATAGTTCCAAAGAGCCATCTGAACCTTTACCAAAGAAAATGAAATACAACACAAGAAATATTTCAAACATTGCTTTAGCTAGTATTCGCCACCATGCTGGACTTCGTGAGGCTGCAGAAATTGCAACTGCCGCTTGGATAGATGCAGGCCTCATCAGCCGAGAGGATGTATCTTTGGTGATAGATCATAATAAAATTAGAAGAGCACAAGAAAAAATAATGAAGGAAATATCTGATCAGCATGAAAAAGATTTAAGCGAGGGAGGGCTCTCCTGTCTTTTGTTTGATGGAAGAATTGATAACACAAAAGTTTTGCTAGAAGTAGAGGGAGTGAACAGAAAGTTTCCAGGTCTCATCAAAGAAGAACACTACTCTGTCTGTTCTGAGCCTGGTGGTCGGTTTTTGTTTCACTTTGCTCCCGAAACTGAAGTAGAAGGGAAGAAACATGCAGAGGTCATTGCTGATCATATTTTATGTTGGGTTCAGGAGAGAGGACTTGGCAGTTCACTGCAGGCTGTTGGTGGAGATTCAACTGCAGTGAACACCGGATGGCAGGGGGGTGTAATGACGCAGTTAGAGAAAAAACTAGGAAGAAGACTTGTTTGGATTGTATGTGATTTACATACAGGCGAGCTACCTCTTCGTCATCTCATCCAGGAACTTGATGGTCCTACAAAGAGCAACAACAAGTGGTCAGGTCCCCTTGGCATCATGCTGGATGAAGCAACACAACTAGAAATAAATACAACCTTTCCAAAGGTCGAAGTTGGCCCTCCCCTTCCGGCGTTGTCTGAAGGAGTCATCAAAGATCTCAGCACAGATCAATCCTATGCTTATCGTATTGCCCAAGCAATAAGATCAGGAGAAGTGCCTCAGTCATTGGCTCTCTTGGAGATTGGACCTGTCAGTCACAGCCGTTGGTTAACTACAGCTCTTCGTTTCTGCAGGATTTGGATTTCCAAACACGAATTGAAGGGCAAAGTGCTGAAGAATTTGAGGTTAATTGTTGAATTTATTATTGGAGTTTATCTTCCCCAGTGGTTTAGTGTGAAACTTAATCCTATGTGGGTGGATGGGCCCAATCACCTTTTGTTTCAATTGCAGCTAGTAAGAACACAGAGGAAGGTAGTGAGGGACATCGTGTTACCTGTGGCAAGAAGGTCCGCTTGGTATGCTCGATCAGAAGCAGTTTTGCAAGCAATGCTTTGCAGTCAATGTAACAATCTCCGAACCGAGGCTGTAGAAGTCATTCTAAAGATTAGAGGAACGCTAATAGATGACGACCAGTTGGGAGACTGTTCGTTTCATTCAAGAAAAGTTCCCCCAATAAACGTCAATGCCACCAAATTGTCAGAATTGGTTGACTTGAGTTTGGAAGTCTTAGAGCCACCATTGACAACAAGTCTAACTAGCCAAGAATTGAGAAACCTTAAAGAGACTCCAATGCAGGTGCCGAAGTGGCCTTCCCACACTCAAAGTGTGGAGAGATGTGTGAAAATGGTCACAGAAGCAGCGGGCCATGTTTACAGCCACGAGAGGCGAGAAGGTTACATCAAAGCACAAATAGCAAGCAGACTACTGATGACAAGAAACCAAAGCAAAGAGAGTATGAAGGCATTGGTTACTTTCAAATAGACTACGGATAATAAAATATAATAATTTGAAACTTGAAACAGTAACATGTGTGCAAACGCTGGTTATGTTATAAATTCACAAATATGTACATTTAAAAATCCATTTGATGTAGGTAGGACTTATTATAAAAAAATTTTTTTGCCAGAATATTGTTTTGCATGCTTAAAGACTACAATAAATTGCTACCAAATTACTCGATTTTCAATTTAGCCAGTTCACCCCCTAAATTGACACACCCTAGTGCATTATGATGTCCCGACTCCTTTGCTGTCCTACAGACATTGCCAAGAGTTGGCCATCATCTCCCAGGACTTCCCAACACCGGTTCTCGAGGTAAAATGCGCCAACAGGGTATTTACTACCCTGCTGCCGCCCTACCCCTACCTCTGGCCAGTGACACCTCTCCTTCGGTAGTTGTCCCTGCTGCTTCACGTCTCCACGCCTTGGCTCGCCTCCACGACAGTCACTGTGGAGCCGAGGCCACCAAACGGCGTGCAAGACAGACTGTGTTCCGGCCTGGCATCGACCCCAGCATCTCCAATGCTGTCCAGGCGTGTAAGCCCCGCCAAGTACTACAACCCAGCCAGCAGCAGGAACCCTTCATGAGTGACGACAACCCCACCCGCCCCTTTGAGTCTGTGTCGGCCGACTTTTTCTGTGTGTCAGGAAAGTCCTTCCTGGTTATCGTCGACCGTCTCTCTGGTTGGCCGGTTGTCATCAAGTGCGGTAATGATACGACATCTGCCGCCACCATCAGTAAGTTCTGCCACTACTTCCGTTGCGTGGGCGTTCCTGCGCTCCTGCGAACCAACGGAGGGCCCCAGTTCACAAGCCGGGACTTTGCCGCGTTCCTCGACCGATGGGGAGTCCGGCATGTGTTGTCACCGCCTCATTACCCGCAGTCCAACGGCCGCGCTGAGGCTGCTGTCAAATCCCTGATGCACCTCATCCTCAAAGTGGCCCTTCTGGGAATATTGACTGTGAGGCCTTCGACCAGGGTCTCCTTGAGCTCCGTAACACACCCAATTACACTGGACGCTCCCCTGCCCAGGCCTTGTATGGACGCCCCCTCCGTTCTTGTGTCCCTGCTAACCCTCAATCCTTCTCCAAGGAGTGGCAGGCCAAGACAGAGGATTGTGATCGCCGATTCGCCGAACGTATTCAAGACGTCGTCGCCCGCCACAACGACCACGCCCGTCCTCTCCCCAGGTTGAGTGTCGGCACCCAAGTCCGTGTCCAGGACCCGACCTCCCTACGTTGGGACAAAGTGGGCTTAGTCATGAATCTCGGCAGGTCACGGGACTACCGGGTGCGGTTACCCAGCGGTCGGGTGTGGTGGAGGAACCGCCGTTTCCTCCGCCCCATCCCGCTGACCCTGTCACCAGTGCTGAGTCCCACATCCCCCCCCCCCCCCCAGTGATTAAGCCCCTCGACTCTCAGAACGGATCCACAGGAAAAGGCCCGCTCAAGACTTTGCTATGAGCGTATAGGGGGGGGGGGAGGTGTATGTATATTATGTATGTTGTATGTATACCATGTATGTACTCAATATATACACATTATTTCTCTAGTCAGTAGCGTGTGGCAATGCCCTTGTTTCATGTCACCACACGCTTAGATAAATGTGCCTGGCGACATCTGGAAGCTGCTAGTATACCAGTTACCACATGTCGCCCGAGAGGTCAGAGTGAGGTCAGTTGACCCTATAGGAGTGTAAGGACTACCTGTGCTTGTAAGCGCACCCCTGTATATTTCCGTTAATAAGAACCTACAGAACTCTACAGGTGCTTATGTTCGCTCCTGTAGTTAGAACCAAGTACCCCGAACATCTCCACATCCCATATGTAGAACTTGGGTACGTCAACATACAGGAGTATTTGAGCAAACTCATCTTCCTGTGAAAGCTTGAAAAATGCAGTGAGGGTCGTATCAGCAGGATTTGCCATTTGATTTTGGAGGGACTCTTCTGTGAAGTATACTCTTTGTCCATTTTCCAGGTGAACAGCCAGATGAACTACTGTTGGACATCGTTCGTGTATGGGAAAATAAAAAATTCTCCATGGGGCTTCATTGCTGCATATATAACGGCCTTGCTGAAACTGTGTCACCTCTTCATGATTTCCATCCTTTTCCAATGCAAAGATCGCTTGGTCAGAGCCTTTGTTGACGTATTTGCAGACATACTTGATGGACTTGACTGAATTGCAGAACTCCACACTGATGTGAGCATTGTAGGATTGTAGGGGACCACCCATTTGTTGTCTACTGTTATTTCACTGTCTGTTCCAGGTCGCAACACTGCTGTAAAACCTCCATCGCCGGGCGCTCTTCTCCTGTACTGAGGATAGCCATCTTCTCTACTCAGAGTATCCTTTATCAGGTCTTTTGGGAAGTTTTTGGTGCAACGTCCCTCTTTCATGCATGGAGAGTGGCTGTTGAATGGTCCACATGGCCCATGAATCATTTCCTTCTTGATAATCTCATAGAGAACTGGATCTTCTTCTGGATCAGGAAACTTTGCTCGTATGCAGTTGTCAATCATGTTAGGTCGAAGTTTCTCTTTCAGCCAGATCAAGACATGGGCAAGTGGTAGACGTCGTTTCTGCTACTCAATAGAGTACTTGTAGCACCGTGTAGGGCCAAAGATTGATGCTTTTGTAAGCATGCCTTCCATTAGAGCTTCTGTTATGTCAGCAGGGTTGCATGTAAAAGTAATGAAGAGATCTGGATGTCCATAGTTTCTGACGTAGGTCATGGCATCCTGAGTCTTTTCATGCATGTATCGCTGACCTCCAGTGAAGGAAGAGTGGGGAATCACCGGCTATCCAACATTGCCCACATGTCCATCCCTTGCTATTGCATCTCTCAGATGAATGTAGTCATCAACCTTGAGCTCTCTTGCTTGAGTCGTATGAAGGTGAGCCTTTCTGTTTCAATTTTGGCATACATGTCCACTACAAACTGGTGGAAGAGGTTCCTTGATCTTAGTATCTGGTTGAAACTGTCTTCTCTAGTCATGAATCTGTATGAATAAAAGTCATTGGATGAGACTTTCATACCTACTTTTGCCGCACCAGTCGCTGGATCTGTGTCAAATGGTGTAGCTCTTATTGGCGACCTGGGGTGCAGTGGTAAGCATGCTCGCCTCGCCATCAAGCAGACCCAGGTTTGATCCCAGAGAAAGGTGAAGAAACAGACAGACAGACTTCTTTGTTTTAAATATATAGATCATCACTACATATAACACCACCCATCATCACTCCATATAACATCATCCATCATCACTACATATAACACCACCCATCATCACTCCATATAACACCACCCATCATCACTACATATAACACCACCCATCACCACTCCATATAACATCATCCATCATCACTACATATAACACCACCCATCATCACTCCATATAACATCATCCATCATCACTACATATAACACCACCCATCATCACTACATATAACACCACCCATCATCACTCCATATAACATCATCCATCATCACTACATATAACACCACCCATCATCACTACATATAACACCACCCATCACCACTCCATATAACATCATCCATCATCACTACATATAACACCACCCATCATCACTCCATATAACATCATCCATCATCACTACATATAACACCACCCATCATCACTACATATAACACCACCCATCATCACTCCATATAACATCATCCATCATCACTACATATAACACCACCCATCATCACTACATATAACACCACCCATCATCACTCCATATAACATCATCCATCATCACTACATATAACACCACCCATCACCACTCCATATAACATCATCCATCATCACTACATATAACACCACCCATCATCACTCCATATAACATCATCCATCATCACTACATACAACACCACCCATCATCACTACAAAATAACATCATCCATCATCACTACATATAACACCATCCATTATCACTACAGATCAGTAAAGTAGTTTCCGAGATTCTCGTGCAGACACACACACAAACAAACTAACACACAGACATACTTCTTTGTTTTATATATATAGATTATTATTATTATTATTATTATTATTATTATTATTATTATTTTTTTTTTTTTTTTTTTTTATTATTATTATTATTATTATTATTATTATTATTTTTATTATTATTATTATTATTATCATCATCATCATCATCATCATCATCATCATCATCATTATTATTATATTTTCGCCCCCAGGCCCCGATGTGGGTCAATGACCTGTGCCCGGGGGGGATAATCTCTGGAAAAAAATAGTTACAGATACATACGTTCAGCCTGTCTGTTAGGCATTGAAGTCCCGCTATGTCATTAGTGCGTACTGGCGGGGTCAACATCAGATCCCGAATCTGCTCACGAATAAAGGCATCTTCTTCACCAAATCGTATCCACGGTGTTTTTAGAACCCGTTAATAGCCGTTTTCCACAGTACTATATGCGTACAGGCTCGTCTCGAATTTCTTCAGAAAAATCCTGCAGTAGGATGCGCATCTTCTCAGGATCAGACATCTGGATCTTGTCTACAGCGTCATTGAAGCAACGCATAAAGCTCCAAAACTCGCCACGGTTTTTCCTTTGAAACTAGGAAGGCGTATGTCTCGGGAGTGTACGGCTGATGTAACCCTGTCCAGCACCTCCCATGGTCCCTTACTCTTTATATCTGCAGACTGTGATGGTACAACTTTAATTTTGTCCATAGTAGCCTCGTTCCTGGGTGCAGCCGCATCTCCTTGGTTTCTTCCGGGGCTCTTCTTTTCCCTCACCGGTTGATCCTCCTCCTGGTGAGTCCGTGCATCTACTTCAAATTTGCTCTGTTAGGTCTTCTTGACAATGCCATTTTCCTTTCTTGTAGTTGCAGGCTTGTCTATACCCTTTTTGGGAGATGAACTCTTCAATGTAACTTTCCTGACCTTCCATCAGCGCACTCCTCCAATGGTCACTGGTTTCCTGGTTTTGGCTAGTTCTTAGTTGGGGTGAGTCGTGCCAATCGCTGATAGTTGGTACACTTTCCGGTTCATTTTGCTGTTTCGTCGTGGGACCAGTAAGCAGTGGTTGTCCATCACTTTTCCTATCTAGTGGCCTCTCCTTGTTTTTTACGTCTGCCATTTCGTCCAGTTGGGTGCGGTTGCTTGTGATTTGTGGTGGTGTATGGCACTACAGCTGGTCCTGGCACTAGCAGCAAGTACACAGATGTGTCTAAGGAACTAGCACAAGCATACAATTCTGCTGTGCCTCGGGTTTTGGTACAGGCGTCCACTTCTGTTGTGCCCTGGGGTTTGTTACAAGCTCAAACTTCTGCTGTGTCTTGGGGCTGTTACAAGCGCACACTTCTACTGTGCTTTGGGGGCTGTTACAAGTATATAAGCTTTGGGCAGAGTTCCCTTAACTTGGCTTGTATATAAATAAGTTGAGGGGTTAAGTTACAAACCCAAAATGGTCTTTTCTCCATTTATTGGTAAAACTATGTTGGTCACAGTCTATTAGTAGATTCACCGTAATTAACACTGTAAGCAGTGAGTGTTAGTTAAGGACGGGGGCTCAGCTTGACAAAGTTTGGTCACCCGTCCGATTCTCTTGAGCTTCAAGTCAAGACTGGTGCCTGTGAGGGGAGGCTCTGAAGGAGAGGCTGTGCTGACCCTACATTCTCAATGTCGGCGTACTGATAGGGGAATTTCCCTTCACGTGAACAGTACATGGCACCTCACAGTTTATGGAAAATTGCAGTAGGGTGTTTGGATTATATAAACTAAATGTATTAACCCAAATTTATATAATTGTTATTGCCATGAGACAGCGGCTAATACACAAGCCCACACATGTAATGTGCCTTGGGGCTGTTACAACCGCACACTTCTGCTGTGCCATGGGGCTGTCACAGGTCGGGACCTGCCATATGTTTTATCGTCTAGGGCCGAGACGATGACGCCATCGTCTCCTCGTTTAGTAAACAACAACACTTTCTTATTACTTTTATCAACCTCCCATAATTGTAATAACACCGAGCGAGGGCGGCGATAACACTCGGTACAAAGCTCCTCCAGTAATACCACGACGTCGTGGCCACTTTCCGTCCTCAGAGTAAATGTTCTATACATGAGCAGTTATGCTTAAATTCTTTGTCATTTATTGAGCTTCAGAATAGTGCCGTAAAGTGCCTTGAGCGTCTAATACGGATCCGGTAGGGTCGTGTACAGAGGTTGCATGTTTGCAGGAGTACATCTACTGCGGGAGGGGAGGTTGTTGCTTGTACTCCTCGTCGATTGACCTAAAACACTTTTTCATTTACGTTTTAATGATAAATTATACACACAGGCCACACACACACACACACACACACACACACACACACACACGCTCTCTCCACCCTGGAAATGCCATCCCTCAGTGACCTCCACCACCAAGCACTGGAAAGGTTTGGCAGTGGACTACTGCACCACCCTCGTCATCACCACCTCCTGCCACCTGCAGCCCCCCACCCAACTCGCGCAGTCCGCCACTACAAGAAAATTCAGCCCATAACAGCCCACACCGATAGATATAAGAACAGCACCATCCCATCTATTGTTAAAATAATAAACAACTCCTGATTTATGTACTGTACAGCCCTGTAAATGTATTCAATGCATATTATATCATTATGTCTAAATCAAATGTAAGTCTGTATATTTTCAGCCACTGGCTGCAACTCTATTAATAAACTGTTTATTATTTTTATTATTATTATTATTATTTACACTCACACACACACACACACCAGTGTTGAATAGTGGTGAATAGCTTCATAGCTGGATAGCTTCAAACATAGGTTGGATGCTTATATAAGCAATAGGGGTTGGGTGTAAATGGGACTGCCCAGTATGGGTCAATTGGCCCGCTGCAGTTTCCTCCATTCTTATGTTCTTATGTTAGCAGTGCTTAAATCAGTGAAAAACAACTTGGCAGTTACAGTTGAGTCTTACCCAAGCTAACCTTCACACAGTGAGGTCCTAGGTACCCAGTGATAATTCCCCTGAGACTCCACGATGGGGAGGCCTGGGACCACACCTCACTCACTTAAGTGAGTGAGGTACTGTGAAAACAGACCACGTGGTGTCCCCATGATGCTACGACACCACGTAGTGAATGACTTGGTATAGCATCATGTGAGGTTCTTCATAACACCATCTGTGCGGGAATTATTACACCACATCAGACCCTTCATACACCATCTTTAAGGGATTTACTACACCACATCAGGCCCCTCATACACCATCTGTGAGGGAATTACTACATCATCAGGCCCCTCATAACGCCATCTGTGAGGGAATTACTACACCACGTCAAGCCCCTCATAACACCACCTATGAGGAAACTACTACTCCACGTGATGCCCCTCATAACACCATCTGTGAGGGAGTTACTACACTACATGTCTTCTGTTCAATACCTCACCTCACATGATCTACGTGACCTCCGCTGTAAACATTAATCTGTATGTTCACTGTATGTTCCTTCACCTTTTTCTAATGAAGGCTTTTGTTAAACCACCAATGTATGTAATAAGTCATTTATGTCCAATGTATATTTTCAGCCTTCGGGCTGCAGAACTTTTTCAATAAACCGTTTATTATTATTATTATTATTATTATTATTATTATTATTATTATTATTATTATAATTATTATTATTATTATTACACAACTGATGAAAAATCAATGGTATTATTTCAGTTGTTGCCATTAAACGAATCTCGGGAATTATATAATTGTGATCAGTAATTTTGAAAGTCCTAAGACATTTTTCCTTAGCGGGACTTCTAGTGCGAAATTTCGTATAAACGAGATTTTTTAAATTTTAATATGTACGTTCATACGTTGCAGTACACACCCAGAACATCGAACGAAGGGAGGTACACACCCAGAACATATCGGTCCCATTCATTGACAACTGGGACAACTTCTACGGCAGAAGGGACCTTTATGCTAGGGATGGGGTGCACCTGTCTCGGGATGGGGTGGCAACCCTGGCTGGGTCTCTAGAGGGGGCAGTTCAAAGGATATCGAAGTCTTTAAACTGCTAGGGGAACATATGGGCACGGGGGTGGGGGAAACTGCAGTGGGAGCGGGTAAACAAAGTAATAGATTACAGGGAAATAGTGTTAGGAATGATGACAAAACTAAATTAAACAGGAGTTTAAAACTAAACGAGGTAAAGGTAGGACTCAGAACACGGCTAACTTAAATGTCTACTACGCGAACAGTAGAAGTATGAGAAACAAAATGGATGATATTAGGGCCTTGGTATGTACCGAAAAAATCGATATAATAGCATTCACTGAAACATGGATCAACCTAGACCCACGTGAGTTGCCGGTCGAATACCAAATTGCGGGTTACAAATTGTTCCATACCGATAGGCAAACCAGGAAAGGAGACGGAGTAGCAATCTATGTTAGGGATAATCTGAAGTGTGAAATAAATAAGGAAATAAAAACTGAGCGGAATACAGAAACAATTTGGATAGAATTAAGCGACGGTAGGGAAAAATTAATCACAGGAACTAATATATAGACCTCCCAATCTTGATAGAGTCAATGAGCGACTTATCTGGGATGAATTGCGCAGGGCTTCCATACACAACAAAGTCTGTATAGTAGGCGACTTTAACCTTGGCCAAATAGATTGGACTGACCTTACAGGTAACTCAGAATCAGAGGATTTTCTCGAGACGATCCAGGACTGTTTCCTAAGTCAACATATAACCGAACCCACACGGGGTAATAATATACTCGA
Organism: Homarus gammarus; assembly: GCA_958450375.1. NCBI lineage: Eukaryota > Metazoa > Arthropoda > Malacostraca > Decapoda > Nephropidae > Homarus > Homarus gammarus. The sequence goes on from CAUDMG010000139.1 coordinate 1,164,540, forward strand.
TTTAGTTCTGTCGAACAGAGAAAACCTCATTAGCAATGTCGAGGTAGGGAACGAACTTGCAAACAGCGATCACAAAGAAATTCGATTCCAGTTAGATTTTCAGGGCAGACGTAAGGAAAATTCCACTAAAGTACCAGATTTCAGAAGGGCAAACTTTGACAGTTTAAAGAGGCAGCTGAGAGAGGGGGTGTCGCGCTTGGCCGTGAACCTGACAGATGACTCCGACCTGATAACGACATCTGAGACTGCCGAGTTCCACGACAATTTAAATAATGAGTTACTTAATGCACAGAGGCAGAACATACCATACAAAAAACTCAGATCAGACAACAATGACCCTAAATGGATAAATAATTATTTAAAGAACATCATTGGCCAAAGGAAGGCTATAGGTAGAAGGATAAAGCGTGGCGAAATTTACCTCCAGGATTATCATAAGATATTGGCGAGTAGGGTTAAAACCGAAATAAGGAAAGCAAAGAGGAATAATGAGGTAAGGATAGCAAGGGAGGCGAAGACAAACCCCAAAGGATTCTACCAAATGTATCAAACTAAAACACGAGAAAAGATTGGACCAATACTGTCAGATACCGGCGAGCTCACTGATAACGACGGAGAAATGAGCAATAATTTGAATAAATATTTTTCAACAGTTTTCACCACCGAAAATTTAAACATGATACCCGAGGCACCGACTCTATTCAGAGATAGTGAAGAAAACAAATTAAGCGAGATAGTAGTGACTAGTAACGATGTTAGTAAGCAAATAGACAAACTAAAGCCTAATAAGTCACCTGGTCCCGATGAGATATTTGCCAGAGTATTAAAGGAATGTAAGGAAGAGCTTAGTATGCCCTGAGCAAAGTTGTTTAACATGTCCTTAAAAACAGGTGTAGTACCAGAATCCTGGAGGATAGCGAATGTAATACCGATCTTCAAGAAGGGGGATAGATCACTATCCTCTAACTACCGCCCAATCAGTCTAACATCAATAGTAGGCAAATTACTGGAAGCAATCATTTCAAACTCTATTCGAAATCACCTGGAGAAGCACAGATTGATCAATGATTCCCAGCATGGCTTCACAAGCGGACGTTCTTGCCTAACTAATCTATTAACATTCTTTTCATCAGTTTTCGAATCAGTGGACGAGGGGCACAATTATGATGTGGTATATCTCGACTTTAGCAAAGCCTTCGACAGAGTACCCCACGAAAGACTAATTAGAAAGGTAGAAGCTCATGGCATCAAAGGTGACATCCTTAAATGGATTAGGGCGTGGTTACAGGACAGGAAACAGCGAGTGAGCATTAACGGCACTAAGTCCCATTGGAGCAACGTCACAAGTGGAGTTCCCCAAGGCTCAGTACTTGGACCATTATTGTTTATTATATACATAAACGACATAGATATCGGCATAGACAGCAACATAAGTAAATTTGCTGATGACACTAAAATAGGACGTGTTATCAAATCTGACGAGGACTCGGCAAAACTACAGGAGGATCTAAACAAATTTTTCGAATGGTCTGAAAAATGGCAGATGAAATTCAACGTGGACAAATGTAAAGTACTCAGTATAGGAGATGTAAACAGGGAAACCAGATACCAGATGAACAACGATGCCATAGAGAAATCCGACTGCGAGAGAGATTTAGGAGTAATGATAAGTAGGAACCTTAAGCCAAGTAAACAATGTGTTTTTGCTCGTAACAAGGCTAATAAAGTACTTGGGTTCATACAAAGGAGTGTTAGTTACAAGACTAGCGAGGTCATCCTAAAACTGTATCTTGCTCTTGTGAGACCACACCTGGATTACGCAGTTTCAGTTCTGGTCACCGTATTACAGAATGGATATAGAATCCTTGGAAAGAATTCAGAGGAGAATGACAAGACTAATCCCGGGTATCAGGAACCTTGAGTATAGAGACAGGTTAAAGCATCTTAATTTGCACTCCCTTGAGAGACGTAGAGCGAGGGGCGACCTGATAGAGGTGTATAAATGGAAGGCAGGGCTAAACAAAGGGGACATTACAAAGGTACTCAAACTATCCAACCAGGAGCGAACTCGTAACAATGGTTTTAAATTAGACAAATTTAGATTTAGGCGTGAAATAGGTAAACACTGGTTTGGAAACAGAGTAGTGGATGAATGGAACAAGTTACCAAATATCATCATTAACTCGAATATGCTGAATAGCTTCAAACATAGGTTGGATGCTTATATGAGCAATAGGGGTTGGGTGTAAACGGGACTGCCCAGTATGGGCCAATAGGCCCGCTGCAGTTTCCTCCATTCTTATGTTCTTATGTTCTTAACATCAACCAACTGTGGAGTTCACCTGGGTAGGTTAGATGACTTTAGGTTGGGTTAGGTTAGGTTGAGGTAGGTTAGGTTAGGTCCATAACTGTTTTCTAGTAGGTTTTGATGTGTTTTGATGAATTTTTACCTTGATTCCTATAGCAAATCTGTAGAATCTGAGATATATTGATATTGATATTGAATCAGTTTATTTAGCCAGAAGAACACCTATACAGAGTCGATTAAAAATCATAATATTAACATGGCTGAGCCAGTTGAGAGCCTGAGCCTCTCTTGTAGGCACCTGATATATTGTATGCTGTCCATTTATCTCAAGGAAGTATTATGTAACATTTAGTATCATCTGGAATAGTACATATAGCATGGTGGTAATAAGAACATATCAGACTGTTATCACGGTTATCACTTCCATATTTATTTATTTATTTTATTTGTTTTAACATTTATATTATAAGTATATACATAATTTACAGTGGAATTGAAAAACATCAATATTATAGGCGAGGGAAGCAGTACAACAACATGGGTTGTATTAAGATGGAACAAGAGGACACAGCTGTCAGGATTATGTCTAGTTGGCAAATATATTTATTGCAATGATAATTTCTACCTATCTAGATGATAATTTTTGATAAATCGGTTTTAGAGGTACAATAAAAGCAGGTGTATAAAGTAGGCATTACAAAAAATTACTACTTAGATAAAAGATAATTTTAAGAGATGATTTAAAGGAAGGGAGCGCAGTCTTTGCTCGGATGGTTGGGGGTAAGTTGTTCCACACCTTCACACCATGATACATTATGGAGGTCTGGGACTGAGAGGAGCGCATGGGGGGTGGTCTTAGTAGTTCTGGGTGCCTTAAGTTGTATCTCTGATTATTCCATAATTAGAAATAATTGTTGACAAGCAAGTGATTGACAGATTTGTAAACAAATAGGCACAGCAGTAGCTGTAAATATCCTTGAATTTTAACATTTTCAATTTAGCAAATTGTCCGTTTGTGTGATCATTTTTTTTCAAGTAGGTCATTGTCCACACAACTCTCTTTTGTGCAGTATCCAGGGATTGTGTGTTTGAAGAGCCAGATGCCCTCCATAGTTTGTGACAGTGTATCAAGCGTTGGTAAACAAGATTATAATAGATTTCTTTCATTGCTGTAAGATTGAGTGACTGACTTGTGTCATACGTCATAACGCACTCTTTATTGACTTTACAGTCAATGGCTTATATTTCGTTTCTCCAGCTACGTCTCTCATCAACAATAACCCCAAGGAAATTAGTTATTCGTTCGCGTTTGAGGACTATATTACTAAGGTACAGGGGGTCCAAATCTATGGGTAAGTTTTTCCTTCTGTGAAAGATCGTGTAGTGATTTTTTCAAGTTTTAAGGTCAATTTATTACGTATTACCCAGATCCTGACTTTAGTCAATTCAGCGTTCATAGTTCTCACAAAGGAATAGAGGAATAAGTTCCTGGCATAGATATAACTACCGTCTGCAAATATGTTGTATCTTATGAGTGTGCTAGAGTAGACTACGTTTCTGTACAACAAAAAGAGTATAGGACCGAGAATGGAGCCTTGAGGGACGCCATAAAAAATTGGTGAGGAGTTAAATTGATGATTATTATAACAGAGAAATTACTTCCTATTATTCATATATGAGAGGGCATATCTCAGAACCTATTGATTTGCGCCAGAAAATAGGTCAAATTCGTTAATAACACACCAAAAATCACCGGAAAAACATAGTTTCAACTTCGATTTCGTATAGTAGCAACAAGTGAAAATTTACCAAATCAGTGTGGCTATAGTTCGCGTTGGTTACATCAATTAATGTATAGGAGAGATGGGGCTGTAAATAACATCAGAGTGAGGATTCTTCATCTAGCATGTATGTTCAACATTAACAGAGACAGGGCTAGATTATAAGCCAGACAGAACAACGATTCCCTAGTGAAGTATTAAGTGCCACTCAGCAGAGACGTATAGGTTGTATACACTTTATAACCCAACCTCAAGAATCTCCACCGAACATTGCCCGTTAAAGTACCTGTAAAAGATAGAAAGAGTGAAACAACATTACGGCGAAGAAAAAGGGCAAAAACGAGGAGAGTTAATAAGATGAAATGCCTTTGATTCCACCCTATCTAACAGTTGACCAGAAGAGCCATCCCAGATATGAGAGCAGTACTCCAAGTTAGGACGAATGAATCCCTTATATACTTGAAGCAACTGCTCAGGAGTGAAGTAGCTACGGCACCTGTACAGCATTCCTAGCTTTCGGGAGGCAGCTTTAGCAATGTTGAGGATGTGTAGCTTCCATGACATATTAGAGGAAATGGTGAGGCCCAGCATATCTATTTTAGAATATGGCAGAATGATTGCGCCCTGAAATGTGATTGATGGGAGATCATCTAATTCAGAAAGTGTAATTGGTAAATACGGAATTTTATTACCATTAAATTTAACCAAGTTTCTACCTCCCCATTCGGAAATGCTCACAGATCCGCATTGATAGATGTAATGATATCTGCTCTAGAAACAGATCTAGTTTGAGAGTTAGGAGGAAGGGGAAAATGTGAAGAAGAGTGAAAAGTAGAATCATCAGCGTAAGAATGGATAGAATTAGTTGTAGTGTAAAGTAAATAATTAATATAATGAGGCAAGAGAGTAGGTGAAAGAACAGAACCCTGTGGGACACCACTATTGGTAGAGAAGGAGCGAGAGATCGATACCTCGTCAACAACTGCCATGGATCGGTTCTCAAGGAAGCTATAGATTAGAAAACAAAGTTGGGGGAGAGAAACCATAAGAGGGAAGTTTAGAAAGCAAAGACTTGTGCCATACCCTGTCAAATGCTTTGGAGATGTCGAGGGCCACGACGAAAGTTTCCCCATAATCCCTAAGAGAGGATGACCAAAGATGGGTGCAGTAGGAGAGCAGATCACCAGTAGATCTCGTCTGGCGAAAGCCATACCGATGATCCGACAAAAGAGAATGGCGTTGAAGGTGACGGAGAAAATGGGAGTTCAAGATAGTTTCGAATATCTTAGAGAGGGATGAAGTTTGGGCGATAGTTAAGGGGATTAGAATAGTCACCCTTCTTCGGGATGGGCTGAACCAAGGCATGCTTCCA